>WBND01000272.1:484424-531584 GCA_013398595.1 Tychaedon coryphoeus | reverse complement strand
GAAAGTCACTTTTTATAGTCCTTTTCCAAAAAGGACTGGCCAAGAGGTGGGGAGATTTATGGACTGTTGTATGTGGAAATCATTGCTCCAAGAAACAGGTGCAGGAACAGGACGCTACAGCCAGTACCCTGCTCGAGAGCAGCGTACCATGGCAAGCTCCAAGCACACCTACAGACAGTCCTTGGCAAGCATCCACCTCGGCCAGGCCAGAACTCATGTCCAGAGAGAGTGGTGGGGTCCCGGGATCTCAGTCTCTGATGATGGTCGTGAGGAAGATCAGAGAAACTTCGGACCGACTCTTACACTCCCTTCATTAAGCTCACATCTAAACAAAATCATGCCTTGGGTCTGGAAGGATCTTGAGTGCAAGAGAGGGAAAAGGTTCTTGGAAAGCAGTAGTTGTGGATGTCAGCATTTTATCAGGGCAGACAACCATCTAAGAAAGCTTAGCTCTACTCTGTTCTTCTGCTTTCTACTTTGGTTGTCTGTTTGTGTCTGCTTTCCTCTTTTTTTTGTGTTTGTGTTTAAGACTAAAGCAGCATTGTGACTTTAATAAATCTGGGGGTTTGTTTGTTTGTTTGTTTGTTTGTTTGTTTTAATATAGGGTTACCTTTAGATGTGTGCTGTTTATATTTTAAGATTATCTTTATAATATAGCTTACAGAAGAGCAAGGCAGAGGCAAATTCAGTTAGCACTATAAAATTGCCCACATATTGTATGATTTATAGCAAATCCCTAACAAACAATATGATAGAACATATGGTTCCTGATAATTTTTTTTTTTTTTGTTGTGGCTTCTTTTTAATTTTTAATTTAGGCCCTGTTTTAGCCTTCCCTCCAGAGGCAGATATTTCTATTTTTTATAAAGGATTACAAATATTTCCATCTGCACCTGATTAAGCATTTTAAATCTTTTCATTTTGTGGGATTATATTGTTTAACCACTTATCACAGCCCTCTCAAGAAATCAAAATCTGTGCAGAATGAAGTTGAATGTATTTTCAGATCATCTCCCATTATATTTTCTCCTGATCAATTATCTAAGATAGAGAATAAGATTTTATTTCACAGTGAGACTGATTTGACAGCATTTGGTCCTAAAATATGCATAAATTTCCATATGGAATATGTCAATGAGAACTTGCATATCTGACAAGTAAAGACATGTTATCAAGTTTCCTTTGCAGTGGTAAACCAAGCATGCTTTCATGGTCCCTTTGCAGCACTATTCCTTGGAGGTTGTAGGGTAATAGCTAAACTTAAAGTTGTCAGTCTGTTCAGATCCTAAACATTAGTTACAGTCACTAAATAGAGATTCTTATAAAAAATTTGATGTTTTCTTCATGTAAATGTACCAGATGTTGAGCCATCCAATGTAGGAGGTATATTTATCATTTATTTAGATCATTCTTCTGTCATTACATTCCCTTATGCCAGGCAAATTTGGAGGTAATAACTGTTAGATGAAAATCGTTTTTCTGAGAAAAACAACTTCATACTATTTTTGTTTAAATCTTTTGTGAAAACACAGTCAAATCAAGGGCAGGGCTTTCTTTTTCCTAATATGCATAAATCCTTAATACACACATATACAGATAGCTCAATTGGATAAACATGTCTGCGTTTTTCTGAGTTGTTATTGATGCTATTTCAGATTAAAGGACTGATCAAGGGTGTCTATATCTCAGAGTAAAGATCACTGAAAAAAACAAAGAGAAACAAAGGCTTGCCTCTTTTCACAGAGAAAGACATCTCAGCCACACAGGGTGCTGAGATACTGCAGGAGCAAGAACAAAGTGCTGCGTTTTTCTGATCTGTGTCAGAAGATTTAGCAATTGTTTAAAGAAAATGGTCATAGTCAGACAATATTTGGAAAACAATAAGATTGTAAGGAAAAGTACATGAAAAAGTAAGAGATGGCTGCTAAAAGAAATTACTTGTCTTAGAGCCAAGTTATTACCTAAAATATTATGCTCTCAATAAGTTTATAAATTGCTTATTGAGTCAATTTTATGTGGTAAACTAAAAAATCTGCTTTCTAGTCTTTTTTTTCCTACACTACTTCCATGGGATTATGCCCCATAATGGGGGATGGGGAAGCAAAACAAAAATACCATTCCTTTTGGTTTGACCAGGCCTCTTATTAAATGGAAAATTCAGGATTGGTCTTTACTAATCCATCTATAATAATTACTCAACAGAAAATGATAACAGTGAGATTTTCAGCAAGGAAAAGAAAAAAAGAATGGTTTAAATGACATGGCATGTTTATAAGAAGATTGACCTAATATTCTAATAAGCACTACTGCCCGAAGATAAAGATGAAAAAAAGACACTTTAAAGATGAGCTCAGCTTTGGGGGTGGGGGAGGGGGGAAGGAAAGAAAAAGAGGAAAAAACATTCTGAAGTTTGCACTCAGTCTTGTACAGTCTGTCTTCTAATTTATACAGTGTGAGCTACAGTAACAAGCATAAATAGGGCACAAAACATACCTTTTACAGAACATATCAGAGTTCTCAGGAAAGCAGATTTAAGGCTTATACAAAGATACACAGTAATCTATTTTGAAATAGTACTCGGTTTCCTTCTTAAAGGCAAATGAAAAAAAAAAATAGCAAACAAATATTCTGGAAATGAAAAAGGGGTTGATCCATTCCCTGAGCAATAGTGTCAGCTGAATGCAAAACTCTCTGCAGAACCTAGTAACACAGAATGTCAGAGGCCTGAAAGACACAAGTTGGATGTTTCACACATACATTTCCTGAATGTGAGAACGATGCCAAGAGTTCGTCCAGCTAAATATGATGGTTCAGTAGGTGCATTGCAAAAGCTAGTTGCTGCAATAAAATATAAAGAAAACTGCTATGAGAGGAAAGTGAGGGGACTCTTGAAATCTTAGGATAATAAAAAGCTGATTGCTAGACTCAGTTTTATGCTGAGCTCAGCAGTTCTTAAAATAAGGTTTTGGACAGTGAGGACCCACAGGAGCTGTTTTTTCTACAATATTCTGTAAAAATCTTCATGGGTCAAAAGCTATAATGTACTAATAAAGTCTTTCTGCCATTTCTCCTCCGTAGAAATTAACCATCTTATATCAACATTTAGCATTCCTTTTGAATTTAATGAATTTCTTATTGCATTTATTGCATTATACCTCTAATTCTCTTCCTTATTATTTCAAACACTCTCTCAGAGATTATTGGGGTTGAAGGTTTGCTGGAAGTTATATTGGTAGTGTTTTGAAGGAAAAGGACTGAGTCTTGAATTTCCTTCTGCTAGGCCCAACAAGCTTCACACAAATATAATAAACATATATTTACTTTACAAATTTTATAACAGTAGCACTAATTAATTGTTATTTAATTTTGGCAAAATCATCCCAGAAATATTGCTTATGTCTTATTTATTGATGTCATTCATCCAGGTGGGATCCTGATGAAGTGCATGAAAAAAAATCCTATAAAAGTATATGCAACTATTTGTGGTTTTACAAACCATTCTTTTACGAAGTGCTTATGTAATGGGAAACTTACAGGGTGAGGCCAAATATATATGAAATATTTTTCAGATTAATATGGTAATAAAGAATCAAAAAAGTTCATTCATGGCAAATATGAAGATATAAACTAGAAAATGTTTCTAAAGACTGCACAGAGCTCTAAATTTCTCACTGATTCTCAACATGAAAAAGGAAAATAAATTACTGTACTGTAGATGTGTCAATTCTTAAAAAATTACCATTTTACAAAATAGATTATGTTTCCTTTCATTAGCACTATGTTTGGATGACAATACACCATGCTGTCCATAAGCTGTATTTTGACAATAAATGAGGCACTGACTCCTCCTGCTTGTAGTATTATGGCAGATGCTTCCCTTCCCATGCCTTCCCATGCTGTCTTCAGTTTTATTTTGTTGTCTTTTTATTTTATTTGTTTGCTTTTAAGCAATTTTTTTTTTTTTTTTGCTAACAAGAATATGATTTGAATACACAAATATGCTCAGAAAGACAGAAGAGAAGGGATGGGGAAGAGGAGAAAGACAAATTGGATAAGGAAAGTGGAAAGGGTAAGTGAATGTAAACAGGAAAGGTGATGTGTCCGGGCAAGTAAAAATTAATTCCTTATTCCTGCATTTTCTTCCCAGTACTACTAGAAAGCTAAGTGATAGTAAGAGTATTATTAGACATATGGCTCAGTTCAATTTAGACATTTTAGTAGCTTCCCAAAAATAGAGATTTCCTTGTTTGTTTTTTTTCTTAAGATGTGTCCTTTATAGTAATGCATAACATTTATGGTTCTCAAGTGTGATACCCTTCTTACTCAGAAGAAATGAGGAAGACATGATCTTGGCCAAACAAAACAGATGTATTAAAAGATGGCAATGAGGAATGGTAGGAAAATGATGACAGGTCAATATAAAGTGACTCAGATCGTGTATCACTGACACAGCTCACTGAAGGAGAGTATAATCTTTCTATTCATCTAAAGGGACTTTGGATGGTACCCAGAAAAAAACAAAATGAAAATAAATAAAATGTCTGGAAAAAAGGAAAGGTATATTATAAAATATTGATGAGAAAATGACAATTTTTTTTATTTATAACATTTGTTTACAAACATTTGTTTCTAGAATCTTGAACAATAGTTTGGACTTCGAAAAGAAAAAAAGGGAGGGGGCAGAGGGAGGCATAACATTACATATCTTTTTGTTGCAGTCTTATTTTTAAAATATTATTCAGAGATTTTAAACTTTTGTTTATGACAGAGTCACTTTTAAAATAAAGTTGCCCATTTTTTAAGATTTAAATACACTGATAATTTAACTTTAAATGTATATATTAATTATTTCTACCTACAAACTTACAATGATATTTTATGGAAGAATTAGCGTTGCAGCAGGTAATATTTTTACTACCAAAAACTATTACACAGCTCTATAGTCCACAGGGAATTTACGAACAAAAGGAGTGAAGGTCAATAACATCAAACTGTCCAAATAACTGTAGGTGTTTGGTCCCAGGGTGTGATTCCATATGGTACACATGCTTGCAAAGAGAACACTTGTGTGTTTGGGGATTGCTTCCCTTCTGTGGGTGCTCCTGGCTGCGAGCTGTGGGCAGAACTGATCTGAAGGGCTGGCCAGGTGAGGCAGGTTTTGAGGCCAGCCACAAGGTCACAACATGCCCTGGGACAAACTTATGGGGATGAAGCTCCTTGGGCAGGCAACCACCCTGCTGATGCTGCAGAGAGGTTTCCCTGAATTTGGGCTAGCCAGCAAAACCAGGGCTGCCCCCGCTCCAGAGCCACTTCTGGCAGCCTGTTTTGTCGTGGATATGAACCGTCTTGAGGAGTACAGCAGCATGAAAGCAGAAGTAAATGCACAACACTATAAAAGTGGGTAAATTGTAGTTGGTTTCTGTGTGGATGAAGTTATCTAAGAAGCAGAAAAAAAACAGGGAAAAATACCTTATCATGAACCAATTTGTACTGTTCTGTGGGAAGACATAATCAGAGACACTCATGCCCTTTGGAAACCGAGACAGTGTCTAGACTTCAGCGCAGTAACAAGACAATAATTCAAATGGCAGAATGCAGAAAGCTTCTTCTGTAATGCTGTTCAAATCAATTAAAAAATGTAGATCGATAATGTCAAATTGGATTGCTTTGGGATTATTTAGAGGCTCCTCTTTTCCCAGCAGTCACATGTTTAAGGACTGTTACAAATTGTTCCCAGTATGAGGGGTATCAGCTAGACCAAACAAGTTTATTATTTGCAAAAAAGAAGTGCTAAAGCAACAGCTAAATGTAAGTAATATTAATTCATGCTCTGACAACTGCATAGCTAAAATATGAATAGAGCTTGTTCTCTCTTTTCCTGTTGTCCCAACCTGCCCTCTATGTAGATTATTCTGGAAAACTTGTCTCTGCATGGGGCACTTGGACAGATTTTCTCAAGGACTTTAGTGAAACCAAGGTTTTTTTATGCTGTCAGAAGTATTGGAAAGTATTTCTGTAGCCTAACACTGACCTTTCTTCTGACCTCTGGCTTGTTTTTGATTTTGGGACTTTTAAAAAATTTTATGTTAGTCTTTCTTACTTGTACTTGTCAAAGTACTTGTATTACAGCTCCTTCTTTTTCCTTATTCTTATCAGAGTGCTTGCCCTACTTATCTGAGCCTATGCTTCTGCAATGCTGCCAATTGGTATTACTCTTATTATCATAAATATAGGCATTATGGAGTGTTTTATGGAGTTTTATGAAAGGTTGATTCAAGCTGTTAAATTTTATTCACCATGGATGCCATCTCACTTTAATTAACAAAAATGTTACTACCTGCTTTTTAGTTGCACTAACACAATTCATGACCATACGCAAAAGGACACTTCCTCTTTGCAGGGCAGGAGGGAGAGGAGAATACAGACTAGAGCACTTATTCTCTAAGAGTTAGAGAGAAATGCTGCTGATGCTGAAGGTGAGTGTGTAAGAGAGATGATGTCCAAAGCAGGAAGGACAGTAAGCATTGCTAAATTCTAATTCCTAAAATAAGGAATGTTGGGATGTTTTTGTATCCATGTTTAAGATGGCACTTGTCGTTTAAGAGATTTTATACGATTTAGATTCAGAAGTTTTCCTTAAAAGAAAAAGACAGAAAAAATCAAAACTGAAATCTGCAGGAGGAAAAAAAAATCTCAAAGTAATTATTTTAGAAAATTCCATTATTTTTGACTCATTTGAAGTCTCACAATACTACTTTAGGTTTCCCTTTTGGATAACCTGTGATTGATGTTAATGGCACTATTTCTGTTCTCTTAAGTTAAACAGCATTTGTAGGAGACAGAGATAAATGAATCAAATAATTCTGAATCAGAACCACTGCAAAATGAGCAAATAGCTTTCAACAAAAGATAACTCCTGCAGTTACTATTTATGAGTCAAGATTAGATATCATTCAATCTTGTGCCAGTGTCTCAGAAACCCTGTTGGCAGGTCCCTCGCTCTGGTTCAGATTTCCAAGAGATCATAAATACATTAAATGGAAGGTTATTCTTCTAACCTGAACATCCAGGTACAATTACTACAGAGACATGACTCTACTAATGTAATTACATTTCTACCACTCTAAAATCTCCATTATACCATATGTTCTGGTGCAGAAAACATTTATGTAAAACACTATCCCTTGGTAATCAGCCTTCCTGCTTCCTTCTAAACAGCCTCGTGGCACTCAGTATTTTCAAAAGACATGCTTCAAAGGATGCCCTCTGAAGCTGCATGCAATTTTGCATCTTTATCTTCTGTTTTATGTAGAAACTTTCATATTAATTCAACTGCTTTTTTAATAAAGCTTTCCAAACTAAGAAAGTATAGTGGTTAGCACTTAAGTTTTCAGGTTTTCAAGGGGGGTTTTAAGACACCTGTTTGGTTTTGGTTTTTTTTGGTTTTTTTTTTGTTTTGGTTTTATTGTTTTTTTTTGGGGGGGGGGGTGGTGTTTTATTTTTCTGCAGAGAGCCTCTGGCTTCAGATAGGGATACAAGCCAGCTAAACATTTTACATAGGTATATGCAAATGTTTCCTGTCAAGAATCAGGCAAGATATTCTAAGATCAGGACGTATAATTCAAATTACAGAAATTCAGATAATGACATTAGGTATTAATAATTATATGTACCATGAAAATACTAATAAATTTTTTAATTAGGAGAGTAACCTACGTACAGTGAAAATCTAAATCCCTTTTTTCATTTTCTCAAATGCAATATCCAGACTGTGGAATCTGGTACCGTGAACTCCAATCTGACAGAGTTCTATTTTTTCCCTTGATTTTTCAAGAGTTTTGTTTATGAACAAAAGTCAAATTACTTGCGAAAACCATTCGTGCACTGCTTTTTTTCCCCCCATTTGCTATACCCTTTTCCTTTTTACACTCTTTACTTAATCTTTGTAAATGCTGTTTGTCAGTGTACTCACCAGACTTGGACCAAATTGGACATTACTAAGCAGCATCATCTTGTCAAAGCTGAAAATGCTCCCAAGCCATAACATGTTGGAGTTTGGTAAACATTGAACACCAGCCTCACTTCCTTCAGTGGGCTGTTTCTCACACTACTGCTGTTCACTCAGCCAGCCTGCAGGGAGTAATTAAGGGTGATACAACTGCCAAAGGCTTGGAAAGCAGGCAGAAACCCTTTTGCCAGGTATATTGTTATTACTATATTTATTATTTTTTTCTTCTGCACTTCAGCAAAATAAGATGCTTTTCTTCCCCTCCAGTGCTGGTAGTCAAAAACAGTGAGGTGAAGGCAAATCAAGTAAAGGTCAGTCCTGTTAACCAGAGAAAAGCCTCAGGTCACTCACTTCTGTGATCATAATTAAGCAGTGTATCTTTGTGCTAGTTTAAGGCTATGTGAGCGGAAAGAGGGGAGATAAGTGTGATGAAAAACAAGGAAACAGAAAGGAATGTAATCTTTTCATCAGGTTAAATGTGAGACATGGCATGGTTTATTGCATGAGTTCATAGTCACAGGGTTGAGGAGTCCTGGAATGCATTGCAGAAGTTCTCCCAACACTTCTGAACTAGGATAGAAGTACTGCATAGAGAGAAGAAATTAATTCTAGAAAAAATCAAATTAATGTGAATTAATACATTAGCACACCAGTCAATTAGACTTGCTAAATATTATTAGCCAGTGAAGGGACATCTCCTTTTACATGCCCAGTTGACAGATAATTCCTGGAGCTTTAAATAACAGAAGAAGGCTGCAGTGAATTAAAAATGCATGTATTCTCTGAAGCAACAGCTAAGGAGACTGTGGATTGCCCCCCTATGCATACAAATAGAAACACCCTGTTTTGTATTAACACAATCTAGGACATACACATCTCCTAAACCTGCGAAGTTTTAACAGGATTGGATTCCCAAACCCAATGCAACCCTCAAGAATAGCTGGGTGGTTTACTAAAAGTATTGTGAAATGGCTGTTGTTTGGTTTTGAGTTTGGGGGTGTTTTAGTTTGAGTGGGATTTTTTTCTGTTTGATTCTGCTCCTGCTTCAGTAGAAAAAGAAAAACATTAAGCAATGGCTTGTTTGAGCACAACATGACAATCATGTCTTCTTTTAACTAGTCTCCTGCTGCCTGCTAAATCATTATTGTGCCCTTGCCACACAACAGGCCTCTGTTCTAAAGTATAAACTTAGTGGGCCAAGGAGCATCTATGCACATTTAGCCATGCAGAGGTATATGTGTGCTAAGGATATGCTGATATGGTGGAATTCCCATGTCATGACAAACAAACAAACAAACAAAAAAGCCCCAATAAAGCTAAATCTACCTAAGGCACAGCAATGAAAGTAACCTGAACCATCACCTGCAAACCAAATACTTCCATGGCTTTTCCTTCCATGCCAGCAGTATTAGGTATACCTGAGACAAGCATAAGATTTGCAGATGAAAAAGTGAAAAATATGGTTGGCATAAAATTTTCTCTGCTTTAGCTGAAGAGACAGTGAAAAGGATTTTGTCCATGGAGAGAAAGGAGGGGAGCTATAGAGCTGCTCAAAGCAGCTGAAAGAGTCAGATCATAGTCAGTGTCTTTGGGGAAATCTTGTTTTACCAGAGCTAGGTAAACAAAATTTGGGATGGTGCAGAGAAGAGTTCAAGTTCACTCTTCTTCTGCTGCCTGAGGTGTTCAACCTTTTGCCATTCCCCATTTCATTTCAACTACTTCCTGCATCCCCATACGCTGACCAACCCATCCTTTCTCAAGCATATTCTATGCTTGGCTTTCAAAATTTCTTTCTACCAGTAGTATGGATATGGATTCTTCTACTCCTTGTCTTCCTGATCTTGTAATAAAGTTAATTATGGTTGAATAGAAGGTAAATCTGTATCTTTAGATCTATATACAAATAATTTAGAGTCATATTCTTTTAAAGCAGAGAATTTGCATAGGCAAATTGCACCTACAAAAGTACCTTTAGGATAAGGCTCAATTTTTTCTTCTTTCCTTGCAATTTAGAAATTCTACAGTACAATTACAGGGTTAAATAGACTGTTGTTCCTTGGAATTGGATAAGAAAATTATTTTCTTGTCCTGTTTTTCCAGTTTTTTGCCCTGAAGTTGCCACATCTACCTACATCTTAAAGTGTAGTAGATGTGGTACCTATTAAACTCTGGCGTATTTACCCAGTGAATGGCTACCGCTGCTAAAGAATGATTATTTGATTAAATTCATGATGTGGACATGAGTTCAGTGTTAACAGGGTAGACATAAAACATTCTACAAAGGTCACTAAAGAGCCAGCTGTAGACATTAAGCCTTTTTATTACTATCAGCTGTATCACTGTAGAATGCAGTTAAATAATTTTTCTGACATGGAGAACCCTTTTTTTCCTTTTTTACAGAAAAGCTTTTAAAGACTGCAATGCATAAATTATCAGAGCTACTTTCAGCACATTTTAATTTACTCCTAATTTAAATGTAACAATTAGAAAAAAGAAGCCTTTAACTGGTGCTCTAGAGATTTACTTAAACCTGTTAAATACACAAACTATCTCTCAGCTGAACTCCTGACTTTTAAGCTTATGTTATTCTTCCCTTTCTTAGTGATAGCTATATTTCATAGGGAAAAAAATATTGTATTGCTTTTGAAGATCATTTTAAAAGAGGCTATACTCTATTCATCCCTCCTAACAAGAATGCAGAGACACTGACTAAAATGAACTTCAAAATTTTCTAAAAGAAATTTCAGAGCCCGTGTCTTGGTTTAAGACAAGTTAAGGAAGGTAGACACTCCAACACGCATCATCTCCCCTTTAAGTTTTAACAACTCCCTTTTTCACCAATAAGGAGAGATTAATGAGTGTAGACATAAGGGAAAAAATAACAGCTTACTAAAAAACAGAATGGCAACATATTTCAGGCAAATAGTGTCAATAAATGATCAGTAGGTCCAAAGTCACTAAATCTCCTAGAGTTCCAGGGAGCAAAGAGAAAGAAAAAGGGTGGAGAAGACGGCTTCCTCCACAATGACCCTGTGGAGAGAGACAAAGGGAAAACAGTGGACAAACCCTACTTGGCTCAACCTTTCCACTGGAACAGCAACAACAACAACAACAAAAATGGGGAAGATAGGGGCTTATGAAGCAGTTCTGGTGGTGGATGAGAATTGATGGCATTGCTTGGGGACCTCTGGCCCCACTGTGCCAGCCTCTGGTTCGTCAGCTGTCGTGCTGCTATCCTGGGTTGCTGTCCAGACAGGGAAGTAAGAAAATGTCCCCTGGAGCGCTGAAGAATGGTGGCCTGATCTCAACCAGCTCTGGCTTTGTGCTGGGGACAGCTGCCTCAAAATTCACTATGAAACACTTTGGAACTTGTGAAATGCAGCTTCCGTGGTTCCCACTCGGGGATGTGCTTGAAGTGACTCACTCTGCTGCCCAGAGAGAAACAAAAGAAAGCTCCTGCCTTGTGCTGCCTCAACTCTCCCCATGAGAACTCCAGGGAAAAGCAAGAACCAAAAGGGCTTCTTCTTGAGTGCCTTGATCTTAAAAACACTCGTCACACCAAACCTTGACAGTTCCATTTCCGGCTGCACAGATAGATATGGAATACCATAGCATTTTTGGGTTACTCAGGGTATTTTCCACCCATTATTCCATGTCATGCCCAAATGAATACCTTTCATCTGTACACAATATATACATGTGACTATGTACAAATAGAAGTGTTATTTCAGAAACCACTGACTATTGCCTAGGATATGGATTTAGTTAACTGGTCCTTGTTGGGTTATGTATTTGTTGAGGTGTGAGCTTTCAAACTATTGGAGCAGAGTATTCCTTCAGAACCTGACCAATATCTTTCCACATTCCATGCCACTCAGGATTTTCTGCCACTGGGGCAACTCTCTAGGCAACTGCTCTGGAAATCTCAGCCCTGATTCTAAATGAGTTGTAGGCCATATGGAGAAGATATAGCAGAATAAGCAACAAAAATATGATGTTTTGAACATTCAGAGGAAAGTGAACATTCTCAAAAGCCAATGTATGAGATCTGAAGGAGGAGAAGGACGGTGAAAGGCCAGGAAAAATTATTCCTTCTTTTTCTTCCAAGAGGCTGGTTGTGATTATTTATAGACCCCCAATAACATATTAGGTTATGCAGGATAGCCCAGTATAAGGAAGCATTCTCTTTTTATCCAGATATGAATATCCCTTTCTTCCTCCCTTCCATACAGCTAGAGTTCAGAGCAATAAGGGAAGGAATGAGTATGAGAAACCTACACTGTATACAGGACCAGCAATGTTTAATCCTGTATTAGTGACAAATTTAAGTTTTAGTAATTCATGAGCCATCTGACTTCAAATAGATGCTTTATCACATTAGAAAGAGGAGAATCTTCTCTTCCTATGAGAGATGGCAATCCTTCCTAGGTCTGGCAGGCTGGAAGATATTGGTTCATAAAATTTTGACACTGGAAAGCAATGTTAGGTAATATTTAGAGGTCTGCATGGCTTTTTGTTTATAACTTTCCCTCTCAACCTGCAGAGTTCACTTCAAGGTTCAGTTTTAGTCTAGAACAAATAAAAGAATAGTCATAAGATTCAAAATTTCTATTCTATTCTAATGAAATATGCAACAGAAGAAAATGAACCACTCTGAAAATACAGAGGATTTCTTATTAACATTTATGTTGCTTTATATTTCTTCTTTGGAATAATGCTGACTTAACAGTTGTCTCAAGGTGCACAAGAGTAAAACCAAAGACAAGTACCTAAAAATTATATGCCTGTAGCCACTAGCAGTCAAAAAATGCACCTCATAAAAGATTCAGGCTTGAAAGACCTACATTTCATTTCCAAAATTCATGCAACAGCATTTAAAAAATATTAAGGTTTCACATCTTATGTTCAAAAGTTAAGTCCAAAAAGTATCCTAAGATGAAAAGACGGGAAAGCAAGTGTGGTTAGCAAGAAAAGTGATGAGAGATGAGCAGAAACAGAGCACAGAGGGAAACAAAGCATCATTCTACTTATTAATTGTGGTTAGTTCTGGAAGCACCAGGAGATATCTAACATGGGCTTTCTTGATTTTTTTTTTCAGCAGCATTAACTTCTAATTGACAAACACACTCATCCTTATATAAACTCTTCTTTTTCAGTACTGGAGATAACCAGGTGAGAACATAAACAATTCAAAATTTAATGTAAATTTCTGGTTTAATAAGAAGCATCAGGTAATTCATGGCAAATGATATTTTATTAAGTATTTAACAGACATGAAGAAAAGGAGTTTTAAGGAGAGTGTTTTCTCAGCCTGAGAAACTCTATAATTCTATAAAACTATAGTGTGATAACAAAATTTCTAAAAAAATACATATTATGACAAGAAAAAAAAAGAGTTCATTTATGTTTATTATTTCTGTGATTGCATATATCATCTACATATATCAAGTACAAGAAATACAAATTTATGTATAGACTAATCAATGAATTTGAAAGATTAAGTATGTTTGTTATTAAATTGTATGTGTTTGAGTAGGCACTCATATAGATACTATATGTATAAAAATATTAGATTCAAAGACCATTATATTTCTAATATATTTTAAATATTATTTAAAGTGCCCAGGTTTCGATACTATTTTTTAGTCAGAATGATAAACAGAGAGGGCAAATATATTTGAAAATGCAGTGAACCAAGTTATGTTCTTGTTAACACTGACACACTTTCATTTAGATAAATCCGGAAAGAATTTCACCCCACTACTGTATCTTTATTCAGTTAAATGTCTTTAATAGCATTAAGTCTCATTTAGAAAGTTCACAATCCATGATTAGTGGTTTCTTTGAAACTGGTTGTTAAAAATGTCATTATAGAACAGCTTACCATTCAAATAGTATGCATGGAATAATTGATTTGTCCAAACTTGCCAATTTTAGGCATTGCTCACAAATTAACATTAAAATTCACATAATTTTACTATTTGTTTTGATGAAAGTACTAACTATTAAGTAAGACCTTGACCTTTGGGAAAAATTAAATTCAATACAAAAATTATACCTGGGTTTTAAGATTCAATCACCAATCTCTATAAAAGAGTAGAAAGAAAATAAAACAAAATAAAATCCCTTGAAGTCACATTCTGTCATTCTTTTTCAACTATTCTTCTGTGTTTCTGCCCTTTATATTTAATTTTATTTCATTACATGTATCAAGACTAATTTTTCAACAATCCATTTTGTTTCTGCTCACTCATTTACCCCCTTTGACCATTACCTTTTTTAACCCTGAGGTATTTTGTAACAGAATTAATTTTATTTTAATTTGTTTTATTTAGCCAAGGTTTTCTAACGTTTCAAATATAAGTGATATTAAATGGTGCTACTTCACATTGTGAAGTCCAGACATCCTACAGAATACTTATATTTTACCAGTGGTATATGAAAAACAGATATTTTTTGGTCTGGAATATTATGAGTTGATTGATTGCAATACATTTTACTTTTTCTAATATTTATTTTTTTTTTTAATATTGCAAAGAGTTTAATTTTCTCCTTTGTTGTATAGAAAGGTAATTGTGAGAATTTTCAGGGAAGAAAAAACTTCTTTCACCTGAAAATTCTCATAATGAAAATACCAGTCTATATTAGAAAGTGAAGTTAAGAATAAGCACATTAGAAAGTGTGACATAGATAGAAAGGGAAGAAAAGCCACAACTATTAGATCTAGAAATAGCAAACTGAAGATTGTGAGGAAAATCCATTATAACAGTTTTCAGAGACATGATAGGATCCTGCAAACAAGGGTATCCTCTGTGACCTTCCTGAATGCTCCTCTATAAACATGTAGTTCCGCATCTGTGATTGAGGAGACTTGGGATTCAACCACAGCAAAGGTCATTCAGGTTAGATCAGACAAAATCTTCACAGAAGTAGACCACCATCACCTTATTTCCTGGAAATATCATGACTATGCTGGATGAACATATCTGAAATGACACAGACATATTTAGTTTTAGCTGATGCAGGGGATCAACAGTGTTGCTATTGAAGTTATTCTCAGATCTGTATTTCTGCAATTTTTATGGATCTACAGAGGTTTAAAATAAAAAAATAAAAAAAAAAAACCCAAAACAACTAATTTTTATATGCATCCAATCTTAAAAGATATAAGAAAGTAGAAAAAAAAAAAATCACACAAATCTCACTGAACAAGATGCCTCTATTTCCCAAATGATTGTATCACAACCATAGATCTAGAAGCCGCATGAATAGAGTCCAAATAGCTTAGCTCAATAAAATGCAACCAAATACATAGGTAGTTTTGGATATGTGACAAATTAAAGTTTTGATTGTGGAAACACATAATGAACTATTGAGCCAGAGAGCCTAGTCTAGGACAAAGTAGATCATACACAAAGGAAATCAAGCAGCTCAGCAATGCTGAGTTGCATGAGCCTGTGTAGTTTGCTGCAACAAGTTTAGAGACAGAATTGCTCTTTTTGGAAACTTCTCTACACTTACATGTGCCACACTCCACCAACTTGTTTGGCTGTGGCTGAATCTTCATTTTACCACAGTGGAAGTCATAGTTTGCTATCACAATGTGCAGTCACTGGTTCCTTGCATCAGTGAACAAGAGAGCAGTCAGGGAAGAAAATATGACTTCAAAAACACAAAGGTGTTTCAAGTGCCCTGACTTCCTCTACTCTTTGTTCTGATGATGTGTTGCCTTAGGAATACTCAAAAGCACTAAAGAGTTCTCTCCAGCTCCCGTGATCTGCTTGGCACAAGGAGCACTGATTAGCTATCAGGGAGCTATCATCTCCCAGTTCTATTGATCAGGATTAGGAAGGTAACATGCCACAGAAGTGCTAACGTACACTTAAAACCTGTCTGTTCAGACTGCAGTACCCCATCCCCCTCCTATGCCTTGTTTTTGAAATATTTCCTGTTCAGGAGCCAGGGAATTGGTTCCATCAGCTGTTAAAGTGATGGCTTTTCCACAGGGAGGATACTTTGAGCTTGCTCCTTTCTGACCCAATTACACTGCTTGAAGGGAACCCATATGGCTGCATGTATCTAAAACGAACCCACTGAGCTTCTCACAGACCTTCAAGGACTTTGAGCAGTCAAGGTCTGGTGCTAATGGTTTCAACAGGTAATAGGTCCTCCATTTGGCCTGTCACTTAAAGGAGAGAGAAAGAGAAAGAAAGCAGGTAACATTGGAAAAGGAAAATTATTGGTGCAGAAAAAAAGGGGAATTGCTCTCAAATGGGAAGAGACAGACTGTAGTTAGACAGAAAATCTGTAAAGTGGTCCTGAACCTGGATCCAGCTGATGCAACCGGTGACATAGGTCCACTCTGCTCCAGAGGCAGCTTTGATAGAAAACAAGGAAGAAATTATTCCTTAGGGACAGGACTTCCTGAATGAATAATAAAGCTATCTGCATTAAAACATTTCAGTTAACAGATACTCCCTTTTTTTTTTTTTTGTTACATGGTATGTCTCTGAAAATCTAATCCTTATCCAACATTGGTATTTGCTCTTGTGAAATGCCAAATATATGAAGCAAAGAAGCTGGGGCATTTGTTGAGTTTAAACTTATAAATGTTGTCATAATTTACTAATTAAGTTGTACTAAATAGAAGAGGGAGAAGAATAGAGGCTCGATGATATTTTTCATATAACACACAAGTCCTTTGTACTTAATACTCTAGTTTGTTCTAACTTTTCCTTTATCCTTGCTGTCACTAACATGCATTTTGAAAGCTTGCATGGGATTTATTCTTTTTGTTCCCATGGCAACAATGAGACTGATCCCTCAGATATGGAAATCTCCATTTTTTCTGAAAATTGTTTCCTGGCAGGATTGTCTTGGATCTGAATCTTGCAATTGAATATACAGGAATTTTGTCTTTACATATATCATGTATATTGTATGTAGTCAGGATAGAGATATCTGGCCTGCTTCCTCAGCTATCCATTGTACTAGCTGCTGGTTTTGTTGGGCTTTAGATTCTATCTGGAATTAGGATTTAACTATTTTGTTGGCCTTTGAACTAGCATAACCACATTTTTGGCTGTGAAGCTTGTGACATTTCTGCTTCCAGAAAAATGAATGCAAATTTTGTTACTTCAACAGAGGAAAGCAAGAGCACATCTGCTACTTAACGTATTTGATCATTTTAGTTGAATGATGATAGACATTGCAAAGAATTGTTTATCTGGGTTTGTGGATTTGTCTTCCAACCAGTTATTCAAAAAGTTACAGATGACAGTTTCACTCTATTTATGCTGGGACCCATTTTATTTAACAAAGCTCTTAATTATTGTTGCAAACCAATAGGAGAAAAATCACTTTGCCTTATTTGCTAAGCCATCTACTTTGTTTGCTGTTCCTTCTTATCCTTGATTAAATTTGAAATCAGATAGGTTTGCCTGCAAGCATGAGAAAAATCAAGCTCAGACGTCTGAGTAGAAGTGAAATCGTACCAGAGGTAAATGCCTCAAGATTTGTGACTGAATTGAGGCAAATAACAGAGCTGGCAGTAGTAAAGAAAGAGAAATTCTGTGATTATGTCCTCAGTGTTTCCTATATTTAGCAGTTTCATCTCTTTTTTCTGTTAGCTCTGTACTCTTTCAACCTCTGACATAGTAACAGGTTTAGCTATGAACAGACACTTATTTATGTGGAGTCAAATATTCAAATATCTTGCTAAATGAGCTTGAAGCACTATAATTAAATCATCACAAAATATAATATACCGTAAATGTTTTTAAAGTTTATTCTACTAATGACTCTCAGCATGCATTCCCATTTTGCCCATTTTTTTATATGTCATACATCAGTGGTTAGATAAACACTCTGATTGCCATCATTTTTATGGCACTTTGAGAGTCCAAGTCATAACTGCCATTAATCATAATCTCAGCAGCACAGCACTTTGAACATATCTGCCACAGAGCTCCAACAGCAGTGACCAATAAGGGACATAACCTGTTTAATACAAAAAACGTGTACTTCGTTGCTTTATACCCACATACCAGCCCAAAGAACCTCCAAAAGCCCTGACAGTTAGGGAGGTTGTTTGTATTCTTTGTATTCAGGCTAGGATGTTTTTCTTTCCCTTGGGAGCTAAAACACAAACTTACAGTGATTAAACTAAGAGTGGCTTTGTTCATGCTCATTCATACTGTACTCAACTACGATAAAAGCCCTCTGGCCTCTGAGGCCGTGTAGTTTCTGATAGAGAGTCACAGAGAGATAAGCAATTACAGAAAAAGTGAGTTATGCACTAACAAACAGGAAAAATGCCAGTACTGGGAATATCACTATCAGGAATTGTTCATGAGTTGGTCCTCATTTAGCAATTTTCACAGTATTCTTTTTAACAATGAAACAACTGCTGAAGGTAAATTTCTGAACAAAAGGCAACATTCAGCATAGATAATATCAAGCTTCACGACTTTGGTAGCTTATCTGTGATTCTGTTTTTTGTGGGGTAAAGGGAGGAACTAGCTTATGCATCTTTGAACTATGACCTGATATTAATGTGTTTGCAGATTACATATACATATATCGATGTTCTGAGTTACCAAATCTGCCATGATTTTTCTATAACAAAGTGTTAGTTCATTCGCATGAATTTTGGTCTTTACCTGAATATCCAAATATATGCCGTAATTAATATATACCTTAATAAATGCCAAATTAATTCTATATCTAAAATACTTTTTTTTTTCCTTATTCTCTGGTCACTTCAGCATTTTAGTTAGATCATTGTCCATTAATAAGTCACTGAGAAAGTTACAAATTGAAGCATTCAGATGGATGTTTCTCTGTAAACTAGGTATATTAACATTGTTAGTCAATCATTATTAATATAACTGAAAAAAAATTGAGATGGAAGATGATGTAAAAAAAATTAACTCTATTATGACTTTATCATGTTGTTAAGAAAATTTCAGCTATAATGTATGTAAGAAATAGTATACTTAATGATAAATCTTTTAATTTTGTAGATATTAATTATCATTCCTTAGTTTGAACATCAGTGTTCATGGAAGATTAATTTTTTTCATACAACAGAAGCACTAGACACAGAGGGCATTTAACATAAACTTGCATAGTTCAGTATCTCATGGAATTAATTTATGGAATGTATAAAAAAACTAAAAAAATAAGTGCTACTGGAAGTTGTCCTTGAAGGTGTTTGAAATCTGAATATATGTCACTATAAATAGAAGCTGACTTAGCCTATTTCGGTCTTCTCATTTTTAGACAGGATATTATTTTTTAATTTTTAATCTTTACAACCATTCTTCTCCAGTTTAAGTGACTAACCTTTTTCACAGTTCATTAATACAGAACTTTATATTGTCTTTTGAACAGACCGTATTTTTGCCCTAATATAAAATGATAACAATTTTCATGGCCTGCAATACTGAGGAGGTCAGATTAGATTAACTAAAGATCTCTTTTGGCCTTGAAATCTTCTTATGTTGTATCTTTTTGCTGGAAATGTCATAACAGTCCTGTCTGACTGCATGCTATTAAATTAAGTTATATGCTTATTGAAAGCTAATTTGTTTCTTAGAAAGTACAATTAAATCAAAAATACTGCATCTAGATATATGAGGAAAATTCTAATCCCTCTCCCTTATTCTCGGTTTTTACCTACTGTCCACAGTGACTGTGTTTCTTGCAGGCATATGCTAAGACACAAATTTCATACATGAATTGCTCCCCAGGCGAAAAAAAAAAAAAAAAAACAAAGTATGTAGTGTCTTTACTGAAGTAGTTTCTTGGTAAATGTTTTTTGCTCTGTGGGTTTTTGTTTTGTTTTCTTGGGTTTTTTGTTTGTTTTTTTTTTGTCTGATTGTTATTTTTTGTTTGTTTTTTTTCTTTCTTTTTTTTTTTTTTTTAATTTGAGCTTCTGTATTCTTGACTCAAATTCATATGTAGATATCCAGTTGTTTATCTAGATGTGTAAAGTTAGGAGAACCCCAGAGTCATGCTTCTCGTCTGAGGAAGAAGTGCTAAAATATGTAACAATTCTTAGCTCCTAAGGCATTTGGACAATAAGTTTCAACTCCTTCACAAGATGACTATTTCTTCCTTGAATTGAAGAATGTCATGCCAATTATGACCTCTGGCCTGGAGGTAGTGCTTTCACTATCCTGTATGTTGCTTTGGTGGTGAAAAAAGCAAGACCATAAATTCAGTTCCAAAGGATCTACATAGTAAGAGCGACTTTCTAGATCTCTGTGTTCCTGTCTTACCTTGCACTGACTTCTTTTATTCATGAGTATATCTCATACAAGCACTGAGCCAGCCTTGAAGTAAATCATGTCCATGCACATTGCATTAGGGAAGCAGGCTGATGTGGCTCGTGCCCAGTCTCCTGAAGGTTACATGTAAATTTTACAAATATGTCAGTATTTGTTCCTTGGTAGTAGCCTAGGAAAGGGATATACAGGTTTCAGGTACAGCAGAGAGGATGGGCTTTCATGGGGAGGCTGAAGCCGTATTTAACATACGTTTCCTTTAAAGGGTGGTACTAGGATATGCAAATCAGGCCAATCAAACACTATAGAGGATCAGGGAAGGAGAGCAGATGTTTGCCTTTTTCTGCTCATTGGATGGATCATCCAGCAGTGCCATTCTGTTTAATTTTCTTTGTCCTGGAATGAATCCCGATTGCACCAGATTCAGATAATTAGGTGAATATATATGTAAAATACATATGAAATAATATCTTAAATGAGTTTATAATTTTCATACAGTGTGAAGGGCAGACATTTGTCTATCTTCTGAGTATGCTCATTGTGCACTTGAAATCTCCTCAGTGTGCATTAAACAGACTTTTTGAGCTGTGAATTCAGTGATGCTACAACTGAATAGAATGACAAAGGTATGGATTCCAAATTAAGTGTGAATAGCTCATTTCCTGTCTCTTCCCACTACAGAAAAAATTGTCCTCTCAAAAAGCAAAAATACATCAAATGGAAGCTATTGTGGAGATACACTTGTGTTTTCTCCTGCATTCAAAATATTGTTAACTTTTCATTTTGAATTTTCTGTTATTCTGAGTCATAAAGTAGAAAACATTTTACAAAAGATCAGATTAAAATGAATGGCTATTTCTATGTTTGCCCTGGCTTTAGCTTAGGATGCCTCTTGCTTGGGTTTTTCTAAAATTTTCCCTTTACACAGAGATGGAGGATTCCTATATTATTTAACTTAAAGTTCAGACTCTCATTAAAGTGGTATTTAAATTATGCAGTAGGGAAAAACAAAACACAACTCATAAAAAAAAAAAAACACTCAAAACAGCAAAAGCCTCTTACATGTTGAAATTCTGACTCAGTGTGAAAATAGAGTAATTTTTTCCTGAAGTTCTCAACATACTGTAGGTCAAGGAACAACGAGAGAGATGCCTCACAAAAATCATAAGAAAAATACCATTTTAAAGTGTTTGGCCAAAACATAATGATTTTTCAAAATCTTTCTGCTTTCATTTTTATTAAGCTTTTGAAATATCATATTATTGTGATTATGATGGTATTGGTATATGTGGTTATGTTTTTATCCTACTGCAGATGTTTAATATAATTTCAATTTTAGTTTGTGTTTGGTCAAAAACCCTTAGATGTCTCATGTAAGACTATTTCTACCTTCACCAAAGACATGCAATCATCTTTGAGTCCATTCTGTTATGCTGGAAAATTAAGCACAAATATTTGATGTTGGCTTTCTTTTAATCCAAATCACTTTACAATTATCAATGTCAAAAAGTAAAAAATATCCTCAGATCATCATTCCCTTTCTCTGACTGTTGGTGGATTTATTGAAATCCCCTATTAGTAAATTCTTGGATTATATACTTGTGCCTCTGGTATTTCTGTTCTGTGCAGTTTTATACACCTCTAGGTTCTCCCTCAGGAAAAAAAAAATCAAAATTTAACAGTGTCTTATAATACTTTAGATCATGTTAGTCGTCTGAAATACATAAGTAATTCATAAAGATCAAATTAAAAAGTGATATTTTCTAACTTGTTCACGTTCTGTGTAAAAGATTGCTTGAGTGCATCTTTGGCAGAGTAGGGAATTTGCCTCACAGATTTTAAATAATTTGAGCACTTTGGTTCTAAACATTACTATTGGTTTAGATCAAATTGCTTGGAAAGGTGAGGTTTCAATGTAGGGTTTCCAAGGTGAACATGATCATTGCCTCTGTGAAAGTACAAAGGGGTCTTTGGTTTTAATCAGTTTATCAAAGCTATCTAGTATTCCTGTTTTGGATAACAAAACCCTAAATTAAACTTTGTGTAGAAAACATCAGAATTTAAGATCAAATAATAAACTGTACTGTTAGAAATATTGTCTATCAAGCAATACACTTTACCCTTCAGCTCCCCTCTCTCAGCTACTATTAATATCTGGAATCCTCTGCAAGATAATTTATGTTTTTCCAGTCAAGAGACATTCCTGTATGGTCATTTCACCTAACCCTAACAATCTGTTTCTCAAACTCAGTATATGTTTCACCTTTGAAATAACACATGCTGCAAAGAATTGAAAAGAAGAAATTTTTGTGTTTCATCTGTTGCCAAACAACTTCTCATCTTTGATTCTGTAGAGTGTGGTAGATAAAAAGATTATATATCACGTTTTCATTTCTTTCTCTTAGAGCAACTGCCATTTGGTAAAAAAAAGTTAAGAACCATCCTGTTTTAAGCACAGAAGAATATTAGTTTTACTTGAACTTATTTTAAAATCCACTGTCTGGATAGGGCTGTAACAAGTCATCAAAAGTTTAAAAAGAGATTACTAACTCCTCAATTTATCATATCTAGTAGACACCGCTGTTAAATGAATGAACTTCAATGGCTTATGTTCTTGGGGCACGTGTGAGTATTTCTCTGCTTCCCAAGTCTCCCTCATTTCTGGATGTCTAAGAAGTAATTTGTAATGTATGTTACTAATAATACAGCCAGCAGAGAGGATAATGTGACAATAAAATGTTCAGTTATATTTTTCACTATAAAAATACAGTATATGGTAATAGCATACATTAATTCACATACTTTCTACATATATGTATAGAAATACAGACAGTGGATATCAGATATCACATTTTCATAATGTAACAATAGAAATCAGGGTAGTTATGCATTTTCACCTTTTCACATTCACAGGCAATATTATTGCATGTAGGTTGAGAGCTGAGCAAAACTATTCATTGTGTCTGAAGGATAAAACAATCTATTTCTCTACATATACATTTTTCCACAGAAATTATCCATGGGAAAAAAAAAAATCAAATAACTATATTCTAAACACTGCAGAGGAGAAAGCCTGTGATATCAGCTTTGTCAAGTGACAATAATTTAAAATATGTTCTTACTTTACTGAGGGATAATGTTATCACTGCAGCAGTCTCAGTCAGAGTAAGATGATCCATTCTGTGTATCCCGGAGCATTAATAGTGAACATCCCACTAGCAATTCTTCTAGCACTTGCATTTTTAAAACTTATGTTCAAAACTAATGGAAATTTAGCTAAAAAGTACCAACAACACCCTTCTAGGGTGGCCTTTTATACAGTGACTGATTCTGAGAAATATATAATTGCATTAAATACAAATATAAATTTAGAGATTAAAGAAAACATAATGTAAAAGACTCATGCACATTGGTTTTCCCATCAGAGACCTTATAAAATGTCAACATGACTTACTTTTGTCATTCTGGTGCTGTCTGGTCTTACAGACATTTACCTGAAAAAAATCCTAACTCTGCTGAAGTAATTAAATTCACCTGATATGTCATTTGCAGAAATAAAGGCAAATACGTTTCACTTTCATTGGTAATGAACATTCACTTAGAACCCCCACATGCCAATATTAACACATTCACTTCACTGTATTTCTTCCCAAATAAGTTTCCTGAAAAACAGCAAAATTTACTCTTTCCTTTTTTGAGGTACTGAGAGATACTCATGGAGGCCATGTAAAAGGAAGAGTATAAGGTTAAATCTCTTCTCCAACTCATACACAAAGATAATTGAGAAAAGGTGCATTTACAGGAGCCTGACAGGAGAGATTGCAGGGTGAGACAAACCCATTTTTTGTTTAAATCCTTTGTTATCCCTGTGATATCTTGCTCTTGCTGGCTAAAAATTTTTTGATTTGACTAAGTTACTGCAATTTACTGTCTTGAAAGGAGTTTGGAAAACACAGGGTTTCTTTCAAGTCCATCATAGCTAAAGAAATAACATGTCAGAGGACAAAGAAAAGTGGTATCTCTTGCCCTCACGATTGTGTTCAGCACAGTGCAGAGTAACAGCAAAAGCTGTCACTGCGGGTCCAAGGCACAGCTTTCCAAATTACTACCTCTCCATTAAAACAAACAAAAAATACCCCAAGCCCGACCACAAAACCTCGGGGAGACTCACAGAGAGCAAGGGGACAGAATGGACTAATGACTTCCCATCGGTCACAGCAGGGCAGGTAAAACAGGTGTGTGAATGCAGGGCTGCCAGCCCCTGGAGTCAGCAATCCCACTGCAGGAGAAGCCATCCTCTCTGCAAGAGACATCATGTAATGTTGATTGAACAGTGCAGAGTAACAGCAAAAGCTGTCACTGCGGGTCCAAGGCACAGCTTTCCAAATTACTACCTCTCCATTTAAACAAACAAAAAATACCCCAAGCCCGACCACAAAACCTCGGGGAGACTCACAGAGAGCAAGGGGACAGAATGGACTAATGACTTCCCATCGGTCACAGCAGGGCAGGTAAAACAGGTGTGTGAATGCAGGGCTGCCAGCCCCTGGAGTCAGCAATCCCACTGCAGGAGAAGCCATCCTCTCTGCAAGAGACATCATGTAATGTTGATTGAACAGCCACACTGTAAAGCACCTGCATTTTCTAGTGTGCCATGACAGAATTTTTTCACCTGGCTTCTATCACAAAAGCTTGATTTTGAAGCCTTTGTTCCCTATATTATTTGCTTTTTGATTAAACATCACCCATTGTTATATATTCTGAGAAATGCTGGCCCTGCAGCGATTGTAAATCGATAGCTAGATGTGGAAGAATAGGAAGGGTAAGAGAAAGAAAGAAAAGGAGAAAAGTTTCTTACAGCTAAGTGAGAAAGAAAGTTAATAAAAATAGGTCAGGCAATTTCAGCCCTTTCTCATATGAAACAAATGGGCTAATCTTAAGTAGGAGTCACACATAAGGATCTTCAGTGTATCTGGGGCTCATCAGGAGGTGGCATACAAGTAGCAATTTAAAAATCCTTTTTCACTGATATCAGGAAGTTTGCAGGATAATAGATTATTCTGCAAAGAATTTGTATTACATCTGTCTTTTATCTAGGACTGAATAAATGTTGCAGAAATTAAACTGGTATGCTACCCAGGTCATGTACTTAGCAATAATTAAGCTGAAAAAGCGTATGTGAAAATATCAGAAAATTTTCTTAAAAATCTGTAGAATGGTACTCTAATTGGATGAAAAAAAGGAAAACAGAAGGTAAGGGTTTTTTGTTTTGTTTTTGCTTTTTTAAAATTGTTGTTGTTGTTGTTGTTGTTGTTGTTGTTGTTGTTGTTTTCTTGTTTGTTTGGTTTGTTTTTTTTTTCCACCTCAAAAGACAATCATTTTAGTTGTGTAGTTCCTGGGAATAAAACCTTCCATAATGTAATTAAACTATATTCAAATTAACTCACATCTAAAGTCTTCAAATTGAAATCCTACTGGAACTCGTACTTATCTGTCTGATATAATTAAATCCATCATGGAATCTTGGGGGGTAAAAAATAAAAGGATTTAAAATGCAGAAGGGGAAGAAACTTCCAGATTCAGGCATAAAAATAGAAGACATCCAAGTGGCACAAAGTTACAATTCAGGAAAGACGTTGCTAGTTGTATTTGGATCACAATTCTAGCAACTGTTAGCATGTGTCACTGCCTCTAATGGTATATGGGTTCAATCAGAGCACACAGAATACCAGATGGGACTGGAGGAAGCTGTCAGCAGAAAGAAACTATGCTCTCTGATTTTTGCATTCCTGTGCAAAAAGCTGCTATTGTCAATTGTTTTTATCTGTAAAGCCAGTGCTTTTGTTATAAATCTTGGCATGGTCTGGGATTACAAAGCCAGCAAGCACCAGATGGCTGAAGAGATTCAGGCCAGGTCTAGAGCCTCCTGCCAGCCTTGTTTCTGCTGTCAGGAGTATGCAGTAATACAGTCCATGTTGAACACGTCTGGGTGAGCAGATGCTACTCACGTGTAGACACAGTAAGTACACTGGCAAAACTGTAGCATGACTGGTAGACAGATGCCTGATGAAAGTAAGGAAGAAGATTATTTAGATGAGTGCAAAGGACAGGGTTATTGGAGTACAGAATAGTTGCAATCTGCTGTGCTGGTTTTGACTGATACAGAGTTAGTAGCTGGTATGGGCCTGTTTTTTAGATTTGTGACCAAAACATTGCTGGTAACACGGGGATATTTTAATTATTTACAGTGTTAAGGACTTTTCTATTTTGTACCCCATAGCACCAACAAGTAGGCTGGGGGTGCTCAAGGAGCTGGGAGAGAGAGGTTCCTCATGTCCTCAGGTCAAATCGGAAGTAAGGATGAGCACCTGGATAGGCATAGTCACTCTGTACCAAATATTCACAAACATGCACAGCTTCCTCAGAAATTAAGACAGAGCAAAACCAAAAACTCATGCAAATAGAGATGGCACACATGGACTAGTCTTACCCTCTTCTATGGCAATTCATAGTGAAGATCCATTAGTGAGAACTATCTACATATATAACATGGGAGTATCCCTATTATATATGTAGTATGTCCTACCTACCAAGAACAGTGGCTGTCCCAAGCCACTCAACCTGTCTGGAGGTGTTTCCTCCAGCATACCACATCTGTCTCCCTGCTATTCATCACAGATTTACGACCACTCCAATAACTGGCTCCCAAGCCCCTTATACTCCTCATTGAGCACCCCAGATTGATCCTGGCTGTTTGTCATGCTCTGTCCTACACACATACACAAAGGACACGTGCTCTGTTCCTTCCAGCCACTGAAACCACAGACAGAAAGGCCCTGAGATTCTGATCCCTGGTCCATGCTGGTTGCCAGCAGTCATGCACCCATACACACACATGCACAGCAATAGAGAGTCCCTCACTGAGGAAAACAGCTAGAAATGGCAATTAATTAGAAAACAGGATGGTCTGTGTTTATCAGGCACAGAACACATTGCACCAAGATACTGCCCAGCCCCCTGTTTATGTGTGACCAGCCCTTTCATAATTTTATCCTTTCACTCCATGCTTGTTCCTTGCCACTTTGACCTTTCTTGCCTGCAATTATTTCTAATGTGACACCTGGACACTATTTCTGAGGCTCTCCAAGGACAAGCCTAACAGCAGCTGGGGCTTATGTCTCTTATTGGGGATGTCTCCCTCGTCACTGTGCCTCTGTGCTCCTTTCTGTATCAGGATTAACCGTAAATCACACAGCAACAGTTTTTAAACTTAAAAAATATGGGTTTTTGTCTATAATCATGGTTTGGAAAGCCCAGACGAATATACTTTGTAATCCTATAGCCATTTTTCAGAACTCCTCATGATGCTTGTCTTTCCAATCACTATTTAATAAAGCTACTATTTTTTTCTGCAATTAGCTCTATCTGTTCTTGGTAGGAGATGAGAAAATACTGTGACAGTACCTGAAAATACTCTTTACTTTAAATCAGTGAAATACATTTAATTTCATATAGAAACACACTTGTACATGTATATGCTAGTCTACTTCAGTAATCAGCCAAAATGTTTAGACGGTATTTCTCTTGTGCATTACATGTTAGTATAAACAATAGCACTGGCTCAGTAACAGGTTTGTAAGGGAGAAGAGTTAGAAAATCTTATTAAGTTGTCTTTGCAACCCAGAATTAAGCTGTGGGGGTCTCCACTCATTCTTACTGCCTGCAAAAATGGGAGATGATGCCCTATCCCAGCTATGCGTTCATAACAGAGGTAGCAAATATACATATATTCCATTAAATTAATCATTTTCTTTCCACCAGAATATAATTTAGGAGGATGAATGTCCTGTCCTAGTCAAATGAAATATCATTTACAAAGTTTCTTATGTGCCCTATCTCAAGGAACAAGGCTGTTGCATTGATTAAGCTTTCGAATATTTAAGTACAAAGACAAATGTATTTCATGTATAATTTGCATTATCAAGACTAAGAGAAAATCCAGTCTTGCATAGCTTAGCAATGCAGACTAACTTTAAAATTATCATTTAATTGTGTTATTTTTCCATAATAGAGGAGAAAATAAAACTAAATATTAAAAAAAAAAAATTATAAGTTCATATTAAACCAAAAGAAGATATTGGTGTCTTATACTTTACACAATCCATGTATGTTCACACATTTTATACTATAATGTACCCGAAAGAATTTAGGGCAATAGCACTGCACAAATCAGGTGATACAGAAAC
Source organism: Tychaedon coryphoeus (assembly GCA_013398595.1). Taxonomy (NCBI): domain Eukaryota; kingdom Metazoa; phylum Chordata; class Aves; order Passeriformes; family Muscicapidae; genus Tychaedon; species Tychaedon coryphoeus. The sequence continues at coordinate 503,040 of WBND01000272.1, read as the reverse complement.
CAGAGAATGTAATTCTGACTCCACTGACACCTACAGGGAAGCTGCTAAGTCCAGAAGGCCTGAGGCTCCACCCAGGGCATTTGAGAGTGACAGAATCTCTGTGGTATGGCAGTTTTTAAAGGAACCTGTTTTTTGAAGACTACCAGAAAGTAACAGAGAGGAAACAGAGCACTGAAGTGCTTACTGAAATCTCCTTTTAGCATCCCTGGGACACTAGGCTTTTCAACAGGGCTGTGACATTCCAACAGCAGCACATTTCAGAGAAGGCATGGACTCTTCTATGATGTATCACTGTTCCTATGGGCCCTATACGTGTCAGAAAGCTACTTACAGCTACTTACAGCCAGCTGGAGAGTCCTGCTCAGCTATCTGCCCCATTCATCTTTACTGCTTCTCAGAGCCCCCCCAAGCCAGCCTTTAAATCTGAATTTCCCTCATTTTAAGAGATGCAGGGTTGTTTATTGTAAAACCTGGGCTGGGCTACATGGTTGCATAAAATCAGTGTTGCCCAGATGCCATCTATTCTGTTTCCTTCAGGAAAAAGAAAATGTTGAAAAAAATAAAAGCCATCTGCATTGTGTAGTCTCAGGGAAATATATTGATTCTCTTTGAATTTGGTTTCTCTCTAGTTATTACAAAGAAAAATAATACTTTTATAATACTCCAAAGCAGCATTAACAAATTTTAACAATTTTTTGAGAACCTTAGTGCCACTGGACTAATAACACTTTGCTTAATCTGTGCTTCTGGAAACCAGTAGAGTGGTGGAAATTTCTACTAACTGGGAACCTGGTGCAGTGTGTTACAAGTTACTGTTTTCTGTATCTTAATTGGGGAAAAAAAATTATATGAAGAACTTCTGAATGGGTTTCAGATAATTACTACCACTCACAAATGGTTTTAGGTAAAACTAATGGAAAGGAAATGTGACAATTATTGCTTGCTCATGTTAAAAGAGAAAAAAAACCCCAACTTTTCCATCAAGTCTGTCTTTTAGGAAAATATTTTTAAAGTATTTTCTATATTTTCTATAAATTGCTTTTTGGATGCAATGTTGATCAAGCTGTTTATTTTACCTTTTTTGCTTGGGCAATTTTGAGTTCAATTTTCCTTGATTTTCTAATCATCACAACTTTCCTTGAACACTTTTTTTTTTTTTCTTTTTAATGGCGGCACACCTGTGTCACAATCATCATGTCGACAAAATTGATTAAAATGTGACACTTCTCAAAGACCCATTCCGTGTCCGGGCAATCCCAGTGAATGAGAAAAAAATTCAGCTGAACTGATGTTTGACTATATATAAAGGAATGTTTCTAAGGCAGAACAGCAACAAAGTGAATCAGGGAAGATGCTGACAATCACAGATTATGCCATACAACTTCATACAGAATCCACCTCTGGCTCCATCATCAGCATGTTGACAAAATTATTGAAACAGAATGGAGAATTATGGACATTTGTGCATCCTAAAAACCTAACAGTGAAATAAGTTGCCTGACATTGTAGTCATGTAGTAAGTTAAGCTTTTCAAATAAATTCTTAGACTTAAAAAAAATTTGGACATGTGTATTAAATACTGCCTATACTTACATTAACAAATTAAATTCTGAAAAGGCTATTTCTAGACATGAGCCCAGTCACGTAAGTTGCTAAAATGGTTCCTGGCATTGTTTTGGCCTAAGCTCTCCCAAACAGCCCATAAACCTGTTTAAAGAATAATCAAATACATGTAGCACTTTATTTGTAGATATTTCTTGCCTATGAGTACCTCCTTTGGGGTGAACATTGGCCATAATGTGTCAATTCATCTCAGGAAATGGCCACTGGTATATTTCAATTAATAGTACAGTCATACACTCTATAAATCCTAGTTTGTTCTCTTTTTTTTCATATTCAATTTATCAGGGAGCAATCAAATGATCATCCTGTGTATCTGTCTGTTACATCCTACAGATTTCAGCCAAATTAAGTATCTGAGTGAAAAAGCAAATCCCTTCAAGTTTAATGAAAACAGACAAATTATTAGGGAAGTAGGACCTAGAAATGGAATGGAAAGCTCCCTATCCAAGTTTACCCATCACTGACAATGGAGAATCTGCATAACAAAGTGACTTTGAGAAACAGGCTCATGCAAAATTTGGCTTATTTTGCCTTTTTGCCTACTGAAATGTTCATTGGTTGTTTGTTCCACTATCCTTAAAAGAAGGAGATTTAGACTCTCTAATGTTTCATTCCCCATTTCGTTCTCTCAATTTTTAACCATCTCCAGGCATTTTTGTCTCTCATGCTGTTTGGGATTATTTCCAAATCAAGACACTCTTTGAGACTCTAAGGAAATGGCATTTTAGAGACCTATAGGCTAATAACTAAGCTTTTGTGTAGACAGTCCTGTGGTAATTGAAGGGAAGCTGTGACAATGATTGAGTTGTGATTTGTCCTTAAGATGAATGGCACTGATTCTCCCTGTGCTACTCCAAACAAATCTCACAGTCTGGGCCTCTGCCTGGGTTCACAAATTATTCTTTATGGATTTTCTCTCACAGGACAGAATCACTGAATTTTTTGGATTGGGAAGAACTTTAAAGCTCATGTAGTTCCAACTATCCTGGGCAGTGTCACCTTCCACAAGACCAAGTTGCTCAAAGCCCCATCCATACACAAGGTCTATGAGTGATATAATGCTTAATCACATTAAGCATGAAAAAATATTTTTAAAGGATAACAAGATGAAATCTACTTCGTTTTGCTATCCTAACTTTACCTGTGCTGATTCTCAGAGAAATTTAATTCATCAATTCTTAGAGACTTTCAGCAGCAGAGACTGTACAACTTGCTTTTCCACTTTTTATGAACTGTGCTGAATAACTTCTGAAATGCTTTCTAAAGTGAACATCCACATAGCACTATGTATGCTGGAGAGTCTTACTATTTCTGTATTTCAGTTATTAGCTTATCAGAACATAGTTACTGATTTTACTGAATATATTATGTCTGCTGGGGAAAGATGGTATCCTTTAAAGTTAATAAAAATGAGTCAGCTGTTATATCATTGTAAGTCCTGAGTAACTCCTGTAAGTTTGCAATCATAGAATAATGGAATATTAAACGTTGAAAAAGACCTTTAATATTATCAAGTCCATCTGTCAACTTAGCACCACCACGATGTTAAACCATTAAATCATGTCCTCAAGTGCAGTATCCCCACATTTTTTAACACTTTCAGCAATGGTGACTTCACCATTTCCCTTCTCAGTCTGTTCCAATGATGGAATCCCTTCCATGAAGAATTTTTCCCTAACACCCAATCTAAACCTTCCCTGCTGCTGCTCCCCAAATGCCTTGAGACCATTTCCTCTTGTCCTGTCACTTATATAACCTCAGTAGTAACTGGCTCTCACCTCAGCACAACTTCCTTTCAGGTATTGCCAGAAACTTATAACGTCTCTCCTGAGCCTCCTTTGCTCCAAGCTAAATAACTCCAGTTCCTTCAGCCACTCATTATCAGACTTGCGCTCCACACCCTTCAGGGCAGTTTCACTGCCCTTCTCTGGACTTGCTCCAGCACTTCAATGTCTCTCTTGTCAGGTGGTGGAACTGATATAATGACTTACAGAAGCACAAATGAAAAAATACTGTGGCCTGAAGCTCTAGAATTTCAAATATCTTTGTATGCAACTCTTTGAATGCATGTTAAAAAAGCATGTCAGGAAGATATAATTGATATCAAAGTGCTGTTTTTCACCTAATTTGCCTCACTTTAGCTATTTTCTATGACTGACTTATCTATGGTCCCTATATCTTAGAAAAAGAATTAGAAAAAGCTGCACAGCACTCACATTTAGGAGAAAATATACATTCAACCTGCATTTGCTTTAGCCTCTGTGGGACACTGAGACACTTGTCAAAACCCAACAGGCATACTGAGCTTCAATGATTCATAGGATTTAAATTACTTGCTCTGGGGGAAATCAAGTGTGCAGGAGACCCCACAGGGTCTTACCATCTAATTAAAGGGAGCTTTCTTCTTGATCATCCTCATGTAAATATGTAATAAGCCATCAGACAAGAATCATTCTGTTTACACATCATCTGGCAGTCAGAAAGATCAATGGTGAGAGCAAGCATTTTATATTTATCTGCTGGATATGTTGCAGATCATCTGACAGATTTCTTTATGAAAACTTGGATCTCCATATGCAGGCTGAGAAGCCTGGAGCAATCCTGAATTATCTTAAAATACCATTTTGAACAGAGAGATAGAAGCCCAAGTTACAATGCTCTAGAAAGATTAATTTTTGGACGTAAAATGTTTTATTCTGTAGAATTCTTATTGTTGTAGTCCTGCTTCTTTCCAAAATCAGATATCATAAAAAGTATGGCTTTATGCACAACCATACATGTGATAAAGACTTTATCTTTAGCATTATATTTTAAACATGATGCTATCACCACCAGCCATTGAACTAAAGGAAAGCAGACCGCTCTCCAACCAAATGAGATAAAGTAAATGATTTTATTGTGTCAGGGCAGTAGGATCTGTTCTCAAACAGTGCTGCAGTAAAAAAAATTATATTGATTTCATAACTCAGCAGAACTCTATGTGTTAGCATATTTTCTTGAGTTTGAAAATTGTGGCTTTAAACTCTTTAGAAAATAAATAAAATGTTTTTGTGATGTCACGAAGAAAATAGACCTAATGTGGAATTTTATAAATTTCCTATTTTTTATTCATTTCTTATTTTGGGGAAATCACTGTACATATAGTTACCAAGAGTTAATATTCATTTGCTTTTTATTTCTTCTCCAACTGCCTTCCTATTTCAGTTTATTAGTTAAACTTTGTTTCTGATTTTATCACCATAATTAGACTTCAAGCTGTTTTTTGATACTCTTCCCTGCCTTTTACATTTTCTTTTTCATATAAACAGGAGTTTTCTCTTCTCCATAACAGCCAGAATTTTCTCAGAGGCATGGAAAACCAACAAGTGAGGTCCCTTTTGAAGTAACTACAAAGGATTATATGAAGTATGAATGATACAAATAAGATTCAGTAACTTTAAAACAGTTTGAGAATCCATGAATTTCTAAAGGCAAAATAATCTCCTTTCTTCCTAGTCTGACTTTTAACCTTAAAAATGGTTAGTCTTTATTCTCTATCTGTAACCAAAGAAATAAGTTCAGATGAATAAATACAGTATTTAGCATTTTTATTGGGAGTACTACCAGCTCTTTGATGTACTCTATTGTTAAGTTTTTTGCTTTGTTATTAGAAAATGTGATTCTTACACCAAACCTCTAGTCCTGCTCTATATAGCTTGCTTTGTTTTAGCAGAGACTCAGCTAAAACACAAAATTGTTTTGTTAGTGAAGAAATTTCCTTAAAGGTATCAGAAACTACATTACTATCATCAATAAAACAGGAGGTACATTTACACATTTTTTTTCTTACAAAACCATAAGTGTATTTGTTCTTATCTTCATCTGGAAAGAAGAATTCCCTAAGCTACAATAGGCAGGCCAGACTGTATGAACAATATTTTCCCTTTAGACACCTATGAATTTGAGAAGACAACTCAAGCCAAGACATCAAAAGGAAAGGAAACAATATAAATTGAAAAAGGGGAAATTTATATTAGATCTTAGGAAAAAAATCTTTACTGTGAGGATATTGAGATTAGGTTGCCCAAGAGGTTGTAGATGTCCCATCCTGTCAGCGTTTAAAGCCAGGTTGAACACCTTGAGCAACCTGGTTTAGTGGCAGGTGGTGCAGGAAGTTGAGACTAGGTCATCTTTAAAGTCCATTCCAACCTCTGGCATTCTCTGATTCTATGAACTACGTAGAATTAATACTTACATTAAAAATAATAGCACGTGTATTCAGTCAATTATTTGCAGCAGTTGGCCTGAAGCAATGAGTCTTGCTGTCTTTTGGTGCCTTTCTATCCATCTTTAGAGACTGATCCAGTTTACAGAATTAGTCCAGTGACAGGTATCTAGGGGAAAAAATGCACAGTTAAGACATTCAGGAAATATTAACCAAAAATAAGAAATATGACCATTTAAAAAATTCTACATTAGATATCTTATCTTTCTGACCTATCCCAAAAGCTTTTTCTTTATTTTCCAAGTAGTTTAGTCACAATGTTCCAACGCAAGTAAATATTTAATTTTTTTCCCTGATTTTCCTTATTGTTAATTTTCCCCTTAGGTGCCTGTCCATTCAAATGGATCCGACTCAGAAGGTAGATGGGAAGGCACTATGACCCATTGCTTCATGCTGACTGCTGCCAAGCATTGATTGAATAGAATTACTTTTCTCCTTCATGTTAAATTGCTGACATATTCTTAATACTTTGCTCACTTTATACCACTTCAGAACAATCTGCAGCACCCAAACTCATGAGCTCAAAGACCTTCCAAAATGTGTTTATATTTCAAACTGCAGCAAGTCCTGAACAGCAAAAGAAAGAGGAGTGTTATCACATCACTTCTCACACCACATCTGAGCTGATTAAACCTGCTGAAAAGATGTACAGCCTTCATAAAATATCACACAGGATTATTTTTTTACATCTCAAAATATGACTGAGTGCATCTGCTAAACATATATAACATAAATCCTATTCTTTATTTCAATTTTAAAGATGCTCTTGGTAGTTCTGAATTTCAGGTGCAGAGTCATTAATTTCCTGACTCTCTTAATTCTAGTGTCACTCTAAACTGTGTCTCTTCATTAGTGACTTCTTGATGTTGTGACATGTTGAGCCAAACTTAACTCTCTCTTAGCTCACCTCTTTTGATCTGGGATCTTATATCACCTATCTGATTGGCTGGGTCGAAGTATCATCATTTTGCCTTTGGTTTTCCATTCTCATTTGCTGCTCTGAAGAAGTCTTCTGAAATCCCTGTTTTCCTAGCAGCCTCCTTATGCACAAATAGTTCTGGAGGAAGTTTTACTTCTTCAACTAATTTCATGGAACACTGACTTGTGCTGAGTCAAATAAACTTCTGATTAACCTTCCTTTTAAAGCTTCATTTTACTGTAGGCTTCTCTGATGCCTCCATATTGAATCTGATCTTTTGTGCTACAGATTTGATGCAAGCAAGCCTGATGTTACAGCAGGAGCCCCCCAAAGTGCAATGTTTAAGAACAGTATTGACATATGAAAGAGTTTTCATTAATTCTCTTGAATAACTTATGCAAGCTAGCAAAAATCAGAACAAATATTTCTGGTTTACTTGCTATTTCTTCCAGATATAGTTAGCAAGACACACCATCCTAGCTTCTATATCATGCTCACAAGCCATGCATTCCATATCCTTATACCTGTGCTAGCAATGCCAAAATGGTCATTTGCTCATTCATCCATTTCTTGTTCATGATGAAGGTGAACATGATGAGGGGAAAGAAAAAGAGACCTTGCTTAAGACACAGAACATAATATCAGCTTAGCAAAAACTCACTGGCAGATAGGTATTTGCATACATTTCCTGAACTGTAACATAGATTCAAGGCCTAGTTGAAGCTAATCAGCAGCACTATAAAAACAGCATATCCTAAAGAAACCTTGAAATGGAGTTCAATAAGTAAGAATGTTGAAGACAAAACCATTAAAGCAATTGAAAGTTGTCAATAAACCATGAAACAATTGACACTAGGCTTAGAACATCTTGTTATGCATGATTGTATCCCAAATAAAAAAAACTAATTTTACACATCATGCTATTGCATTTAAGTCAGTTACTGACTGGTAGGTATGAGGAACTGATTTAATGTGCACATATTATTTCACAGCTGTTTACCTAAGTGTTTTTTTTATTCTGTTACCAGCTACTGTCAGACTGAGTATTGCTGTGGGTCAGATCCATTAGACCAATTTTTATGGGCCTAATTTTACAAACATTAATTTATAAATGCATTGTATTTTTATTTACAGGAACTTAGATTAAATATTTATTTTCAAGATTTACAATAACTTTTCTATGGAGGAAAGTGAGCAATAATGATTAATGGCACTGAGCATGAAACTTTTAATTGACATCTCCAGTCTAACTGATTACTATTTTTTCACTGAGCTTCAGAACTCTGTGAGTAAAAAAAATCAATCTTGAACCCACACTGTTTGTTGCAAAAATGGAAGATATATGTCTAGAGAACTTGGTGGAATGGTATCTTATTGTGTAGACACCCTACAAAGACAGAGGATAGTCCCTGACCCAAACAGAAATATGCAATATAGATAAGTAATGTAGGAAAAAATATTACTGCAAGTTATTTAATATTATTTTATTTAAAGTCCTACCAACACACTGCTAATCTTTATTGAAAAAAAATGTCCAATGTTCATATTACTAGGGGGGATTATTATACACGGTACAAGCTGCCTCTATAAAACACTGCTGTAGAGTTTCTCTGTTCAGACAGCTTACAGCTCCTTTTACATATCAAAACCATGAATAAGAGGATCTCAGTTATCAGCTGTCACTGATATGGGAATAATGACTCTTTGCCTTGCACTGATGTCCCAGTTAGAGGGACAGACATTGAAAAAATACTCAATGGCATGTGGGGACCACCAACCTTGCTCAAGTATATCATAGTCCTTTCCAGCGCTTGAGGACAGACTTGCCTCCCAGTGCAGCTACACCTTTGCAGCTTTGGGTGTCTGTGAGAAGCCTGACATTCACCCCATCCAGATTATGGGGTCCAACTTTATAGGCTCTGAGAGGTCCCATGATCACCTGCATTTTAAAAAGTCATGATTTTCCTGAAGATTGTGCTATAGGATCCTAAGTTTCTGTAACTGTTATGAGAAGATCTGACTAAGGCTGTGATTCAGAAGACTCCTTGTCTATATCTATTTTCCTGCCTGAGGAGCAGGATAATGTTTGTTTTCTATAATATGCAGAATTTTGCTTAATATGTGTCAAAATGTAAGCATAATTATTTTATCTAATTTTCAGTCTACTTTGGCCATTCTGTTAGTTGTTCTGTATTAATTACAGCATTTAAATGAAATTTGGTAATATTGGCCTTGCAATTTTATTCATGGTTTGAATTATTTTCAGCATATGGTTGGCTTTATCATTTTAATTTCAGGGAACAAATTCCTGCAATAGACTAGGAATTGGCACAGCTAGAGTATTGTCTAATGTTTTGGCCGACAATGCATGAATATTAGTAAAACTGAGCTCTCAGAGTTATCCTTCTCTCTTAAATAAGTGATTGTCTATATTTGGATATATAAGCACAAACATATAAACATATACTTGTATATATGTTTACTTACATATGCATAAACCATCTATACATACATTTTTATGTATATATATAATATATATAAGTATGATGTTTTCAAAAAATAAGCAATCCTGAATACATTGAGGACATTTCCTATTTGAAGATGTCATTTGGAAAATTACCAGTAAACATCCAGATGCCTCCTTCAATAATAATTTAGATATTAGTGGCAATGTCTGACAAGATTAAAAGCTTCAGAGATGCTGTAGTTTTAGTGAAAAAAACAAGACACATCAAGCAACTTTGTCCTAGCATAATCTACTTGTTTGTCTCTTTAATTTAGTCTGGCTGTTACACCCTAGCTAAGTCATGAAAATAAAAATAAATAAATTCAAACTTAACCCTTGTGTAATTTAGGAAATTTTTTGATCATTCTACCTGTCTGGTAAATGCTTTATGTCATAAGAGTTCAAATTATAGAAAAAACTTACTTGAAGTCTAAACAATTAAAAGGATAAAGAAATTAATATTAAAAAGGCTTGTGTTTGCAGTGTATATAGAGGATAAATATCCTATGAGACCTCTAATGTCAGACGGAGTGTTTGAGAAGTAGGAAAGAGTCTCAAATCCTCACTGCAGGTGAGGTGGGTGCTTCTAGATGAGGATATGAAGGAAACAGGAGGGACACCAGCCATGCCTTTGCCACAGCAGTTCTTTCTCACCTCTCAGAAGGGACAAGAAGAGTAGGGAGATTGACAGGACCTTCAGCTCCCCTTCCTACTTCCCCACTAGCACCCACTGCTGCAGCAAAAGCATGTTTGCATCAAGTACTGTGCTGGCTCATAGGGGCTGGCCTGCTGCTGCCAAAAATCACTCTGCTACAGTCTGCTGTGGGGGACACAGTGAGAAAGGAGGTGTACGCTACGGGGAACCAGCATGCAGAATCTGGGCCACCACACTATTCCTAGGGTATACTGAAGAAGAGCTTCCCCAGCTATAACAGCTCATGAGTTTGCTCAAGGTTGGGAGGACACAAAAGTTATTTAGACTTACGGCACTTTTCATTTGGCAAGCTGCAGCACTCAGGGAGAACTTCAGTCTTTTACAGTTATTTCATTCGGAAGTGTCTGTGCCAAGATACTCAACAACTTTCAGGAAGCACTGTGCAAATGATCTGCAGTATAAAAGAAAAAACAAAAAGGGCAGTTAAACAAAATGGGAATGAAAAGAAACCACATGGACAATATAGTAAGTTTTATTTCAGCAGTATAAAAGAAAAAACAAAAAGGGCAGTTAAACAAAATGGGAATGAAAAGAAACCACATGGACAATATAGTAAGTTTTATTTCAGTTTCTTGATTCTTTCAATGTTAAACTTAGCAAAATGATTATCCTCTTGAAAAACAGTAACTATGCTTAGTAGGAATGGTGCTTTGCTTTAAACTTGTAGCGATGGGCTGTTACAACCTCCACTGAGACAGAGTGAGGTTCTTGTTAATAAATACACTTAAGACAATGTATAAAGGAAAGAAAGTAAGCGAAAGAAAGAATAAGAGTGAGAGAAACCAAAACAAAAGGTTTGATAGGTTGATATATGTTCAGGTTCTGGTGGGAAACACCAGATACCTTCCCTGGGAGGGAGGGGAGTTTTACACTGTCTGATGTGACACTCTCGGTCATGCAGAGTCTTCTGCTCGAAAGTGGCAGATATGAGTCGGGGGTACTTTGAGGGTCTTTGATGGTTTATAACCCTCTCTAAGATATGATAGCTGTTTCTCAAGCTTGTGTAATTAAGCTAGTCATGCCTTGTCAGAAGAGATGAACACTCTCAGGTCTATGTGTGAATGTCCCAATACCTCCTGGGGGAAGAGGAAGAGAGGTGGGCCTTAAGGGAAGACATTGGCGTGATAAAAAGCATTATCCCACCTCACATCTGCTTCTTGCCAGTCTTTTTCCCTATGTGGTCCAAAAAACCTGACTGTTGCTAAATAAAGATTGATTTATCCTGGTCATCCTCCAGTGGTGGATGGGGATGGCCTTTGCACCTGGGCTGTTCTTATGGAGATCAGAGCTTTTGCCACTACACACCCAAAACTCTCATCTTTGGTTGAGGGGGTGCAAACCTGGCCTCAGCAAAGCTGACCACCTGCTGCTTTTGGTGAATGGCCAGTTGTTTGAATCATAAACCATTAACAATTCAGTCTTTCACATGGGCCAGCCTGAAAAGTCTTGATTCCAGAGATGTTCAGGGAGTTAAAGAAACACAGCCTCAAGAATGGGTTAGGGATTATTAGATGCTGATGCTAAAAATTGTCTTATGTGTGTTTGGGATTTTTTTAGAAACTGGAAAATGGCAATTTTTAAATCAAAATATGTCCACTAGGAAATTTACCTACATATTTAGTACATCTTGCCAATGGCTTTGGTTTTCTGCACTGAAACTTGTAGATGAATGTGGAACTGACTCTTATGCAATCAAAAGTCATAGTTCTACAGAAACTTAAACAGTTTTTGAAATTTCCAATGGCAAAGAGTATCAGTAACATCAAAGAGAATACCAAAAAGGTAAAAGTTATATGATGTGGATATGAGAATGTTTGCTGATATGGAAACAAAAGTACTTCACAGGTTTGGGAATCTCACTACTGAGCTAATCCATGAACATCAAAATCAATTTCAAATCAACATCTTTATACACTTGTGTTCCAAAGCTCACATTTATAAAGAAAAAAATAATTAAAAAGATGTGATTGTCAGAGATTCTGTAACTCCTAAGGATTTCTACCTAGTGACAGATATTCAATCTTTCTGAAAAAAATAAGTGATCCCTGGTGGGTGTAAACCTTTTTTATGGTTTAATTTTGAAACAACATACAGAATCCTTCAAATTATCAGAAGTCAGCTAAAAGAATCCACTACCCTTTATCTCTGCCTTTCCTCCCTCTCATTCTAATGCTTTGATAAATCAGACTCATTTAGAGACCAGTGAGGAAAGTAGAATTCATGAGGACGTCTCTGTGTTTACAATCCCACACCTTCACACCCTGGCAGCTCAATGCCATCCTTCAGAAATAAGACAGCAAAGAACAGATTGATTTTCTTTTTTTAATTGCATCCCTGCCAAGACCTTATTGGCAGGAAAACAGAGGTATGGACTCAGGGTTTTTTAGATGCACTGACACAAGCTTATTTGTCAAAGATCAAATCTCCAGTGAACAGCTTGCCGCAGCTTTTATTTCCAAGACTTTGATAATAACATCAAATTGATGTTGCATTGGTGTGCACTGAGACAGCAAAGAAAATTGCAAAGATATTTGGAAAAGTACAGAAAAGGACAGAAAGAGAAGAGGGAAAAAAACTGATGCTTTTAAACAGCTTAAAGACAAATGTGCAATACATTCCAAGATACAGTGCTGAGCAATATACTTTATCGGGCATAATGCAGAAAAACTAATTTGAGAACAGCTATACTTTTGATTTGTTTCTTCTAAAAGTTCAACTTACTCTCTGTAGCATGGTTTTTAAAGACATTAATGAAAGTCTTGATGTTCAGCAATATGGTTAAAGAAACTCACACATTTGCCTGGATTTTAAGCAAGATATTGTCTTCTGTACAAAGGCAAAAAAAATCTGTCAGCAAGAGTTGTTTTGGTGGGGATGAATGACTAAAGCCTGTAATTCTTGACAATGTTTTCAATCAGTGGGAGATATTTCTAAGTTTCTTAAGCATATGATTCTGATAGCTAGAGCATCTTGCCAATTTTGAAAGCACTAGAAAGCCAAATGTCATGTCCCCCAGCTGCTAGCATTTATGAAATATTTAATTGTTTTCAAGTATATTTTATGTCTCTCTCCTCCCTTGCATCTCCTGCCCTTTTAGAAAACAGGGACGACTACCAAGGAAAACTGAAACCCTCCTCTCTGCACTTTCAAAAGTATGTTACAACCATTAGGCCATCTTTCTAGAACATTAGACTTCCCTGTCATCTACATTGAAATTGTGCTGCTGCTAGTTAACAATACTAATCTCAATGATTCAGATGAAAGCAAGCCTGGAAAAACATCATTACTGCTCCCAGCTTCCACTGAAGACTACTACTGCAATTATGAATCTCTAGTCCTATTATTGTACTCAATATTTGTGTCAGGTTTCCACACTAATCAACATAGAACCTCACATCAACAAGAGAGGAGCAGAGGGACTGTAGCCCAGACATGAAGAGGCAAATGCAATAAGGAATGTCATACCTCATCCCTTTTTCCTGCCTGCTCTACACTCCTCCTTTTCTCCAGCTTTGATTCTGCAAGTGCCCCTTGATACACAGTGTGTACCAGAAAACACTTATTTTAGTATCTGCAAGTTAAGATAAAAAACTAATATGTCCATCTCTTTGCTAAGGGACTCTTTCTCTGAAGGAAAGATTTTATACTGCAAAACTCAAATTTCCCCTTGTTATTTGGGTTTGCATGGCCAGGTTTTGATAGCAAGATGAGGAGGCTGCAGGGATGGCTTCTTTGAGAAGTTGGTGGAAGCTTCTTCCAGCTCCAACAGATCCAATGCCTGCAGGAATTGCCCTGTTGCTGTCCAAAGCCAAGCCAAACACTGATGATAGTAAAGCCTCTGGGATAACATATTTAAGAAGGAAGCAAAGTTATTGCCCAGATGCAATTGCAGCCAGAGGAGAGGAGTGAGAACATGTGAGCAGAACAACTCAGCAAGCTCCAAGGTCAGTGCTGAGGAGGGGAAGGAGGTGCTGCATGAGCCATGGAGCTGAGATTTTGCTGCAGCCAGTGGTGAAGCAGCTGTGTCTCTGCAGCCCATGGAAGTCAGTGGTGCAGAGATGCATATGCAGCCCATGGAGAAGCTCCAGTCTGGAGCAGGGATTTAGATGCCTAATAAACAGCTGTGACTGTGGAAAACCTGGAGCTGCTCTTGGCAGGACTTGCAGAACCATGAAGAGAGAAGACCATGCTGGAGCTGGTTTCCTGGTAGGAATCTTGACCCCTCTGAGGACCAGCACTGGAGCTGCCTGCTCCTTAAGGACTGTACCCCATGGTAAGAGACCCACAACAGAAGAACTGCTGTTCCTGAAGAACTGCCGTTCCCGAAGAACTGCAGCCCATGGGAAGGACTCACATTGGAGAAATTTGTGGAGGGCTGTCTACCATTAGACAGACCCCAAGGTGAAGCAGGTAAAGACTCCTCTCTCTGAGGAGGAAGCAGAGGCAGAAACGACCTGTGATGGACTGACCATAACACCTACTCCCTGTCTCTGTGCACCATGTGGTTGGAGAGGGTAGAGAATCAGAAATAAAGTTTGGGTAAGAGGGAGAGGTTGGGTGAAGGTATTGGTATTGGTATTGGTATTGGTATTGGTATTGGTATTGGTATTGGTATTGGTATTGGTAGGATTTGCCTTACTTCTCATTATGCTGGTCTGATTCAACTGGTAATAAATTCAACTAATTTTCCCAAACTGTCTTTTTTGCCCATGACTGTAATATATGAGTGATTCCTTCCGGCCCTTATCCCAACCCATGAACCTTTTTGTTACATTTTCTCTTTCCTGTCCAGCTGTGGAGGGGTGTGACAGAGTGGTTTTGGTGGTCACCTGGCATCCAGCCAGGGTCAACCCACCATGCCCACTAAGTGTACACACTGTCCCAAACGAGTGTGTAAACACAGATGCACATGCACAAAAACCACACACTCTTGTAACTGGTGATCCAGTCCAGGCAACTGTGCTTTTCTCAGCCTGATTCTCTAAACATGAAGACCACAGAAGCAAGAGGAGGGACAATTGAAGACAAATAAGGATTCAAGAACTGTAATCTAGCACCTTGAGAGCTTTCATGTGCTTGCATATGCAATTCAAACGTGACAGTATTGCAGATATGATCCCTTCAACCTATTAAAAAAAAATCAAAAGACAGATGAGTAGTTGACCTCAAATACTTCAAAAATCAATCTAAAAAAAAAAAGGCAATTTCAGGATAAATGCTACAAAAAAAAACTTTAAGAAGTGCCATTGGAAATGGGTCTGTCTGGCCTCAGGACTTTAAAAGGTGATTGCAATTAATTTTTGTCCAAAAATCTCTTTTTTGGTGGTAATTGGTTTTGTTTGTTTGTTTGTTTGTTTGTTTGTTTGTTTTTGGAAGCTTAATGCATCCTTGCCATTTTGTTTTACAACACTGTCATTGAAATTCAGGCAACATCCTGCCAAATGTGACCCACAATTTTTTCACAATCTCTTTACTTCAATGTGATATGAAGTCAAAACCACAACATACATCATCCACTTAATAGAGGTCCTGCATATCAAAGCTGACAATGTATTGGTAGATCAGTAGTCCTGGAGTGGAAATATAATCCCCTATGGGTTTTCTGACTACAGAAAAAAGCTTTTCAGAAATATCAAAGTATGCTTTAGTATTTACCCACTTGCATGCTTCTTTTGTTCAGAAACCGGTGTTTTCTGATTTTCTAAAATATACTTCTTTCTCTTTCTCAGCTTCAGTTAAATTTCATTGCTGCAGGAAAATTGTCAGATCATTCAAGTAATGGAAGAATTATTTTGGATTCAAGATTAGTCTTCTCACTCAGGAGTCCTGTCATCACTGATACACGCTTGAAAAGGTGAGGTGCCCACATAGGGTTGAAACTATAAAGACAATCAGATCTAAATATAAATATACCAAATAACTCTAATCAGCTAACTCTGACTAAATAAAGATTTTTATGTTACTCTGATTATTTATCAATTTCCATAGATAATTAAGTAGACAATTGCCACTAAAGAGAAACAAGGAAAGAATATGGTTACCTAATGATTAAGAAAATAAAATTAAATTCATTTTCATACATTGGGAATAAAATCAGCTTAGTTTTCACACAAAACTAGATTTTCTAGAATGAAAACTACACTCAATATTTCTATTCTTTTAAAAATATAGTTCCCTGCAAAAAAGGTAACCACAATTATTCTTCTCATCTTTAACCTATAACTGATTTGGTGAAGTGCCTGCATGCTGTCTTAAAAGTTGAAACTTGGAGATTATGTTCAAAATAAAATTAATGCTGAATTTTGCAGAGGACTGGAAATAATTATTTGCTTTATCTGTATTCGTAGCTTTTCAGAATAAATAAAAAGTAAACCAAAACTGAGTCGCAGATGCAATATCGCAAAAAACTATGTTCAGATACAGAAATGTTTTAGTTTTATTAAATGCTCTGAGAGATCTTCAGTAGGTCAGAGGACTGTTCTACAAATAAGAGAACATAAAAGAGATTCAGTAACTTTTTAATATAGAGAAATATTTTCCTATCTCAATACTCAAAGGTTTCTAAATTTAGATTTGTAGAGATGTCATGAAGAGGAGTTTCTTGAGACACATTCAGTGATAGCAATGAGTTAGACCACCATGTAGATTCATATTTTCTCTTATGTCTAATAATTTAACATCTAGTTGCAACAAATCATTACTTTATTTTGTAAACAATATACTTTCACTTCAGCATCTCACTGTTTGTGAAAGTTGTTTCTTTTCACCTGGGCATGTTGCAGTATCATCTTCCTTCTTCAGATGACATCCAGCTAGTAACAGTAAACTGTGATCCCAAAACAAATTTCTGTGGGAAAAACTGTCCTTACCAACAGCTATTTTCTCTGTTGGTCCAAAGTGCATGCTTGTGGCAAGCTGGGATTAATAAGCAAAAAAAGAATAAACAATTGGCATTTAAAGTTTTGTTTTCATCAAATTGATTCCCATTAAGTATAAAAGCTCTATTTAACCTATTAATTTTTGATCCCTGTAAGCTTGTCTAGAGATTTCTGAATGTGTGTCAACTGTTGCTGCAGACTGTGGCGCCCAATTTCGCAGACATTAACTGACAGTCTCGTCTCCAACATCATTAGCAAAACTGTATTGTTGTAGCTCTGCAGACCTCATCATTCAACAAAGGAAATTATAAGATAACAGTTGCATTTCATATTGATTTTGATGAGAATTGGATCAGACCTTGACTGTCTGGTAGTTAAAGTCTCATTCTCATTACATGCTTTCTGCCAGGAGCTCAGTTATTTTCCTTCCTTTATTGACTTACAGAGGCTCTCACAGACTGTTTAAATACAAGTCAGCAGATATGTCAAATAAGGTACTTTTCACAGTGAACCTTGGCTTTTTTTGGCAGACATAAGTCACCCTGATGTTTAACGTTCCATGCCCTTTTTATTTTAAGTTTAAAATTTTATGCTTCCTAGATAGTACATCACAATTGCATTAGAGACTGATTCAAAGTGTGCTGTGGTCGCTAAAGTGCTTTTCATTGACTTTATTAAAGTCTAAAATGGATTCATAATCTCAGGTTCTGTGTCATCTTTTTTTGTGAACAGGGTTTTGAGGTCTTACTTATAACTCTTAAGCATGAATATGAGGTAAATGCATAAAAACAGTAGATTGGGATGCAATGATACAAACTAAACACAAAATTGCATCTAAAAAAAAGCACTGTGGTTTGCATCCTCCTGAATGCTGGAGGGAAAAAAAAAACCCACATTTACTTCGAAACTAATAGAAACACTAATCTATTTTTTTTCCAGTTTTCAGAAAGTTTTCCTTTTTTTCCCCAAGGGGTACTGTATCTTGGTTATAATTTATTTTGGAAAGGGCTTTAAACAGTTAATATGTCTAAATATCATAATTACTAGAGTTGCAAGCATGTTTAATCAACTTTTGAAGAATAAAGTGGTCTTGGTGGATTTCTTTTAATTAAGCTTTCTAGATAACTCAGACAATATAAATATTTTTGAAAACTTTTCTCTATTATGTTTTGCAGCAGGTAAGTTAGGTCAGTAAATATTTCCAGAGCTATTACATAGGAAAATAAATTTGTGCAGCCAGCTTATTATCTCTTTATATTAGAATATATTCCCTCGTCCACCAAGACGAACTGGCCTCAAGGATCCTTCTTATTAATAGAAAAGTCACAAAGATAATGAGAAATGGCATTTTGATGACATAACATAGAGAAAATGAAAAAAAATATCCAATGCAGATCTGAAAGTGGGAATAGCAGCCTAAAAATTACTAACTCATTACAAAAATAAATTTTGAAATTATCTTGTACTTCATGAACAATGCCTGTGTTAATCTGTCAAAAAGATTATGGGCATCATTTTTGCAGCATCCAACCTATTTGGCCTTTGAAATTTGATGACAGGAGGTCAAAGATGCTGTTATATAAATATTTTGTGCCAGCTATCTACTCAGTAAGTGGCCAACACAAACTTTTATACTCTGTTTTGTCATTTGCTGTGAAAGATCTGTGACTACAGCCAAAGTAATTTTCCTGATTTTTATGCTTTTTTTTTT
>WBND01000272.1:413180-476740 GCA_013398595.1 Tychaedon coryphoeus | reverse complement strand
TTCTACTAAAAGTAAAAGGTCTTCAAATTTATCTGCCAATAGGGTTTAGGAATTGTCCATCTCAAAAGAGCTTCTACTTTCAAGAGAACTCTTTTTAATGACATGTGGGTAAAAAATTAAAGATATTAAAAGACTGGAAAACTAGGAGACTTAGCAAATGCAATTACCTAAGAGACCTAAATGATGTCTCAGATGTCAGAAATGGGATGGGCTTGTTCACTGCCCAGCATCTTCCCTTTCTGGGATCAGCCTGCACTTCCACAGGTATAGAGGCTGCAGACTGGTTTAATCTTTCTCTGTTGCTTACATCAGAAGTCACGCCCAATCTTTTTATAAGTAACAATAAACAAGTGACAACACAGGAGTCTTTTTAATATACAGACCATATAATCATGTCTAACCATTAACAATATGTATTAACTTTTCTAGTGAAATTGCTCAGTGCCATTAACAAAAACTTAGGACTTGTGCATTATTCTATATTCATACATTTACTAAAATACCTGATTTTTAAACATCATCTTTCCAGGGAATTTTACAGATTTGACATTGAAAATATTAATTGCATTTAAAATATATCACCTCTATCAAATTCAATTCAAGATAAGACAATTATCCTAACTGAATTCTAGTGCATTTGAGTGTCAGTAAATGGCAAAAGTATCTGAGGTGAAGTTGTAGATTACCTTCATCTCATTTAAACCTATTGATGTCTGATTTTCACAAAATATCCTGGTGGTGGTAAAAAAGGCCAATTGAATAGTTAGTTGACATTAAAGCAGGTAGTTCAAGTTATAATTTATCGAATTTGACCTAGAAACCACATAAGCAATAAACTTAGATCCAATAAGGCAATTTGTAACTCATAATAATAAAATGGGAATTTTGACTAATATTTTAAACACACCTAAGGGAGTTAGGGACCCAGATCCCAGTGAAATTCTTCACCCTGAATATAATGAGATTAAATCCCTTGGGCTGTTTTGCAGAGTTTAATCTTGATGTTTTAGCTTAAACTACAGTAATTGAATGTATAATACATGTTGCCTGAAGACATGATGGTGTTCACTTCAGTTAATAAAGGTCTCCAGTCAGAAAAGAATGTACATGGATTATTTAAGAACTAGACGAATATTATCTTTCCTTACTGTATGTTAGAAATATGCATTACACCAGAAATGGTTTTGTGCTAAAAATATAAAATTCTAAGAGGTTTTTCCAGACCTCCTTCCAAATATTGACAAAGAACTTAAAATAGAATTGAAATTTTGGGGACAAAAGCTGGATTCTGATTAGAAAAAAAACACCTCTTTGCTTGCACTTCAGAGCATGCCACTTATTATATACAGATGGGGATTCATCATTTTCAAACAAAAATGAGACATAGCCTGTATGTGGACTGACTGAACTCTTGAGGAATTCTTTTAGCTAAAGAATATTAATCCTTTATTAAGAGTACTTCTTTGTCTCCTGAGTTATATTTTACTTTTGTAATCAAAAGGAAATTTCAAAATTCTTGTGCAAAACTAAGTACCAAAAGTCAAAAGCAAAGCTTTTAGTAGTTTATTTAACTATTTAGCCCCTAGAATGTAAACCCAGCTCTAACCTATCAATCTTAGAGTTCAGCTTCCCGTGAAGTACTCATTTTTGAAAAATTAGCACACAGAAATACATAGTGTGATCTGGGCAAAAAAAAAACAGTTCAGAGAACACTTAATTCTATCTGTAATAACTTGATCTATTAGCAAAAGAATTTTTTTCCTATTAATTCTTACCAGATAGGTTGTCTTTTGTACTATTTTCTTACCTAGAAAACCATGTTAAAAAATTATTAATCAGTAATAAGGGAACTAGGTTGCTTTGCCACTGTTTGTTTCCTCCCAGAACTGTGTGTTACAGCACACACCTTGGGGACTGATTCCTTTTTATAGAATCATGGAATCATAAAATGGTTTGGATTGGAAGGGACCTTAAAGATCATCTACTTCCAAATCTCCTGCCATGGGCAGGGACATTTTCCACTTGATCAAGTTGCTCAGGGCCCCATCCAACCTGGTCCTGAACATTTCCAGAGATGGGGCTGTTGTGATCCAGTTTAAACCCAGAGGAGCAAAGAAGGCTAAGTCTCTATGTATAAAAAACAGAAAGAACTTTCAAGGTTCAAAATATACCCAAAAATGAGATTGAAATCAAATGAGGCTATATGTAGGTGCCAAAAGATTAATAGATTAAAGATTAATAAAGATTAATAGAAAAAATATTTAAAAGACTAAAGGTTTTATTTAATAGCAAAAGAGGCAAAGAGAAAGAAAGAGAAAAGAACGAAAGAAAGGGAGAAAGAATTGTGTGTAGAGAGTGGGGAACAGGGGGAGAGTGACGGGGTTTGGGTGGGAGCATATCACGCATCCGAGGTCCCAATTACATCTCGTTGCTCCCATCAATCTGCTCTTCTTGGTGGTGAGAGTCCCTCGCCATGATTGCACCACTCCACGCTGCCACACACTGCCACACGCGAAAGGGTGTGGAATTCCGTGGGTTAATATGCACTTTGGGCCAGGTGGGAATGTCCATGTGTCTCCCTTGCAGGAAGCCAGTTTGACACTGTCAACACTGAGGGTGTGTTGCATCACGCTGCAGTGCTCTGGTGCAGGATCTTGGGACCCCTTTTGGGGAGCCTTTGATGGGCTGTGTCACCCTTTCTGCTGTGGATAAGCTTTCCCCTTGGGAGAAGGGCTCCTCAGCTGGGCTCCTCTGCACTGAGAAGGATGGGCGTTCACTGGCTCTGACTGAGGTTTTCCCGCACACACCCAGAGCCTCTCTCCCCCCACCCTTTGGTGCGAGGGTCCGCGTGAGACTGGAAGCTGATACCCTGGTATGTGAGAGCTGAGGTCTCCTCTTTGAAGGTATTAGGCTTGTGCTTTATGGATGTCCTCATCCCTGAGTTGTTACTTTATCTTATCTTCATCAGTGAATGGTGTAAGGACTCTAAGAGCCCCTTTCAGGGTGTGGTGGTATTCTTTGCAGCTTTTGTAATACAATTTTGCTGTAAGTCCTCCATGAAAATGTTTAAGTCATAAACGATAATATTTTAGTCTCTGCCAGGAGCATCCACAACTTTTCTGAACAACCTGTTCCAGTCACTCACCATCCTTACAGTAAAGAATTTTCTCATAATATCTAACCCAATCTCTCTTCTAGTTTAAAGCCATTTCCCCTTGTCCTATCACTTATAGAGTATTTATATGGCTTTTGACAAAATCCCACACTGAAAACAGCAGCTTTGAGGACAGTGAATAGTGCCTTTTTTTGTTTCATTTTGGGGATTGTTTGTTTTTGCTAAATGCATGTACCTACATCAGCTAGGATTTGAATTGTGCTTTTGAAATTAAGCCATAATAATACCTACTGTGTTTTAAGTCATTTTATAGACAAGTATCAGTCCATGTAGCCTGTTGAATGCATTACTTTTTCATATTTCCAGATGCAACTAAACAACACAAGTTTCAGGAGATGCCTTAATGCAAGCCACCTGTTAGTGGGTGCTAATCCTATGGTACCAGGGTAGAGCTAGAAAAATAAACAAACAGACAAACAAAACCCCATGAAATTTAAACCTAGAGATGGTAAATTCTCAGAACTGTCCTGTTTCCTCTATAAACGTTTTGTGTCATACTCTTTAAGTACTGTTTCACTTAGATCTATTAATTCCATAGATGATCTATCATAATGAGTTGCATTCACATTGCATGCTAAAGAAAGTGAAGGAAAGAAGCAAAAACCTTTTCTAAGAAAATGGATAAGTTCGCAATTACAAAAAAAGTCAGAATCATTATTGCAAAATAAAAACATTAAATACAAAGAAATAATTAAGGCAGATGTAAAAATAATCTGTGATGCACACTTACATAAAATTTGTGCCATGACAATAGAAGTATTACAGAACAGAAGCAAATCTTCAAGACTTTATTCATAGCAAAGACTGCTCTTGAATACTGCTTTTACCAGTATGAAACCTGGATGATGAGAACAGAAGGACATGGTATCAAACAGCCCATATTAACATGCATATATCATCTCATGTGCATAGTAGCAGTTCTGTTATATTTATGGAAAAAATTGGGAATATTACTGTCCCTAAGAGTGAGACCAGGCCAAAGAATGCTAGACTGCCCTAAAATTTTCAAAAACAGTGTTCTCTCTCTTCAGCTTTGCTGTTGTTATCCTGTTGAGATCTGTGAGTCTTAAAGAGAATGTGTGAACACTGAAACGGCACAGAAAATTACCAAAAACCCACAAGAAGGCATTTGACAGAGTGAAGAGAGCTGGTAATAAGGACTGTACTACAGAAAAGCTGCTTTATAAGAATGTGAGAATGCTTCAGGAAAGTACTGGAGCACAGCTAGAAGCCTGTACTGCTTAGGCACTTGACAGCTAAAGAGGAGAAAACACTTGGCTGCTGGAGGAGCTTCTTGCTGTGGATTTTTTGGAATGGAACGATTTCACAATTAAAGGAGATAGATAAGCACTTTGATAATGAGCCATTAGAAAACCTTTAATGACCCTTTTGAAAAGTGCTGCCGGTGACTTTACAGTTCTGCAATGACTCATGGCATTGCAAGGTGAGAGTAAGAAAACTGAGCAGTCATAAAGGATGCCACATACATCGAGCAAGACACAGCCTCTCAAGTAACCTACACATATAAAAGTCTTTGCATCTGTGCCCCGAGGCTTGCAGAAAATTCAGCTATATTCAAGAATGCAACAGAATGGGCTGTGAAAAAGAATTAAAAACTGCATTTCAGGAGGTGTCAGACCACAAGAAGGAAGTGACACAAAAAATAATTTCCCTATTAAAGTATGATAGGCAGAAATAGGTTCTTGTGAGATTCATTTTTGATTAAATAAGCATTGAACAGCAGTCCCAGAAGATTTTAAAGCTAGTTTCACAACCTGGATAGAGATCTTGATAAAATCTCTATATCTGGGTACAAGTTGACTGAAACTTAAGCACAGAGTGTGCAACTAATTGTGATGTTTGATAGCTCAGTTGCCATATACAGAGATTAGAATTAGTGTAGAAAATGGAAAGTGAATGATTAAAGAACAAGGCTCTACAACCCACTGAAATTCCAGATCTGATAATGAGAAAAAGCAACATCATATTGAGTGACAAGTATTGCATAGCTACTGTAGATAAATGCCTCATTTGCTGAGATGGTGAACATTTTGAAAATACTCAGGAAATGAAAAATTATTTTTTTCAAGTATCTAATGTGAGAGGAAAGAGGCATGAAGTATATGACAATGCAAAATGAGAATCTGAGTACCAGATGTTTTCTACTGGCCACTCAGAACAACAGGAAGGGCAGTCAGCAGAAAAGCCTTCTTATACTGATAGCATAAGAAAAATAAAAGAAAGGCAGTAACAAGCTGATGATATCTAATCACTAGACATTATTCCAGACTCCAGAGAGTAAAGAAAGTAAAGATGTAGGTAAAGAAATAGATAAAGAAATAAGGAAGAAAACATTGTTTCCTGATTGGAGAAAATGTTATCAGGCTAAACTAACTTCCTAAGTTTCTGATTTTAAAGCTCTTGTACTGTATTGGCCATTTTTAAGGCTCTTTAAAGGGTGAAGTTTGCATATTACACTGTCAGGCTGTTGATGACACATGCAGTCCCATTGGCCAGAGCTTTCCTTCTTCCATTCTTTGCATTTTTATCCTGCTCAATAGAATTCTGTCAGTCAGCAAATGTACTGGGGCTGAAACTGCCTCTTGGACCATACAGTCACTCTATCATTGAAGCATCTGGCAAAGTGCTGTCTTATACTTAAGCAGGGCTTAGAACTTCCACACTATACATCATAAGTACAACTTACCCTTCATTTTACTTATATTAGTTTAAGTAATAAATCATAGTTCCTTTACTGAGACAGAACTCAAGACCATTTTCTCATTTAATAGCTCTCATCTGTATGATGTTCCCTATAATGGATATCACAGTACACTAATGAGTTTTCCACCGTTATCAGAAGATGTATCACCATTTACATAGTTCCTTTGTACCCCTGGAATGACTGTATGAATTTAAGAGCTTTATAATTTTTCTTCACATATACAGGTAAAAAAAAATGGTCCATTAAAAATACTTTGAAACATTCGTCTTCACAGTGCTCTTAGTGTACAGTTACCATTATATTTTCTCATTAATAGTGATTTGATCTGTGTCACAAAATAGTCAGTATTTGTTTAAGGTGTGACCACACTCAACATTATTTGATTTTAAAAATAGAATTCAGAGCTGGTCTACAGGACTTCTTTTATTTTATTCATAGATAATTATGTCCATGTCTGGAATGCATTATTAAGAATTACAGAATGAATTCTACTATTTCTATTTGAGAATTATCTGATGCCTCTGTAATTGTACAGAACAAGATGTTTTTTTAATGAAAAGATGAGAAACAAATTAGCACATTTGAAATGCAGAGAAATAAAGAAAGATGGAAGGCAGATCTGCAGCAGCACTTTAAACTAGGTGGTTTTGTTTCTGAAATTAAAAATGAACCCTGAAAATTTATGTGAGTTTTCAACTTGTTTTTGTTATTGTAAATCTTATGCTTAAATTTGCTATCAAAACTAAAACTAAGGATTCTATAGTCTCAATTGCATAACCTGAGTGAAGACTAGAACTGATCTGTGGGCCAAAAATTATTTAATATTAGCTGACAACATCCTCTAAGGTCTGCAAGGTAAATTTTTCTAGCACTGGTGCTCTTGGGACCTACCTTGATAATGTTTTGAGTTTATAATAACATTTTGATTTCCACATTAGACAGGATAAAGAAAAAAATATTAAAAAAAAAGTAAAATAAACCACAAGTTACATGGGACATAAAATGCTTTGAA
This sequence comes from Tychaedon coryphoeus, assembly GCA_013398595.1. Classification (NCBI taxonomy): domain Eukaryota; kingdom Metazoa; phylum Chordata; class Aves; order Passeriformes; family Muscicapidae; genus Tychaedon; species Tychaedon coryphoeus. The sequence goes on along the minus strand of WBND01000272.1, from coordinate 469,828 downwards.
AAATACTCTCAAGTTTTTTTATCAGTTTTGTTTTGTACCAGCCACAGAGACTGATGTACCTTCAGAATAGCAATTCACTCTGGCCTCCAATCTCCATAGACTTCAGCATAATCATCTTTATGTATTGTGAATGATATAATTGTTTTTTTCCTTTACTTCTAGTTGTGCATAAACATGATTGAGGAATCACGGCTTTAGAAAATGCTGTTGCATAAGGGGGAAACTATGAGGATTCATACTATCTTTTCTCCTTTCTACTGCTACCAGCTATGAAGTTCCTATTTGCACAAGTAGACTTGATGAGCTTTTTCTTGAGTGGAGACTGTGAGACAGGAGACTGAGTCCCTTTACTCCATGTGCCTCTGATTCAAAGAGGTGCCTAGGAGCAGGAATTTCAGTGGTGAGTCCTAGGGGAGCAATTTCCCTCATTTACCTACTAGATACCCAGTTTTCCCTGCATAACGTACTCCAAAAACTGGAATTGATATATCCACAGTGCACAGGCCATTGTGTAAAACAATAATTCACCAAGTAAGAGCAAGCAATAGGGAGAATCAGAATCTGCGGTCTACTTATGGCATTCCAACATCTATGTCTGTTCAAAAGGGGTCTTCTCTGAGCTACAAATTGCTTTCCCTGCCATGTTCACTTGAATCTGAGATACATGCTTCCCCCTAGCAATTCCTGTTTACTGCCTTACGTAATTTTGACATGTATCTCGGGTTTGATGCATTGATTTTTTTTTGAGTTAATGATCTACTTCCCAGCAGTGGCATGGCTAAACTTCCATGTTTCCGATGGAGAATTGCACTGTTCTAAGGACTTTTATAATACAAGCAACAAAAAGAAGAGATTTGAAAGGTTTCTCCTTTGCAATGAGGTTTACAAAGAACACTAAAGAACAGGAGAATCCAATTTGGAAAAAGAAGACACAGATGCACCTTACATGGAACATGTCATGATTTTCCTAAGAGACCTCAAATTAAGCAGCAGTTGCCTTCTGGCTTTTCCAAAGGCAAGGGAGGGAGATAATGCCTTGATGGCTCAAAGACAGCCTTTCCACAGTAGTATTCAATAAAGATTTAGGATGATACATTTTCAATGCCACAAAGATTGAAAAGTTGCTGCTTATTTTTAAGGCAAAAAATATTTCGGAAATAATCTTCACACTTGAATATCCAACTGTTCCACTAAAGAATACCATCATATTGAGACAAAAATTTTTTCTACCCATTAAACACTGTAGTTGATTATTCACTAAGACAACAAAATTCTAGGAAAAATCTGGCACCAATCATAGTCAAATATTATATTTGTGTTTATACCAGTAAGACTAAATGAAGGCTCATGTCTGTCTTAGTGATGGGTGCTCCTTATTGAGCAAAAGTACACAGGAAGTTTCAATTAGAAAATGCAATGAGATTTACCTCCTCTCCAAAAAATTATTCTTTCATTCTGTCATTATTATTCTGTCATTATTCAGATAAGAACACAAAAAAGATACAATTATCCATTTGTAACCCATAAAAAGTTGGCCATTCCTCTGCTGATTTTTCTCCCTATCTTTTGGAAGTAAAAAATCTCTATTTTCTTTGCAATTTTGGGGATAAAGCAAAGATTGTCAGTATTATAAATATATGTTTTAGATATCTGTTTTTTTTGGTTGGTTAGTAGTTTTTTTTTTGTTTGTTTGTTTGTTTCATTTCACGCTAAAAGATTTCTAATAGCATTCAGATAAATGTAAGACAAGTCTTAAAACACAACAGCATTTCCTCCGGGTTTGTTTTTGGTTAGCCTGCCAATGTGACTCATGAAATTTTTTATAGCATAGTAAGTTTAACTTGGGATTCCTAAAGAGAAAGCAAGCTTATAGATGATTGTACACATCAACAGTATACGTTGAAGGATTGGAATGATAGTGTCTAGAATCAGACGTCTACCTTTTCATAGTGTTGCAAGCACTCTTCTTGCAACTGGATCCCTCTCAGCCTAACTTCATCCTTCTTCTTCCTTTCCAGTCTCTCCATTTGCATCTTTTTCAAGCCTGGACCAGCAGATAAAGTTGTGTCTGCTTGACTGGGTACAGACTATTTCTTTTTACATTATAATTTCATCTTCGTTCAGGGACAATGAGCATATAAACCCATTTTAGTGTCACCGTTTTGAGGAAAACAAGACCAAGTTTTTCTTTAAAAATCACTGAGTTTTTTCAGTCCCCTTCTGGTGTCAGGCAAGCAAGTACTTTGAGAAAAGTGGATCTTATTTCACCAAGCAGTTATGAATTTGGTGAAATACTGCTTGCAGTCAGGGTCTTAATTTTCCTTCTTATGCTCAAAGACCACCTGAGCTGGGGGCTAAGTCCTTTTTGCAGACAGTTTAGGTCTTACTAGTATTCAGAAGTTGGCATGTGAGACAGTAAATATTACTATCCTCTTTCATGGTCCTCTCACATATATCGTAGAACAAGTTCACTCACAGCAATTTTAGATATGGAGAACAACACCAAGATAAACTTTATGTTACCTCTGCAAAAGTTAACAATTCCTTCACTATCACTAAAGATCTATTCACAAAAGACCGCAGTTGAAATGTAATTCTTTGCTGTCACTTGCATTACATTTACCCAGCTATTTATCTCCTGCATGAGTTTTCCCTTACCAAGAGCAGACAACTTGTAAGAAAGTATTTTAAATGAAAGTGATATACATTTGAATATAATACTTGTCTGAGAAGTAATTTACCCTTCCTTCTTTACTAGCCACAGAATTCAGTAGTTCTGAAATGCTGTGCATAATGAAAGCTAACACCATGGGGCTAAGCAATAATTGCCATTTTTCTGTCTTAAAGATTGCAGATATTATTTATTTATAGTATAATAAGCTCAAGTTGTCATTCACCCCATGACCATGCCACAAGCTACCTTTATTCCACAGGATAAAAGAAAACTGCTCAAGGGATATATTTCTATATGCCAATTGCATGAAAGCTATTTAAGGAACCATTTCTCATAATGCCAAAATATTGAGGATGGTGAGGCAAATGCCATGGAGGACAACAGAAGAAACTCAGCTCACTTCAGTGGGGTCTGTCTCAGATTTTACTGTGATTCAAATGCACACTGAAAAAGAAATGCTATTCTTTTAACTTTCCTGGTCAACTTTCAGCGTATTTCAGTGTCTTTACAGCAGCTTTGTTCCTGGTTCTGGCTTACTTGAAGAACTGGAAAAATAGCACAGATCCACCCCTGCAGGAGGTGATAACTCCTGGTGCTGCAGCACACTTCCAGGATACACAGCAGTGGAGAAAGAGCTCTTGTTCCTCTGGGAAATAATAAAAATAAACCACTTAACATCTGTTGTTCAAAGTCATCCCCTTGCCAGTGCCAAAAAACAAATATGAACATGCACTGCAAGAGGTAACTGAGTTTTGTCATGTATTATCAGAGTTCTCACCCTGGGAACATTGAGGTGGTTGTTTCCTGTAAGTGTGTGTATCATTGTGTATATCATTGTGTATTTTAACATATCTAGGCACAATACAAGTAGTGAGTTGCTTTCTCAAGGAGAAGCTATCAATGGTAGTCATGTATCACTGTAGTCATTTTGATGAGGAACTCTTGGAAAAAAACCCAAAAAACAAAGCAACAGCAATTCTGTACAGAGACTGCACAGCCAATTCAAAATCATTCTGGGGGGCTTTAGTACCTTTCCTGAACTTCAGTGGTCTATATATCATGACTATTTCATTATTCCAATAAAGATAATTGAAAGAAGCAGGACAAAAGTAAATTTTTTATGCTAATAGATCTTTGATTCATATCCAACAAAATTTTTACATTTTGAAATGAATATATATATTCCACATCTATTATTGCTTGTAATATAAAAATTTAATGTTAAATATATTAACTTTGGATGTTAAAATTTAACTATACTGATCCTAATGCTGCAAGTTATCTAAACACTGAGCTCATAATTAAGTAATGAAATACCTAAATAATCTTTAAGATTTACAACTTCTAGCTTGATTTTCTTCAGCACTGAGCTGAATTTCCAACTGGATCCAAAAATATCCAGTATATTATGAGACTATTATATGTCTAAGGCTTAGGTACTCGGGTAAATTTTCTTAAGTAAAATTAATATTAATTTACATTGATGAAATAATCTTGCTTAGGAAAACAGTAATTTATCACACAGAGCATAAGACCTTTACTTAATATTTACTTAGACACTTGTCAGGAAACTCACGCATCTCCTGAAGTAAGCAAGTGATTTATGTAGGCTAATTAACTTCCAAACTGAAGGACAAGAAGTCTCTTTCTCCTTTAGGAAATTTTGAAGGAAGAAAGCTTCTCAATAGAAAATATCTGCCTGGAAAAGATTTGGCCTAATTTTCTGGAGCAAACACGAGAAGCAGTGAAATCCATTGCTGAACAAGTGGTAGGTTTCTCTAAATTTTTTCTTCCAAGCCGAATTTAAATCCCCACATCAGTGCATGAAGCATTCAGCACTCCCAATTTCATCATCCACCCACTGATGTTGTAGCTTCTGACTGGTTTCAGACCTTCTCTCTCTGCATATTCACTGAAGAACAACTCCCCAGAAGGTTAATTCTCCTTGTAGTCATTTATATCAAGAGCCTTTGAGGAGATCCAAGAAAATGCCATTCCTTTAATCTTCAATGCCCATGATACTCTAAACTGTTCAAGGTAGGGTATGGCAATGAGTATTTTTTGGCTTCCTCCTTAGCATTCCTGCTCTGAAGACTCCATAATGGGGCAGTGAAAAATATCACTGTTCTTTTCAGATAGTTTTAAAAAGACTTATAGATTATTCTGATTTTTTTTGCATTTTAACCGTAGATGTATTTTCTTAAAAACACATACAGATAATTTCCAACACTAAGGTCACAGACCAAATTTGATTATTAAACTACAAATTCAAAGCATTTAATCTTTCTATAGCCTCCAGGACAATGTGACCTTCAAGAATACGAGAACAGAAGAAAAGTTTGCTCCTCAGCATATGCACTTTCAATCACAATAAGCAGCCTACACATGATAACACTCCAAGTTCTGACAAATGATAAAAGGACTGATTATTCCTCTTCCTCTTTCTTCTTTTCTTACTGATTTGGTAATGGTAACTATTCAAATGTCTTTGCATGCTTCATTGTCACCATTTTTAGCTTTTCCCTATCCTCTTCTTCTGGATAAAACTGTCCTAATTATCTAGTGATGATGATACATGTTCTGAGTCTGAAAAGAGAGAGATCTGAGAGCTAAATAAATCAAGCTTCCTCTAACTGTGGCTAGTATTGACATGGGTTGTGAATCACATATTTTGCTTCAACAACCTGCACTGGGTTTCACTTCAGACTTTCATTAAGGTGATCCTTCTAAAATTTGAGGCAACCATGCAGTGGCCAGAAGTACACACAGTTATTTAAATATCAGAATATGGTTTAAAATGATCTTGCTCAGACTGTTTTTTTAAATTAAAAATCCCTAAAAGTGTTTTATTCCTTCATTACTTGGCAAATCTATATTATTTTATTTGATTCTGCCTAGTAGCTGGACACAAGAAAGTTATTAGAAGCATCATAGCTGGATATTTAGGGCAGATGCTTTTATTTACATCACTTCAGGCAGAGTGTGAAGGGGGAAGTAAATTCAAAATTAAAAAAATAAATTAAAATTTTACAATTTTTTTAAGATAAGTCTTAGTTCTTTGATGTGTGTTTAGTGACCAATGGGTCTGAAATTGAAAAAGGTGTGGGAGAACTCACTTCGTTCACCCTTGGCAAATGTCCTGGATAACTGCATTTGTTAAAATAAGAGTATGAGTGTAAGTGCTGTGGGTGAATTGAACGCAAAAATATTTGAGCAAGCATTTTCCTTTACCTGACAGATCAAAAAGTAACCTCTGAATTACAGAAGAGACTTCTGAAACAAAGATGGAACCATGATAGCTAGCTAGCTAGCTAGCTAGATAGGTGTGTGTGTGTGTGTGTGTGTGTGTGTGTGTAAACAGAATTGAAATTATATTGTAGGGAAGAGACTCTGGACTGAAAAAAAAGCATCAGTCAGCTTCTGGTTTGACACCAGTGGCAGTCATCCCATCACAGTCTCTGCCTAGGACTGGTGGTACCGCCAGGAGCAGCCAGCACTAGCCAGGGCAGCAGAGAGTCTTATCCTTTTCTACACAGCTTCCACAAGGGCAAGAGGAGGGGCAGGCAACAACCTTTCTCTTGTGAGCAGGGATAAGACCCAAGGCAATGACTTGAAGTTATGTCAGAGGAGGTTTAGGTTAGATATTACTAAAAGTTTCTTCACCCAGAGGGTGGCTGGGCACTGAAACAGGTTCCCCAGGTAAGTGGTCACAGCACCAACCCTGACAGAGTTCAAGAAGTGTTTGGGCAATGCTTTCAGGCACAGGTTGTTACTCTTGGGATATCCTGTGTAGGGCCAGGAGTGATGATCTCTTGTCAGTCCTTTCCAACTCAGTATTTTTTATACAGATATATATGCATGTAGAGAGTGTAGGGTGCATCACTCAGGGAGACAACATGTGTGTGTTGGCATTCCAGAGACGATCCCTTGCCAGCATGTGCATCACCAGACAGTAGGAAGCAGCAGAAGTACACACTGATCTGGGATATCCAAATGTCTCACAGGAGGGCTGTGCAGTTGGGGAATCTCCTCTCTTCTCAGAAAAGGAGTGTTCTGGTGACACACAGGGCCTGGAGTCAGACAGGGAACATGAGTTAAATTGTGTGCATGGGCATGTAGAATATTTTGAGATTAGTTATAATTAATTTTAATGTTCAGAAATATGCTCATAAGTCTTTAAATCTGAATCAGCATTTAGTTATTATCTAGTATCATGGGTTAACTGATGTGGTACTGATATTGGTCCTGCATGGTTTGCTTATTGCTAGCTAATTACATTTTGTTAATAAATCAGTAAACAACTTCAGTCCTAATTTGCTTTTCATTACATGAGCAGAGCTGCTTTCCCACGAAACACACATGAACCACCTTACTTTTTAGATTATTGATAACTAGTGAAATCCTTCTCTATGGTTGTGAGGGCAAGCATTTCAATTAGGCACAGTTCAAATTTAACTGCTTTGCATAATTTCTCCTCTTTGACCAAGCCAAGAAAAGTCAAAACAAAAAAACAAAACTGATGAGAGACCTTCAGAAGACAGGCCTCTAAGGAATGATTGAGAAAAAAACAGGCTATGTAAATGAAGGAAGGAAAGACTAATGGAGAAGGTGATGGTATTTTCAAATATATGAAAGCAGCTATAAAGAAACACACCACATTGAATTGCTGGTGCTGTGGGCAAATAAGAGTTTAAGTAGATTACAGGAAGTACCAGATCAGACATTAGAGAAAAAGCTCTTCATGTTTCTTCTTCCCTTCTAAAAATTAAAACACTGGAATCAATTCATGCAGAGTTTGTAGCTTCTCTGTCTTTGAATACCTGAAAGAGCAGACCTCTGAACAGGAGGATGATTAGGTAACCTTCTAATGTCCCATCATTCTCCATGATTTTATGCTACTATATAACAACAGGTTGCATCATAAGACACAGAATCTGAATTTAGACCCCCAATCAGGTAAAATGAGATTATGTTCTGAACTCAAGCTATGAAGTATGCAGTGGGGAAGGCAGAAGACTGCAAGGTGCAGTCACATTCAGGATGGCCTGAAAAGCTGTCGGCTTTCTCCTCCTGTGGCACAGAGATCATCTCTAATCACAGGTAAAATTCAAGGCTTCCTGAACTGTATGGTTTCTGCCTTCCTACCTACCTTGCTAATCTTCTTTTTCTTTTCTGTAGGTTCCCATCCCTACATAAGCAGATTGGCAAAGGGTGAGGCAGTAGCAAATATCTTATTTTGCTGACTCTTCTCTGAGGCAGGGACATTTTGAGTGGACAACTTGGTGCACTGAAATTTTACTGCTCATTTCCTGAGGTGAGAAAAAAAATCATCCTAGATTCTTCATCAAGAATCCTGACACTAGACTTCTCACAGTTGTGAGCAACTGCACAGTCTTTATCTTCTGTTTGCTCAATCCAAAGCTCAGTTTTGAGACCAGTGGACACTCTGTATAAACCTGTTGGTGGCTTTTCTTATGTCCTGTGAAGTAGGGCTAATACTACTTTTTGTTCTGTGATCAGACTGCATGCCATGCTCTAAATGATGCAGACATTATAATGATATGATGCTATCAAACGGAAATAGAAGCAGATAATAGGAAACTGTGCTTAACTGTGCTTGTATTTTGAAGATTGAGTGGAAGACATCCCCCCTGAGCATAGGAATAAGTAATTTATATATTTCTTTGCCACAGGGTTTTGCAATTTACGCTTGTTTCCTGAGAGCATGAAAGTTGTGGGATTCATAGTTTTTCTATTCTCACTCTAAAAAAGTGGTGTTCATCTGTTAAGAAAAGAAAAAAATCTTTTTTGCCCTCTTCTTGTCTCACCTTTGTCCCTCCACCTTGGAAAATCTTATTCCCCCTACCAGCCTCAAATTATTATTTCAGCATTAGCATCTGATTTTCATCTCTGTCTGTACTGGAGCCCAAGCTTTCTCTCTATATGTGTGTTTACTATTGCGTTTTTCTGTCTCTCCTTCAACGGGTTTTTGACCCCCACTTTCACTTTCCTGCAGCTTTCTATTCTCCATCTGCTCTGTCCTTCTGTCCAGCAGAAAGTTCCTCTGAGACTGAAAGTGATGGAGATTCATTGGTTTCAATGTAGATGTTCAAAACCAGAATGGACAGACAAGACACAGGTCTGTTTCAATGGAGATCTTTTTGAGTACAAGGTGATAGCACATGCAAGATAAACACAAACTTAGACAAAATTTATAGAAAAAAGTTAAACATCTAACCATGCCTGCCTAAGCTGTTTTTTTTTTTTTTTTTTTTTGAGTCAGGGTAGATTTTCTCAGGGTGACAACATGGCCATGCCTAATTTAACAATGCATCTCTAGCTCAGGACATTTGATCCTTAAAACATTTCAAATAAAAGGACAAGATTTGCTCTTTAAATGAACAATACAATTCCTGTAATACTACCTACCTTGTCATGCCTCTTTTCTATAGGACTGAAACATTGCAATTGATATATACTCAAATTCACTTAAATATCTGTCTAGGCAGGAAAAATGCAGGTAAATGCTCACAAATTCCTCAACTGAAAGTTTTAAAGATAAATATCTAATAACTATAATAGTACTTCTGCAGCCTACATGAAACACCATTTACTATGGGGTTATTTGTGTCCCTGATATGGGATTATTTATCTAAGCAGAGATATCAAGACCAGGTAATAGCAGTGCATGACTCTCATACTCCAAAACTGAGGTGGGTAAAGGCAACTTCAGATTTCCATGAAATTGTAAATAACCTGGTTAATTTCAACAGGTCCATGTAATGTGCACTTCCCACTTAGGCTATGTCTGTCAGTGACTTTATCTTTCTGAGGCTAGTAGTCCTGGTGGCCATCAGTCACTAGTGATTCATTTTTCCCATCTCACTAGATGTAGTTTGTATTTTATAGCTGTTCTCTGTCACCTACAATACATTATTTTCTTTCTCTACTACTGACTTAGGATTGTTGGATGTGTTCAGGTCTAATTTCATTAATGCATATCTTGTGCTGGCATGTAGGAGGAAAGAGGTCTAATAATATTAGCTAAAAACTTCCATTGGGTTCTCTTTGCTAATGCTGTCTGGCATCTGAGAAGGCAAATCCAGATGGCATCCACAATGTTAATCTTATTAATTTTTTTTAAATGTATCTGAGAAGGAAATGTACATTGCAGAGTTCTTGCCTTCTTTTTGTCTATAAAAGCAACAATCATTTTGATCCTTGCCTGATAAGATAAAAAAATTCTAATTTTCAACTCTGCTTTTTATTGCACAGCAAATTTTTAACATTTACACTCACATACTGAGAATTAATTTATTGGTACGAGTACAAATAGTAAGTAAGGTCCACAAGCTTTGATTCACAAAGGATTTTTTTGATGGGAGAAAGAAGGAAAGAGAAGGTGAAAAACTACCTGACACCCTTATCACCAACATGCAAACTATAGATCCCAAGAACCTCTGCTGAAATGTTGACTTAATGACCAAATCAACTACACACCACAAACAGCCCAATCCACAGCGTTGTCAGGTCTCTAAATCCAGATTCCTCTTCTGCTAGCTATGCTTGAAAATAGCCTTGACCCATCTGTACAATTGAAGGAATTCTATTGTCTCAGTCTCATGGTGAGACAGGCAGACCCTTTGGCTTTAAAATATGTGTCTCACAAGTGTATCACAGATATGACTCTCAACACCTCCCTATGTATTTCAGTCATGGACAAGAAATTTCTAAAGCAGGATCAGGAGATGGGATGTGCTGGCTTTCATCTGGTATTTGCCCTTTGAGAACCTTTTCTATTTCTTTGGGGGGGTATGAATACAGAGTAAAATGACTTCTGCAGAGAAGCAGTAATAAAGGTATTTCCTTCTGTAAAATATTGCAGAAAGAAAAGTAGAAAGGTATCTAATTATATTTTAAACAGTTGGTGAGGTATTTTTCTGCACTCTACTTTAATTGTGTGCACTTTCATTCTTCAAATGTAAAAAAAATCACCTTGAATGTGTACAACTATTCACGTACATTCCATAATGGATTTTCAGTTTTATTATTAGTGAAGGTCATACAAGAGTTTTGCTTTACCCAGTTGGCTTCTCAAATATTGAAGGTTAGAATTTTCCCATCTAAGAAGTTCAAGAACAGCACACCAGGACCAAAGAATACTCTAGTCTCATTAATTAATCAAGTCATGTCACAGCAAATCTTGTTAATCCACCCTCAGAGGAAACTCAAGTGATGTTTCAATTCTCTATGCAAGAATAGACAGAATAGTGAATAGTGATAGTGTTATACAATTACAGAAAGATGGGCAGCATTTGAAGGTACCAGAAGCTAAACTATTTTTTCCCCTAAAACCAACTAAAATGCTTTTTTAGACTTTTTTTTCCAAATTAACCTATTTCATAGACATAACAGGATTATATTTTCATGTTAAATATTTAAGGTACTAATAAATTTTGAAAATCTCATTACTGTATAAAACCAGCTTATTTTGACATATTTTATCTATTTGAAGTAACAACAGAAAAATGCAGGTGTTGACAGTGTTCTAGGAGAGCGACAGTGACTGAGTATGCAATAGTAGCTGCTACATTACTTTTTCTTGGCTGGTACCAACATTTACTCTCTAGTCCTAAAAGGAATCAAATTGCTTACTCCAATTATCAGGCTTATAAAGAAGTAGTTAATTTTTTTTACAGAGTAAGCAAACATGTAAAGGCTGAGATTTACAAAGAATACTCTTCATTTAGTCTGATTGAGTGTCTGGCCTCTGTCTTGAGAGTTAAAGAACACCCTTGCCCTGATACCACTCAAAGTCTGAGTTGTGCATAACTGTTCACAGATGAAAAGCTTCTCAAAAGTCAGGGGATCATTCTGATATTCTATGTTCAACACGTTTGAATGAAGAGCTGAGCTTAGATCAGTGACTTTACAAATATGATGTTTGCATGAAGATTGCATATGCTTCCTGTATGAAAGAAAAGTAGGAATACTCCACATTTAACCTAATAGAACTTAGGTAGGGTACAGCTGAGGCAACAGATCTCCAGCTGGTCAATTAATAGGAAAAAATTTTACTTCTTCTAGCAAAGTAGGCTGTTAACAGTTAAAGGAATACATTTATTTGGATATTTAGACCAAGAAAAATCATTGTAGTGTTCTTAAAGTTGTTGTCCTGCTTACATTTCAAGGTCTCTGTCCAGATGTAGATGTTCTTTCCCAACTTTGCCTGAGGCCCTTCTGATAGCCCTGACAATTACATGTGAAATTACCCCTCATATGGAAGAATGATGCATCTGCAGCATGAGTCTGATCCAAAGATCTGTGAAAGCAATGGAAAAACTCCAAGTGGTGCAATCACTCGTGGATCAGATCCCTGAATTGTTAGTGATGAAGCACTGTATAAAATGTTAGCCCCAATTAATCTATGGCAAAATTCCCACTCTGTAGAGTCAGGACTGCAACTGTAAAATTTTTTTCAGTTTTTAAACTCCATTGATTCCAGTTACTTTCCAGCTTAACTCATTTAAAAAGTGAAGCTTATTTTCAAGATTAGTCATTCTTTTTCCATTAATCCCAATGTTTCTACAACTGCTGTTGTATAAAATTACTTCCTTCTTTTTTTTAATTTTAGTTACTTTTGCCTCTCCCTAAGGAACAACTGTCAATATAAATGTGTATCATATTTGCAATTATGTGCTCTTTTCTTAAGTTTGCATCACTTTTTGATTTAAGTTGCATTACTATTCATGCAACTAAATTATGTATTCATAATTTGAGCTCCAGAATTTCCAACCACAGATATTTTATATAATGTGACTATTTATATCACAAGCATGTGCATGCTGCTTTAATCAGAGATCAGGAAAATACACTTTTGGATTTATAGCTAGTGTCTTATACCATTCCAGATGAAGGATCCTGTGGGCCAGGTCTTCAGATGGTGTCTGGAGACATGGCTTCAGTGATTTCATTCAGCTCATGAAACAACAATTTCTTTCTACCTGTCCTTATACAATTCTTTATGGGCTCTGTCTGGAATTAAAACATGGAGAAAAAAAATCAATAACTCAAACCGAATACATATGGAAAGATTTTGATGCTTTGTGTTTAGTGAAGTAAGCTACATTTACTGCAGATTTTCCCACTTCTGATCTATACTTTGCACATTATTTACACTTAAGTTCCCTACCTGCTCCCATTTAGAATAAAATCTCTGTCATGACTAGTTAACTAGCTTACCCAGGCACTCCATTTTGTAATTCTTTTTTTCATCCAGTTACCCTATTCCTAAGTATCCATTAACAGGTTAAGAACTTAAATTTAGAGTCCTTTCTCAGGTTCACTGACTGCCTAATCTTCTGCCAGGTTATGACCCTTGCAGTACCCATCAAAGCCTCACTGGAGATTTCACACAGAACCTTGAAAGCTGGAGACTGCAAAGATCTTTGCTGTAGCTGTGGCTGGAACATTTCCCATAGGATTAAAAATTAGCAAAACCAGGATGAACTGATGCCAGTGACCACCTTCCTGACTACATTTTAATATGATGCACATATTTTATTTTTATAGATAGCCATGCCACCACTCTCCAGGATCTTCTCTGTTAATTGCAGTTAAGTAAACAGGCCTGAAATTACTACTAATCTTTTCATCAACAGCTTTTCTGCATCAGTACATTGGCGATAATCATTTTCTACTGCACTTGCATGCCAGCTTCCAAAGACTTCCTATAAATTTGCCCTCAGACTCAGATAGATTTCTTCCTGCCAGAGACTTGAAGAAAACTGGGAGAGATCTACACCATTCCACCTGAATTTACAGTTGAGGAGGCTGTATGACGGATTTGCTTTTCATCCGATCTCTACTGCCTTCAACCAAACTCTTTCCTATCTCAGCTTATTGCTCAAAACTCAGTGCACACATAAAATATACAAAGTCTCTTTGTTTACAGATTAAAATTTAAAAACAAACAAACAAACAAACAAAAAACCTAAAATAGAAGACCTTTATAGCCTGCACCATGTTATATACAGTCATCTTGCTCTAAAATTCCCCAGTTGCTGTTTTCTCTTCTAAAATTTTGAGGAAAGGTCCAATCTCAGAAGCCATAACACAGGTTTACACAGTCATTTATCAACAGCAACATACTGAAATGGGCTTTGAAATTTTCTTAAGTACCACTTGTCCATGGCATTTAGTTGTACAGACACCCTGCACATGTTTGTATAGTTTATGAAATCTCGACTAATAGTGCATCCCTTATCATTTAATGCTTTTAAGATAGACCAAATTTTCCCTACTATCCATCAGTATTATGAAGATCACAGAATGACCATTTAAACCATGCTATAGAACATAAAAATTTGAGGGACCATAAAGTTCCTATAAGAAACACAAGCAATCTGACATATTTTAGTGATTTTAGGCACTTATTTTAAAAAATATCTCTCATCCCTACAAGGAGCAATATCAGATGGAAATTCAGGAGGATCAGTGAACTCTATTTTTGGAAAATTGTCAGTAAGGGGATTGAAGAAATGTATAGATAAACATAGAAAAATTAATAATAGAATACCCAAACCCTTGTTAACCAGTCATCACATAGTAGTATTTTTAAATTAGTAGTATCTAAAGAGAAATCTAATGTTTCACAGAAAAAAAGACAATTCATTGAGGAAATGGTAGCTCATCACAATACTCCCACATTTGGATTTACTTTTCTTCCCTTGCACATAGCTGTTACGTTTATGTAGTGGTGCTAACTATAAACTACAAAAACAGGAAAACATAAAGAAGTTATTTCCACACCATTTACAGTCTACTGGTTTATTGATTTTCTCTGCATCCTGTGCATCTCACATTTCAGTTGAACCGTTTGTTTTAGATTTTAAAGGAAAAGCTTTCCAAATAAATTAACTTTACTGAGTCTTTAATATGTCACTGGCTAGTCAGTATTATATTAATCTTTGTAATGCTGATGTATACAAAGCAGGGGTATGGGGCCAAATCTTGATTGCCCTATTCACACAGTCACTTACACTGAATTTAATGACACTGTTAACATTAGTATAGCTAGCAATGTCTGGTTTCTTACAGCTGTCAGCATGCCTTCCCAAATAAAATCTTGTAATTCTTCCCTGTTTATAAAAGCAGAGATTTTATAAACTGCAGTCACAANGTTTAGCTTATGCCCTTCTTTCACTGAGCTAGGCATTTTAAGAGAATCATAAATTTCTTATTATGCACACTATAAGTGTTAGTAGTTTAATCAGAGTATTCTAGAAAAACAGCAGGCATTTTTCTTTTCTGGGCAAGTTCGCATTTCAGGAATCATATTCTTTTAATCTGATTTTACTTTTGAATGTGTCAAATTAGTAATATTTCAACAATTACAAAGCAGACCACTGCCAGGTGTATATGCCAGGAAATCACACAGTGCTTTCCATTTGGTGACTTGCCTTGCAGGCTGTGTTCATCCCTCCTGGTGCTGTGCAGTGAAACACATACATGCAAAACTTGGGATTTAATTTCATGTTCACCCTTTATTCCACAACATCATGCAGAACTAACTATTCTAAGAGAGTCTGAAAGAAGAGAGCTGTCACTGCCACAAACCAGGAAAAAATTAGTGGTCTGAAGGAAGAATTGTCTGTGTAGCATATCTGTGGATCAAAATGTGTTGTCCACTGCAGAAAACAGACACTCAGCCCTATCTCCTCCTTTGCTATCTTTGCCTAAGTTGGGGATAAAAAGAGAATGCCAGGACATGAACTGTGTGTGCAAAAATTGTTTTGCTCCCAGTTTCTAATGCCCAATGAAATGGCAGTTTCATCTCTGCATTCTGAAACCTCAAACACGTAAGTGTGCATCAAATGGCAACATTGATCACACTGCTCTGAGGCAGAATTAGAACCTCTTGTGACAAGCTTCTTGTGAAATGCAATTGCACCCATGTGCCTTATGTCAGGATTTCCAAAAGAAGCAAAATTAAAGCATCTTTTTCTTGATTTGAGCGTTAGCTGCCTTTTGTACTTTATATGATATCATCCAGCTTTCTCTCTGCTCAAAAGGAAATTTGGTATTTTCTGAAAATAAAAATGACATTCTTTTAAAATGTTTTTCTCAGCAAGTAAACTGGAATAAAAATGCCCCTTTAACAATATTGGAAGTATTGCTGTGAATAAAATGTAACAAATGCTCTCAAAAAGACATTTGTGCAGTTCATAATAAATTGAGACAAAAAATAATTATATTAGATACACAGTGAAACATTTTAGAACAATATTTTTAGCATTTATGAGCTACATTGATATGACATACTATTATTTCTACATTATGCACAAAGAAAGATCAGAATATGTGCTTACATTTTTCTTTGAATGCCCATATGTATTGTAGAATAATGTCTTTTCAAAAGTACTTTTAAAGTCTAGAGTAAAGGAGAAATGTCACAAGGAAACATTCCCAGATGCCAGTACTCATTGCAGCAAGATTTGCTGAACTTAATTACCTAAAATTCAGTGCTGGTTTGTTGAAAGATGTGTTGTATTGGAACACAGTTAATTAGCAGAGAAAAGCTCAAGGGTCTTCACACCAATTTATATTACATGGATAATGAAAAACACAGGAATAAAAGACTTCTTGGGTCACTCCTCTCTATACTCCTGTGCAATCACAGACAAATGATATATTCTTAACTTAAACTGCAGTGAGTGCCTCCTTTCAATTTATTGGTGAGTCACAGACACTTTCTCTTCAGATATGATTATCCAGGTGTATTTGCAGCCTTTCAATCTTCTGAAGTGCCTCTACATTCACTAAGTAACTTTAGTCATGGACTGTTTATATACATTTGCTTTTAAGTCAGTGCTGCCCTTTAAGCTTCAAAAGCTCTTTTCTTTCTAGTGTTTTTCCCTCAGTGCACAGAAATAAATCATATCCACTCTCAGTTTTTTGTTTTCTATGATAAATAAGCAAGTTTCTTTTAAATCTGTCCCAGGGGGTGGACATTCCATTCTCTTCTCATTTTAGTGGACACTTACTTCATCAATTCTAGACTGAGACTGTTATCTCTTGGAGGGAGGTGGACAGAATTTTAAACAATCTTACAGAGGTCTGATCAGTGCTTTGTACAATAGATTCAAAACTCTCCTTTCTTTGCAGAAATGGCTCTCCAAAATACCTATGAACTGTATTCATCATTAGTATGTCATATCACAAGGATAATTGGAAAACATTAAAATATTGACTACCAAGAATTGCAGTTTCCTCTCTCCTTCCTTTCGACCTTGTAAAGTGCAATGGTATAACAGATGTTCTTCTCATTAGTCCCTGAATGGATGACTGTACTTTGAATGATTACTTTTTTCCCCATTTTTATTACTTCATTTCTCAAAGTTCTACATCTCATTGCAATATTCCTTTTGTTAAAGCCCTATAAGCCTTTATGTTTGCAATGGCTTTTAGGTTTTGCCATGAGCAAATTCTGTTAGCCCACATCTACCTTATTTTCAGTCTGAGAGTACTAGTCCTGGCTTGTGAGAGGTTTTAAGATTTTAATTCTTTACTATATATGTTTTCATGTGATATTTCTCTCTTTGCAGAATAATTTTCTCTGTTTTATTTTTAACCACATTAATTGCACTTTAATTTGTCCGTGTAAGTATTTTTTAGCTATTGCTCTTTCTTTTTGGTTTCTTTGTTCATCATAACTTACACAACAGAAGAAAAGGTTTAATTTAGTTCTGAGTCATAAAGCTGTTTCCTTGACTGCAATTTCACTGCAAGGTGGCCTTTTTCTCCATCTCCTGAGTTTACTGTAATTTTATAAATAACCTTTTCATATTTCTTTAACTTTCTTTGGGAAAGGTAACCCAACATAACTGCGTTATCTCTGACTTTAAAAACTAACAGATGAGATCAGCAGCTTGATGAGGATCAGTACATGCATCTATTTATGCTGTAACAGTTCTGAAGACTCAATTAACCCTTGAGTTCACAGCAACACAGATCCTTCAAGAAAGCAGCTGCAACCCCACTAAGACAAGGACAGAAAGGGTCAGCAACAGAAGGAACTGGTGATCAAAATGGTAATTATCTAGGTAAACATGCTATCATAATTTCACGGCCTGTTGTGATGATAAGCTGTAAACAAGTCCCCTTTGAAGCTAAAAGCATCAGAAGATGGAACTCCTAATAGAGATTTGCCAAGGGTTTTGCAGGTTTTTTTCATGCATTTCCAAGCAAAGAAACTAGAGCTGTCTGTCTCCTCTGAAAGGATTATTTAAAATCACCTGGGACCACTTATTTTTTGAAAATTATAGGTGTTAGCAGCAGGAAATGAAGGTGAAAAACTGCAGTGAGCAGAAGTACATGCACGTGCAGGCAGGCACTGCATCCATGCCAAGACTCAAGGAGGCAGCCAGGATGAGGCTTCAATGCAGCCTTGCTCAAAGACAGAAGTTTTGATCAAAACACAAATGCAACAATGCAAATAACACGACTCAACAAGGATCACATTGCTGTACACCAGTATCTTAATGTGACAGACATCACTTATGTGGGCTTCAATTTGTCTGGAACTGAAAGATTAGGTTTGGGAAACTGAAGCTTCCCTTTACCTAAAGAGCTTTATACTATTTATTAGGCAATAGGAATGCATTTTACAATTCCTGGAAAAGGCACATGCATTTGTGCACTTCCTTCCTAATGTATTTTCTACCTCAGCTGATAGTTTGCTTCTTTGCTTCATGTGTGAGTCTAGCATCTTTTTTCCATCTTTTTTCTTTTCTACCTGCTATGGAACATAACCAAGTTCTCTGGACCTGTCAATAAGGAAGATTTATTCAGGAATGTGGAATGTCTAACACAAGGAATTTGCTTTACTAACAGTGAGATTCCTACTTCAACTCAGGGTTAAAATTCATCTGCTGTGTTGAGAGCTGAGCTTTCCAGCCAATTTATATCAAAGTGTATATGGTATTGATCTTGCCCAAATGGTTTATCCTGTCTCTGTATTCGGGAAATTCATGCTGTTTCTCTCCTCCTGTTCCCAAATTAAGCCCTCAAAATAAACTCTCCATTCATGCCACTTTCTCCTTTCCTAAAACTTTCAGGGGCATCAAGGGGAAAGGCTGCAATTTATAACTGGCCTTCAGACAGAGCGCTTTGGTAAACACTCTAGACTCCTAGAGTGTTTTAGAAAAAGAAGACTTTTAGAAGTCTTCTAGACTTATGAAAATTTCTAGAGAGCTACAGGTTTCAGTCTGGGCTAGATCCTGGTGTGATCATGGCTCAGTACCAGTACGCATGTGTTCATGCTCTCCTGCCTCATGATGGGTAGGATGAGGCGTGGGAGACAGGAGAGAGGGCTTTAGTGAGAAATCCTCCTCTCAGGGGTAGTCCTCCTTTGGAGATAAAACAAATTTCTCCATCAGGTAGAGAGGATTCCTGCATGACTCTGCACTGCCTCTTTGCACATGTTCTATCCAGGCCACTGACAGCAGCATGGCTTCAGCAGCCACAGAAATCACAGTCTGGCAAACTGTCATGGAACTCTTCAAACCCCCTCCTAGGCAGGCCTTGGCCCCTGGCCTCTTGATTTTATTTATTTCTGTGAAGAACTCTACTGCACCCCGCACCCTGCACAGCACCAAGATTTCAAAAGACACACTTCCCATTTTATGTGCTGTTTCTTTAATTTTCTTTATTTCAAACACTGATTTGTTCCTCATGTATCAGTTGTAATTATTACTCATCTTGGTAATGACTATTTCAGCTAGAAAATATGGTTTTAAAAAGAGCAGTATGATACTCTTATATAAGCAGTATGATACTCTGATTTAATGTTCCTGTTAGGAACATTAGCATTGCTAGTTTTCATGAGTAATACAAAAATCATCTTATTTAAAGAACTATGTCTCTTCTGTCTTCCACTGGAAAGGCTACACAGTAAAGGAAAGGAATGTGTCAGAATAAATAGCCTATATTTTTTGTGATTTATTATATTATATGTGTTAATAGAATATACAAATTCCATAAATAGACATTAATGTTGATTTGTTATATATGACATGTTAGTAACTGGAATAAGGATTAAAAATATAAAGAAAAAACAAATAATTTAATTCTTGGAATTTTTACAGATAATTTCTTTACTTCCTGAAGTCTTGTGTCACTTTACTTAACCAGAAGTAGTATATGTAGCTTGCACATATTATTGGATATCAGTTGTGTTCTTCAAATGAAAGAAACCCAAGGGCTAACAAGAGGAACAATCCCTTTTCTCCTGATCAAGGAGAGAAAATGTGTAATTTAACTTGTTATTCAATGCCAATATTTGGTCGTTTGGGTTGGTTTTTTTTTCTTAGTACACAAGTCTTGTAAGATATAAAAATTCTGAAAAATAGGATGAGATACCTACTCTACTGGAGCAACCATAACATAGCTATTGTTTCTACATCTTCTCTCTCTATAATTGCCATTTTCTTTTCCAGTTCACACTGTAGTCTTTATTTATCTAGTTTCTTCATTAATTCTCTCCTTCCTCTGCTTGTCTTTGAGGGTAGAGCCTGGGGGCAGAGGGGACTGATCAGATTGAGAATACTGTGACATTGTACATACTACTCCTCTATTGTGCCAGTACCCTATTTTCAAGTTATGCAAGAATAAATCCTCTGCTTGCCCCTTTGTTACTATCCCACCTCTTTGTCAATTTACTCCTTCCACTGTGAGCAGCCTTAGAAGACTGATATACACCCAAAAGCTGTTTTGATGAATACTTATTTAGCATACCTTTTTGTTTTTTCCCGCAGAAGACTAATTGCACTATGTTTTCTGTGTTTTGAGAAAGGTACATGCAACACT
Source organism: Tychaedon coryphoeus (assembly GCA_013398595.1). Classification (NCBI taxonomy): domain Eukaryota; kingdom Metazoa; phylum Chordata; class Aves; order Passeriformes; family Muscicapidae; genus Tychaedon; species Tychaedon coryphoeus. The sequence goes on along the minus strand of WBND01000272.1, from coordinate 449,286 downwards.
TTGCAAGGTATAACAGGCAACAGGTTAATAAGGCAGCACTTCTTTTTTTTTTTTGAAGTGTATAAATGAACACAGCAGATGAATTTTAACCCTGAGCTGAAGTAGGAATCTCACTGTTAGTAAAGTGTACCATAGAAAGCAAAATAAATGAACGCTTTCAAGAATATTCAGTTCAGCACTAAACTGTATCTATCATTTACAGGTTATTGCAATCCTTTCTTTAGAGTTCCACAGCACAGAGGCAATGTCTGTGGGTGAGACAACAGTGAATATACTGCACAGCTTCTGACTGAAGTCATTTCATGATGGCAAAATTAGAGAAGCAGTTCTTCTGACATCTGTAGCACTTAAAACTTCCAGATAACACAGTGTATTCTTTTATTCTTCTTCTCCTATTCAAACAACCTGGAAACTTCTGCAAACATAGCAGAAGCAAGGCTTTCTTATAAAGATGAAACCAGATACCCTCCTGAGCTTATATCCAGCAGCCCTTTTTTTTTTATTTTTTTTAATTTACTGGAAGAACCAGTGTATGATTGAAATGGGAGGAACAGGTGAAAACTGCAATACCTTTTCCTATGAATATAAGAGTTATTTGATGGAGACTACTCGCATCAGTCTTTTGCAGTCATAAGGAATAAACAGAAGCTTTCTCCTGTGTACAAAATTCAGGTTGAAAATAATTACTTTGTCACACCATCACTCTTCTTCCTATACATTCCGTATGTTTAAAATGGTCTGCAGCAGCTGTCCACACTGCTTGAAAGTCAAAGTTTAGTGCAATTTAGTGTAGTTGAACCATTTATTCTAATCTTTTACAAATAGTTGTTAGATCAGAAATTTTTAAAAAGCAAAAAAAAAATACAGGAATAATTCAGTTTAAGCGCGTTCTGGGACCATGCACCAAGAAAGCCTTGTTCCCCAGCCTGCCCTGCCCATTCCTCCCAAGATCCATGGAAGTCAACTTTTAGATTAGGCATAACTCTGTTATAGTAATCTTATTGATTCTCATATCAGAGTCTTTCAAACTCAGTCCTCTCTGGTTTTATAGTGAAGTCATTTACGCTGTAAAATTATATTAAATTTCATAACAAGATTGTTGCCTCTGTTTCTGAAAACTTTTTTAGAGAAATGGAAACAGCTGGCTTTCTGTATGGTTTTGGCTTCTTTCTTCTACCTGTTATTTCATTCTTGCATTGTGTAAGTCTGTGCCAAGGGAAGGAAGAAATCTATTCTGTATGTTCTCAAATGCTGTTCCCTTCAGCTTTCTTGTGCAGTCAGAATGTGGAGTACAGCCCATGATAATATCAAGAATTTTCAGCTGTGTGTAGTTTCCTCTTCCTTGAGGTGTGACTGACCCATGCTAAGGATTCGTGTAGGAGTGCAACACTAATCCAGGAATTCAAACAACCATAGACAATGGTGTTTATGACTGTGGTCTTTCAGAGAGTTTTCAACCCACAGAAAAGCATACTTTCTCATGCCAATTTGAACATATTTCTCAGTTAAAATTCTCACTTAGGGGATAAAATTCAACGTTAATTGCATTTTCTCAAATAAATTACCAAATGTGTTATAAATAATCCGAATAAAATAATATAGCCTTTTGTAATCCCCTGCATCTTTTCTTGACAAATAATTTTCCACACTCCTCCCTATCTCCCAGGAAAAGTTAGCATTTTATAGCCAGCTAAATGTATAAAATGTTCACAGTTTCACTTTTATGTATGACTAAATTTTGTAAATCAGCTATAGCCCAGCCAGTGATGACCTGGTATAGTTCTCAAAATTTTGTCCTCAAAACAACTTATAATGCATTATGTATTTTGTATAATAACCACTAAAACAAGTGTCACAAATGTTCCTTACTTCAATGAGACGTTTTTTAAATATTTTTCAGGATTCTTTCTAAATTTTTCAGAGGAGCTGGAAACAATAAGTAAAGCTATTACCATCTGGACATCTTACATATAATCCATCAATGCATGATTTTAGCAGGGCTGTTTCTAAGTAATTACACTGTTTCTGCCAATGGGAAAAGGAAACAAGAAAAAAAATATTTTTAAACAGTATAAGGGTTGTACCAGAGAATAATTTATCATCAAAGTAAATCTCCATAAAATTTGGAAAGAAATTTCATTTAACAGTGACTTAAATGTAAGAGAATTAAGGTTCAGTCTCAGTATTTTCCACTGTCTTTCGTAGAAACCTCAGGGATGATCTGGCTTTCCCAGCCTTCCTCTTTCACCTCAGTATTGTGAGAATGACCTCAAAGACTGTGAGGCACTCAGGTAGTACACAGAGAATGAAATGTAAGAGCACTGAGAAAGTATTCTTTACAGGACAAAAAATAAGAAATGAAAATCACTACAATGCACAGATCCTCAGCAATGTAATTTTTTTTCAACCCAGAATTATTTGAGCAGAAGGGATACATGAGAAATATATATAAACTGGGCAAGAAAACGCATTGCCTTTGAAAATCTACTCCTTATTCTGCACTTGGGATGCAGTCTCTGAGTGGAAATGTTTCTGGACTCAAACTTTCATTCTTGAGTTGTGTTAGTGGGTCAAAAAAAAAAGTCAATGAAACTTCCCATGAAAAGAGATTTTCCATACCATTCTCTGTCTTTACTCTGCAAATTAAGCATTACTTCTCACTAAAAACTATCTGCCAAACAGATATTCAAAATTATATTAGGACCAGCTTATTTCTGTATTAATATTGCGGGGCATGTCATGTAGTATTCATATCCAAACCCCAGATCTTAGATTACATAATAAAAATGTTCTTATTATATAAATATTAAATATATATAACTTTCTTACCAAATGAAATACATAGATTATTTAAAAACAACTTCAGTGTTGAAATTCTAGTATCAGTTTGGAGCAGATGTCACCATCTGGCTGCTTCACAAGAACCTCTATGAGACCATTTAAGTCTCCTGACTGGTTTCTACACAGAACATAATTAGAGTAAAGCACAAGGGATAGGATTCAACTGTGCTAAAATTAAAGTGTTTTCCTTCCTTAAACTGAGAAAAGATGATAAAAAAAGTTGGACAAATGAACAGATAAAACAGATAATTTCAATTTGAGGAAGGTTTCATTCTCTTCCTCTTCGCTAAAGAGAAAAAAAAAAAAAAATTGAAGACTTCTTTCCTTTGTCAAGTATCTATTTTTTTTCCTTTTTAATGCAGTATTAATAATTTTCATTCAATCTTTGATTTTTTTTCTCTATTATCTTCTCAAGTTGTGTCATATCCCTTCCTATTTATTTATTAGCTAACATTTCCTAGGATATGGGTCAGCTTATTTTGCATTTCCTTGATTATTTGGAGTGTGCTGCTGCATGATAATTATTGTAAAAGGGTAACATGTTCAGGCACAGCAATCTAATTATTAAGATTAATCCTAAATCCAAAAAGAAAATTTAAAAATAACAGCTACAATTATAAATGTTTGTCTCCAAAAGCCAATGGCTTCTTCAATTTTTCAATGAAGTAGGAAAATTGAATTGCAATTTTTAAAATAAATTAAACTTTGGGTGTAGACACCATCACTGTAACCATGTATACCATGGAAAAGTTCTTCACTGGATTTTATAACCTGAGAATACAGTAGGCAGGTACAGATGAAATTGCATGCACACATCTCTAGAGACCCACCCACACATGCATACACAAAAATATTTATTTTATTAAATATGTATTTTCAGTTTTTTAATATGAATGTCTGAGTAGCCTTACATAGTACTGACTCTTCTTAAAATCCATTAGAGTAATGAGGTATCACCAACTGTCTTGGTTAATTTCTTCCTCAGTAATGTTTTATTATTTACCTTATATTTCTCTAGAAGACAAGGTACGAATTTTCACAGTATCTTGCTCAAAGGCCCTGTGTTTTAATTATGCAAGATGGATTTTCTAACTCATGCATTCCACAGAACAGCTCTATCAGCTCTGATGGTGTTTCTGTGTTTCTTTACTTATTTATATATTTTCTGATTAATACTCAGATAAAATTTTCTTAATTTTTTCTTCACTTTAGTATGAATGGAAGTGTAATGCATTTCTGACTTGTTGCCTTTTGTTTTTAATTCTTGGAAGCACTCAACCACATTCTATAAAATTGCACTGTTTGCAGTTAATAAACTAAGACTAGAAGAGACAGTAATCAAAAACTTCTCTAACTTTCTTGAAAAGATAGGATTAATAAAGTGGTTTTATTCTGGAGGATACAGACTTCTTAGGAAAAAAAAATTTGTAAAGGTCCCCAAACCAAATGGTTTTGGCCTTTTACCTTCATTTGGATCTTGCAGGAGTCTACGCAAATCACCTATACCGTGCTGGCTAGACTAATCAAGCATCAGAAATTGACAGTATTTTCTGGCATTCACTACAAATGTCTCTAAAGCTATCCAGTCTGACAAACATACTCTTAAGTTAATAGTGTAGTACACAGTGATGTCAGTTATAAATTTTTTTATCTTTTTCTGTAAAATATCACTACTTGTTGGCAGATTTTACTGTTTTTAAAGTCAGTGTCAAATCTCTCCACACAGGAATTCACTTCTCATTATCTATCAAATACTGATGGTCAGTGACAATTGATTCAGTCACAAATTGCTAACATCTGGTAATTCTAGGAAAACATTTCTTTCCAGTATCCAGATAACTACAAAAGTAGGGATATACATTCATTAAAATTTCCAAGGATGAGAGGTGCATCCAACAATGTAAATCACATCAATTTCACTGCCAAGCACAGACAACTGCAGTATAGCTGATTGTATATGTGCACATATACAGAACCAATAACTTACAGATACTGTAAAATAAATACTTTTCAATATATGTTCATCATGTGTGAATGTGACATGTTTGAACATATTGCAGGAATATTTTTTCCTGGCTTCTTGTTGTAGTATCTCTGAATTTGAGTAAGAAGGCTGGAGAAGAAAATACAGACTACTTTTTAAAATTCTATTTTAACTTAACCCAGCTATGCAGTGTTTCATAATATTCTATTGATGTTCAGGCCTTTGATCACTGAACTGAGCACAATCAACAAAGTCAAAGCCAGAAGACAGGGATGGTAGAAAGAAATAGTTAACAGAACTGTTGCAGAAACATTAGTAAATAAATAGTTTAGGACAGAATACTAATGAAGTTTGGATGGTGGTGTCAGAAGAATTGTACATCACTGGAGAAGCACAACCGATGTGCTGAAGGCAGTGTAAACACTAATTCGCAGCAAACAAGAAGATGATAAAGTTATCACAGTCACTTGCACTGCTAAGAACCATATGCCAATGATTATCATGCTTATCTGGTCCAGATTTGGTAACAGTTAACTGGCAAATAGTTATTGAATCAGAATTCAAAGTACAGGTGGAAAACAAGGCTGGAGATTGTGAGAAAACAAAGGAAGACTACATTTTTGAGCTATAAAGATGACAGAAGAAAAAATAACTAAAAAAAGATTTCCCTCACTTTTTTTTAAAATGCATTTGAGAATGACTGTAAGTAAAACAGCTGATGCCACTGGTGCAACAAAAAAATAGGAAAATCAGGTAGTTATGTTTATAGAGATGGATCAGCACATTTAATGTGAGATAACAGTTGTCGTAACACATTAACCATGCAAATTGTCTCTGGGACATTATCCTGCTGTGATATAAGGTGTCTACAGTGCTAATCATTTTATCCAAGTTTCTATAATGCCAATCACATTTTTCATTTATAACACTTCAGAGAAAAGAAACTATGTAGTTTTCCCATATTCATCTTCTGTGATCAAAATACAATATTATTAAGTCTTGAACCCAAAGAATTAAAAAAATAGTACAATAATCACACTGGGTTATGTTGATTTTCAACCATCTGGATTTAGAATATCTTGTCAGATTGGGTTAATATTATTTTTTAATCAACATAGAGTACGCTTTTGAAATAAGAGACTGCTGCTAGTGATATAATGTTATTTTCATCTTCTTGAAACACAAACAGTATTAATGGCTTGTTTCAATTTTTTGCCATAATCCTCAAAGTAGTGGAGGTAGATGCACTCATTATTTTTATGATCACAATCAATAGTAGGAGTACCTCTCTCCCCCTCTGAAAGACACAGGGTTTCTCTTGTTTGGAGATGAAGACATTTTCAAAGTAGATCAATTTTTTCTTATTACCTCAATCTGTTCCTATTCTTCCACTTTCTAACATCAGCTGCTGCAACTAGTCTCCAAACATTAAAAAAAAAAAAAAAAAAAAGTCACATCTTCCACATTGGTTTATACTCTTGATAGAAACAACAAAACCACCCAAGCAACATATATTAAACCATGTGGTCAGAATGACCTACATATTCTGCTGTGCTGTGAGACACATAAGGGCAAAAAGTGGTGTTTCCTGTCCATAAATTGCAATTTCAACATGTGCTTATTCTCCATTTGTTATTTTGTTTGACAATAAATCAGTTTTGCCTGGTTGGAAACTCTAAATAGTCCATGCCTTTTGTTATCTAAAAGATTTTTTCTGTGTATTAATTTCACTAACATAATAAAACTTATTATATTTTTTAAATGCACATTCATAAGAATAAATATTTTTATGTTTCTACCATTTCCTTTTGCTTGTTCTTATTTTTTCCTCACAAATCTTACTAAATTAGCTGCATACTGGTTACCCCAGCACTTCCTGAATCCACTGAATTCTTAAGGTGGAAGTGCAGTTGAAAGTGAATGATGAGATTCAAAAAGGACTACTAACTTAACAATTTTTATTTGTTAAACATCGCATACCAAAATGTGAATGGAAAGATTATTTTCTAATAATATTGAATGATTCCACTCCATTATTAATCTGATAAATTTCATGGAGCTACAAGCGCCAGCACTTTTACTTTAATAGATAATCCAGAATTTCAGTAGAATTATATATATTTTATACATACAATTTCGAATTATATTGGTGCACACATCTTACTCAGGAAAACTAGTTCTTTCAGAATACATGTTTTTTAGGAAAACGGACAATATTCTCCCTTTATCTTCTTCATTTTGAAAAGCCACCAAGCATTTGTATATGACATACAAGGTTGCAAAAGCCCAAAAATTTTTAGTTCCCAACCTGTGAAATCCAAAAAACTATTTGAAGATAAGCATCCCCAAAAGAGAAATAAAATATTTAGCTAATGCATCACACTAAACAGCCATCATTTTTTGCTATGTGTACACTTCTTGCAATTCTAACTACATTAGAATTAGAACATAGAACTTTTTTTTGGGAGATGAATATGCTCTTAGTTTAATAGTCAACATCTTTAATCAATATAATGTATGCAAAATGTATCCATCTATAATTTATTCTTGTTGAACATTCTACAATATGCAGTACAAGACAACATTTAAGTCAACATGTGAGGGCATTCAGCAACACACAATCATAGGCAAATATCCACAAAGTTCTTTCCTAATCTGCATTTAAGATTCCACTTCTTATTCAGGGTCAAATAAATTCTGAACTGGGAAGATGTTCCTCAAATCTTTTTCATCAGTTGACCCACATATATTTGAATTAAACTTGTACTTCACCAGCATCTCCTACAAAACATAATGGCTTCGCTCAGTCCACTACTGAACCAAAGTATGTTCATCATATAAGTCTGACCTTGCAATAAAGCTACTTTACAGAGCAAAACTGAAGCAAAATCTGGAATCTGTTCGTGGTAAAGAAGGACTGGAGTTCAAAGAATCAAAAATAAACACATGCCATCAGTATCCGGGCATTTTAGCACAGATATTGTGAGTAAATCCATCCCAAACAACTGGCAACTGTCATCCTGAAAGTTTAATCTGGTATGAAAAATATATATTCCCAAACCATCAAAGAGCATTCTGAATTAACTGCCTATCTTTTGATTATTTTCCTATTCTTTTTTTTTATTTATGTTTCTGAGCTGCTTGATATACTTTTGCATTAAAAGGAAAAGGGAAACCAGTGAGCAAAACTAGAAAGAGTAAGACTAAGTTAATGTTTAGTCTCAGACAAGATAACACTTACATGATCCAGGGCCTGTTGAAGATGTCAGCACAAATGGTCCCATTCATTTCAACATGAGCTGAATCCAGCTTTCTTGAAAATTCCTCTGTTTTTTTATTTATGTTACTAAGAAGGAATAATTACCAGATCAAACCAGAAGGAATGATACATTATCTTCTTGACATGAAGGGTATAAAAGAAAAGCAGTAAAAGAAAAGCAGTTAGGTCTTCACAATTGTTTGGGTTCTACAGGATGCCAGAGAGCACACAATAATACACAAAGATCAAATTTCCTCTCTTATCTAAACATTATTTAAAGCATTTAATTATTTACCTAATTGTGAAACAGACTCTTGTGGTTGTCATGAAAAATCCCAGGGCATCTGAAAACCTGTGTTTGTCAGGTTTGTATTTGTTTTACCTGTGATAGCCTTTGCCATAATCCCAATACCCCTGCTGTAAAGGAATGAGGAATCTCAGCTAATGAAGTACTTCTGAAAGATAATACTCCAGTGCACAGGCCAGTTTTCAGCTAAGCCACAGAGATGTATGAATGAAGTGTAGAAAGCGTACATGGGAAATAAACGTTTATTGTAAAAGAAAAGTAAAATTATTTACTAAGTGACAAAGCTGTTGAAATCCTTTCCCACAATATTTCATTGTTGCTTTTACTGATAAAACATCAGTAGCTGTTACACATCTTGACCACAAATGTGTTTCTTTAAAAAATGCACCTTGGTCTGTGTACAATTGCTTCACAGGTTGTTTAAATTGTTGGATTGTGCCCCTAATTCTTTCACTTAAACAAATGTCTCTGGTACTTTGATACCTCCTGTTCATTGCTCCTGACTTCTGCTTTGCAGTCTTAGAGCTGATAACAAGGGATTCATCATCTCTGCCAGTAGAAGAGCTCTAGTAATTATGACTTTGTGACTCCTCGGTGGGTATCTGAGCCAGGATATCTTCATTGCATTGCCAGAGTTCCTATACAAGACTAATCTAATGTGAAGGACTTCAGATTTTACTATATGGTGCTTGCTTCCTATAATTTTCCTGTGTCTTCATGCATTTAAATAAATCATTCATATTTAGTGACAGCAATGCACTGCTGATCCTGTTCCCTGCTGATATGCAAGCTGAGCCATGTCAATTCATGCCAGCTGAGATACTGCCTCACACTTTAGAAGTGCTCAAACATGTTGTGCAAAGTTTGCTTGCCTTTGATTGATGGAGATCATACTCCACTCCAACAGCCTCCCTGCCTGAATTCAGAGTTTTCAAGGCTGTATTACTGGAATTGGTACTTACAGTAATTTTTTTTTTAATGGAGTCTTATAGAATACAAACACAAAATCATACAATACTTTAGGGTGGAAGGGACCTCGAAGAGCAGGTTCCAAAACCCCTGCCATGGAAAAGGAAAACTAGATCCAGTTGCCTAAAACCTCATCCAACCTGGTCTTGAACACTTCTGTGGATGAGGCATCCACAGCTTCTCCAGGCAACTTATTCCAGTGGCTCATCACCCTTACAGTGAAAACTGTCTTCCTGATATCTAATCTAAACCTCCACTCATTTAATTTAAAGGTCTTCCCCGCTGGTACTATCGACTTCCAAACCTCCTCTTTGAGGACTGCAAATTTTGTACAATCAAACAAAAATAAATTGCAGATTGTTGCTCTTTTTTTCTGTTTTGTAAAGCAAACAAAAACTTGATTGGCACCACAGATATGTTGCATTTCAAATAATGATACCAGGATCTTGGGGGAAAATGGATGGCTGTACAACCCTTTGAAGTTAGGTGCGGAATTAAACTACATTGCACTACATTGATCTTAATTTTGTTGGGGAAAAAAGTAAGATGAGAAATGATCAGGAATGTTAGAAGTCTTGTTTTATTTCTTGCTGCTGAAAAGATGCTATTTTGAGAGAGTTTCTGAATGAATGGAATTATAAAGATAGGAAGTAGAGGGCTTCTTATTTGGGTTTGTTTTCTTTTTCCTGATTAAATGTAAACAAGTGAGTTTCAAGCACTGTGATGGTGCTGGTGTATAACTAAAAGTCAGAAATAGTCAGGTAAATTTAATTCAAAATGTTATTCAAATTTAGTCAAAATGTATTTTTGAAAAATCCACAAAACTGTTCTCCACCTCAGCCTACCTGGCATGAGGATGTTTTTTTCTAAAGATGTGATACATAACATTATTGTCAATTTACACTTTGGTTTACATCTATTTATGTGGACTGACTGTGATGAAGTGTGTAGGATGTTTTTTAGAATAAATTTCAATCTTAACTTTACATTACTGCTATATAAAAAGAGAACAGGAAGTCAATATGGAAATAATAAATAGATCAAAACAGAGTTTTTAATTTTTTATATATTTTAAGCATTCATTTTGGTACATTTCATAAACATTCAAGACATTTGTCAGATTATAAGACTGATGAACTTCTGAATAATAAAGTTTTAAAAATACATAAATGAATAAACAATGCACTACACTGAGGCTTGATCCAACGTTATTGAAACCATAATTTTAATAAGTGGCAATATTCAGCACAATAAAAAAACTCACCTAATGCCTTGCTTGATGGACTCACAGTTAAAAAGTATAAGAACAAGATAGATTCTGTGACTAACTTGATTTCTCTAAATTTTCTGGCTCTGGAATAGAGGCCATAGATAAATAATCTCTTTCAGCAATCTCAGTATCCAGTAAAATGCTGTGTTTCGTTAGGCAAGTATATTTCTTTTAGGCATTGGCTTCAGCCAGAATGTCTATCATTACTTTCCACACAGAGTTTCACATTTTCTAGACAACAAAAGTTAAAAATTGCATGGTCTTTGTAATTGTAATTGTCTTTGTACTGTGAAAAAATACAGAAGAAGCCCATTCACACATTGATATTTCCCCCAAAAAAAACAACTAGGACCAAATTACCTTGTAAACTTACATCAGCAACTCTGTCAGGTATCCTCTGTATTTCATTAATTATATGAACCCAAGTAAAAGTAATGGTTGAATCACTGCTAAGAAAGGGACAAATTTTACGATCTCCACCCTAAAATTAGGGTACTGGTTCCAGTGTTCTTCTGGGTCCCTATCACAGCAAGAGCAGATCTTGCCAAGAAGACTAGGTGCAAAATTGGAACCTGCCACTAAATAATTGACAATGCCTTCCCCCAAATTCTCTTCTTCCCTATGTTAAGCAAGATTTGTTACTATCTCCATAATATTTGGCAACTAAGCCATAAAACAGCTCAGAAGATCACTATTTTGACTGTGTCTACATTACAAAGTAGGGTAGTGCAGCAGAGCCATAGGTGGCAGAGAAACAATTGGTGCTGAGGATTTAAAACCAGTACTATACAGATATGGGGGTGGGAGAATGAAGAAGAGTGGGGGTACCTCAGACTAGGTCCAGAATGCAATAAAAGGACTCTTTGTATCAGTTGAAATTCACCAATTTTATTCCAGCAAGGTCTCTTTTCTTTAGATTACCAAAACAAAACAAAACAACTAACACCAAAAAGCCCCACAAAAAAAAAAAATAAACAAAGCAAGCAAACAAACAAACAAAAACCAAGCACAGTTCAAACACTCACAAACGATTCTGGTATGAAATCTAAAGCCCAGTATGTGAAGACATTCAGCAGGACACTCTCTGGCAAAGTTGAATTTCTGATGTAGGTTCTCCCCTAACAGCAGTTTGTCAAACTAAGCCACTCAGCAGCTCGAGGCCAGATGCCAATCCAAGAGACAATTAACCTCTCCAGTCCATCAGCATCTGGAAGAGCTCCACTGTTGGCTCAAAAGCTGAGTAAACACATGAACTCTGCCTTAAGCCCAACCTAATGAGTCCACCAGAGAGATGGAACAGTCCAGGCCAGAGCTATACTAACAGTTACAGTGTGTATAGAGGCAAGTTTTTTTGTGAAAATGAATTAGACATGCATCTCTCCATTCAGTCATGTTGAGGCACCCTAAGACATGCATAAAGGGAAAGATCAACCGAAAAAGATAAGACAGCATGTATATATATGTATTTAAACTGACAGACTCCCTACTCCCTACATGGTAACACAGACACCTTTATGATATAGGATATTTTTACTGGAAATTCTTACTTAGCACTGCTCAGATGGATACCATGCCACCCTTGAAAATGCGAAAAATGAAAGAGCTGTGGATAAGCTTTTAAAATATGGAAATTGAAAATTCAAGATATTAACAGCATTGCCCAGGCAATGACTTCAATATTTTTCAATCTGCTTCTAAGTTTTCAAGCATTGGAAACTCTAACTTTCCACAAAATAAAAGAGACATATCTCTCAGTCTCCTTCTACTAATTTCAACTAGACTATTCATAAGTTCACACAACTAGTTTCCCAAAAAGAGGGTACAGTACACTGAATCTGTAACAGTAGGAGATCAAAAGCTATGAAGTGTGTTTCTTAGCATCTTGAGATCTAAAAAGTCTTTTTGTTTGTGACACGAACTACCCTCAGTGTCGACTGTTTCATCTGTTCTTCACTGCCTAATGCTCGCTCTTCATCTACCTTATTTTCCCAGACACACATGTATTTTAGAACTGAAAATCCTTGGAAAAATAATCTACTTTCAACAGTTTTTAAATATGGGCCATTCACAAACGGAACTGCAAACAAAGCAGTGACTGAGTTGAAGACCTATATGAATGTGGTGCTTCAAAAGAGGTGAGAAAATCAATTATTCTTGACCAGTTGTTAAATTGGAAAAGTTCTAATAAGGAAGATACAATAAGAAATAATTCAAAAGAATCAAATCAAATCTACCACAGCCTGTTACACCATGGAGGAGCTCCCAATGGAGGTCATCACTGCGTCTGGAGGCTTCAGATACATCTCTGCCAATGAGAGATGAAATGATCTTGGTAAAAAGAGAGATTCAGGCACTAACACAGCTCCCAAAGTCAGAAAAAGAAACACTTATAGCTTAGTGTTTGTACCAATACCCAGAATAGTTCAAATCACAGAAGATAAATGTCTCCCATTCTACAGGTAAATTTGTGGTCTTCCATCATTATTTTACAGAAAATAAATATATTTGGGTGTATTTGAGAAGGTTATTAATATCAACTGAGCTAATCACACCAAGGGAATAAAGTCAGTGCTGCTATACACACATTAGTCATGACAAATTAGCTAATGTCTCAGCTAGTGGGATGAACTATTAATTGTATTTCAACTAGATGCACCACAAAATATTTAAACTTTGGAATTATGTCCCCTAAAACTTTATCATTTGGTTATTTTGTTATGGCAAAAGGGAAAAAAAAAAAAAGAAAATACTTGTGGGAAAAACATTGCATCTGTTGCAAATTTGTAATGGAGTAATGCATCATTTGGAGTTATATTATCTTTGTAGACTGAACTTTCCAAAGTGACTTAGTCATTTAGGTAGCGTTTAAGCCATAGAAACTTAATAGAATTAGGAATTTTCCATATCAAAGTGAAAACCTAGGCCTAAATGACATAAAAGGTAAAATCGTCTTGAAAATAATCTTAATTTTTAATAACAAAAAATATCACGTCTCTAAAAACATATTTCAGAATGATGAAGTGATAAACTGATCAAAATAAACATACAAATACCATGTGTAAGAAAAACTATTTCAAAGCAGATTCTTTCACATGAGATTTCTTTAGACTTCAAAAGACATTTTGCCAGACACGTGTCATACTGTTTACATGAGACAATATTAGCTTTCATGATTGCACAGATTTACTTTTATTTTTTTCCGGATCTGTACCACAATGACTGCAATGCCAACAGTATCAGTGTAGTTTGTGTGTTGCTTCTGAAAAAAAACCCAGATTTTTTAATCTTTTTAATATTATTTGACTAAAATGCAGATTGAAGCCACTGAAATAATTATGACATAACATCAATGAAAATTATGGCACCAGGGAAAACAAACAGCAGCTACTTCCTAAAATAAAAACTAACTTTGCAAAAAGCACTCAGAAATCTCTGTTACTACCTGAATTTTATCCATTGTGTCCTAACCTCCCCAAATGTAGGAAAGTATAACAAGTTCCTCTCTTCTGTTTGCATCATTCATTATGGGTGCAAATGGCTGAGATACACAAAAGAGCTCCAACCCTCACTGCAGCCAGAAGGGAGTCACATAATGGAGGCCTTCATAAGTCATAGTTTTGAGTGGAGGTAACCAAGTTAATCAGTGTCATCCTGACCACCTCATGCAATCCGAGAAAAAATAAATATTTCTTCTCTGGTAAGATGGAGGGCAAATAAGGTAAATCAGTCTGCGAAGGCATACAGCTCTATGAATCAGCTGTAGAATATTCTCAGGGAGTCTTTCAAGCTCAGTTTAGTGTTTCAGGCTAAGTTAAATTAATTCTATCTTAAGACTACAGATGAAAATTTTTCTGACATCTCCTGACATCTAGCCAAAAGGCCTTTCCAAAATGTTTCCAAAGCCTTTCTGTCTCCTTCCACAACCAACCAACCAACCAACCAGCCAACCAACCAGCCAACCAACCAACCAATCAACCAAGCAACCCCATAAAAATATCACCACAATCCTTCAAAGAATGCCACATTCAGTGTTTCTCATTCTCTCATTTTTTAACATTCAAGCTATGTTAGATTACATAATAACTTGCTTTCACAGGCAAGAGTCAAGAAAATTCTGGAATTTTGGCTGACCTACAGGTTGCAACTGAAAACCATAAATGAAATTCCAAGTCCAAATATATTTTAGTATTCTGGCTGTTCTGCTCTAAGTGCACATTGAACTAAAATGAACAATTTGCTGTTTCATAACATGTCATAGTCTTTACTCTGTATTTAGGAGCCACCCATACTCAGGGATGAAAACTGCATTTGAAACAAAAAAAAATAACTCTACACAATGTAAACTAAAGCATCATGAATGATGAGAAACTGCACTATATAAGCATTTTTCTCATGTATGAGGAAATGACCCTCAACTATAATGAAATGCAGTCTAACAGTGTCAGATGATTGCTTACTTCAAGCCAGAGATAGCAATTTGGCTGTGTTCTCCTCAAGTTTTCTCCATAATAAACCATGCATATTATGATGACTTATTTTAAAGTTAATCATTATCATGTATTGCACGATGCTGTGTGTCAATTGTGTGATACAGAAAAGATTTTAAAAATGTATGAAGCAAAGATTCATAAATTTAAAATGTTTACTGGTTGGGGAATACTGAAAAATCACTTAAGAAAGCAGATAACTAAATAAACATTTATACAATTTGTAAGAATGCAAAGCCTTACTCTGTTTTCCAAAGAAATGGTGAAACTGGAGAAGTTGCACTTAATGTAGTCTCTGCATTAAAAATAACTTACTTCAAGAGGAAAACTTACAGCTATTATACTCATCAGAACAGAAAACAAAAGTTGCCTCATAAAGTGAAACAAGAAACCTCATATGAGAAGTCAACTCCTGTTGCAAGGTTTTACATGAAAATCGAGTATCTGCTCATACTGAATATTCTTGGCATATAAAGTTCATAACAACTGACGCTTTTAAACCACTAACAGGATATAGATTTATGCGTTCTACAATGTGAATTCTGGAAAGGCTGTAACTTATGATTGGAAATATTTAAACCATTTTTATTTGTATAAAAGGGCAAACGATTTTACACAGTGTTCTGCTGCCAACTGACATTTTAGACTGCTAAACTTCAGCAAGAGTATATTTTAATTATATATGTTGAATGTACTAAAGATATATCCTCAATTCTCTTTATGCAACTCATTACTTTCTGAGCATAATGCCTCAGATCAAACCATTTAAATAAACAGGAATTTCAGTAAGGAAAGGATCTATTTGCGTATCCAATTGGAATTCAATGTACTCTGTGTTCTGATTTTAAGCATGTGGCTTATTGGAACTAACCTGCTGGAGGCACCATCTGAAATACCATTCTGGACCAGAGATGGCAGCCGTAAGAGTGAAGATGTCACCCCCCCCTTATTAGCAGAATCTGCTCCTCACACTGCAGACAAATAATTGTGCTCCTACTCTTCAATAGATCATAACTTATATCACACAAGTTACTGTGTTAGCCAAATGCATACATATATACTCTTCCTTTCTGGCTACTGTAAATCATAAAATCCGTATTCATCAGTATTTGCAGGGATACCATGGGAAATGCTATAAACACCTATTAGATGCTAAAAGAGCAATCAGGGTCATGAGCAAATTGTGTCAGCACAAGTGCCTGAGGAAAAAAGGCAAGAGGAAGAAGATCAAATCATGAATAAGCTTCCATGGATCAATAAAGCACAAAAAAGGAAACTTTGATGATAGTTGTGAAAGGAGTTTAAGGGGTGAGGAAACTGTTTTAAGAATCAAAATTGGAAATAATATTAATCGTGACGGTGTTGAACACAATTAGAGAATGCTTCATTTGGAGTATCTTTCCTCTGTAGAGAAAATAATTTATGCTCTAGTAAGAACTTTATAACATGTTTTTCACAGACGAAAATGGCTAGCCTAAGGTATCATTAAACCATGTTAGGTTCACTCAGGATCTGAAGGATTGAGCTTTGAAAAGATTAAGTAATGCAACTTGAATAGGATTTAGACCACAATGTTTGCACTGTCTATGTAGCCAGCATTTCAACTAAAGCTATCTTGCTCTGTACAGGATGTGATGCTTTCACACCTCCTAATTTTGAAAATCATCTGTATTTCAAGGGAGTAATCATCAAACTAGGGATAAAACCACAATCATTTATTCAAAGGAATGAACTGCACAGCAACTTGCTCCTTGCATGAATGCTTTTACTTGTGTCTCTGATCTAAAGCCTTTATTACACACTGTGCCCTACATCTGGGCCTCAGCAGGTTCAGAGGTACAAAATAGCTACAACTGGTATTTGACCTGAATAAATGCTAGAGAAATTTAACCCCAAATGAACACAAACTCTCACATAAAAACTAAACCCAAATAGATTAATTAAAGCCTGCATTAAAAAAAAAAAAATCCTTTTTCTTTTTAATGTTTTTTGTACTTTTCACTTCTAACATCCGTAAGGGCATCATTGTTTTCATGATATTCTCCTTTTATGAACTCACTCATTTTTCCCTTTTCAAGCATTTTAAACTATATTATGTTTATTTTGCATTACAATATAGCATATTATAATTTCTGAGCTGTTTTCTCTGAGTTAACACCTAAATTGAATACAGCAAATAATATGCCACTTTGACAGACTTATTTGGTGTATTAAATGAAGGCTATCAAGCATTCTATTGAAACAGCTAATGATTTGTCCTATACTATTATAGAAACAAACAATGATTTTGTGTTTTGCAAAGTTTACACAAAGTAATAGAAGGAAAAAGCTGAGAAAGGATGACAAATCAATAATAATGCTAAAAGAACATCACATTCTTTTTAATTATTACATTTCTAAAAAAATTAAATCTGAGACTCAAACAGCAAACTGTATACAATGGTGGTGGTATCTAAACAGCTAAACATTGAAAACAGTCTAACATATTGAAAAATCCACATTGTCTTACAAATGAGAAACTAGACAAGGCAGAGACACGTAATGCTTTCTTTGCCTGCAGTGTTCCAGAACTCTGAGCTGTAGGACTATAACTCTTAGACAACTCTGAACTTGTGCAGGATTTCCTGGTCCATCTAATTTCCTATAAGTCTATGAAGGCTTGTGGGATTCATCCAAGAATGCTCAAATAGATGATTGATCTTGTCCCAAGACCTCTATCAATAATTTTTTTAATAGTCTTGGGAATCTGGAAAGGTTCCAGCTGACTAACATTTTCGTGATTTTCAAGAAGGATCAGAGGAATGACCCTGGAAACTATAGGCCTATCAGTCTTACTTTAATGCCTTGCTAAATTATAGATAAAATTATTCTGAGAGCTATTGAAAAACACGTGAAAGACAATACAATTATTGGTCACATCTAGCACAGGTTCATAAGGGGAAAGTCCTGATCAATAAACCTAATTTCATTTTATGACAGCTACCCACCTAGTTGATCAAGGGAGGCCAGTTGATGTAATTGTTTTGGATTTCAGTAAAGCTTTTGATACCATCTCTCACTGTGGCCTTCTGGATAAAATGTCCAGCAAGCAGCTGGATAAACATGGCTGGTGACCAGTACTAGAGGGGTTCTCTGGGGCTCTGTTTTATGCCCAGGTCACTTAAATATCTTCATAAATTACTTGGATGAATGATAAGAAGTTATACTAAGTAAATATACCAATGACACTAAACTGGGGAGAGCTGTTG
This sequence comes from Tychaedon coryphoeus, assembly GCA_013398595.1. NCBI lineage: Eukaryota > Metazoa > Chordata > Aves > Passeriformes > Muscicapidae > Tychaedon > Tychaedon coryphoeus. Next base: position 430,921 of record WBND01000272.1, on the reverse strand, counting down.
ATCTCCTCAAAAGCAAAGAGGCGCTGCAGAGAGAGACCTTGACAAATTAGAGACGGGAAATCACCAAATATATGAAGTTACACAAGGGAAAATGATGGTTTCTGCATCTGGGACAGGTCAAACCGAGATGTCTAAACAGACAGGGAGACTGGGGAGCAGCTCCACAGAAAGGGACTTGGGGGTCCTGGTCCATGGCAAGTTGACCATGAGCCAGCAGTGCCCTGGTAGCCAGGAGGGCCAACCCTATCCTGGGGTGCATCAGGGACAGCATCACAGCCAGGCAAGGGAGGGGATTGTCCCTTCTGTTCTGTACTTTGTGCATTTCTGGGCACTACAACTTTAGAAGAATATAAATCTTTGAGAAAGCATCCAAAGGAGGGCTACAAAAGTGGTGAAGGGTCTGGAGGAGAAAGCCATGTGAGAAGTGGCTGAGGTTACTTGGTCTGTTCAGCCTGGATGAGATTGAGAGGAGACGTCACTTCAGTCTACAACTTCCTCAAGGGCAGAAGAGGACCAGAAGACACTGATCTCTTCTGGTGGTGACCAGTGACAGGACCCAAGGGAATGGCCTGGAGCTGTGTCAGGGAAGGTTTAAGTTGGATTTTAGAGAGAGGTTCTTTACCCGGAGAGTGGTTGGGCACTGGAACAGGCTCCTCAGGGAAGTGGTCACAGCACCAACCCTGACAGAGTTCAATAAGTGTTTGGGCAATACTCTCAGGTACATGGCGTGATTCCTAGGATATCCTGTGCAGGGCCAGGAGTTGGACTTGATAATCTCTGGGTTTCCATCCAACTCAGGAAATTTTATGGCATGTAAATCAAAAGCTTTATTCTACAAATACTTCCATGCAAGAGTTATTTACTCAGATAGACAGTCCTATTAAAATAAACTAGTCACATCTGTAAAGTTATCCATGTGCATAACTGCTTATTAGATCATATACCCTGCAAGATGAAGCAGGTCTCTGCATACTACATGAAATTTTCCCAGATCAAATTATTTCCAGCTGAGATCACTGAATTTCTGATTCATTCACTGATGCTTTTAGAGGATGTCACACTGATGACTGCAACAGATTCCCAGTCAAAAAAGGCCTGTCATTTGCATGGCAAAGTAGCAACCCTCTATCAGACAGAGCACTATACACACAGACATATAACATCCATCATCACCATAAAATTGAAAGCACAAGAATAAACATTAGCAAAAACAACAATACTAGAGAGACCTATTTCATGAAAAGGATGATGTCAGGCAGGTAGATTAATGAACACTGCCAGTGGCAATCAGTAAGGCCAAATTGCACATTCCATAGACAGTACACACAGCCCACTTATTTTGTAAGTGACAGTAGTGCATCAGGAAGGGCCATTTCTTTAGTGTAAAGTGGAATGCATTACTATTTCTGAGCTCCACTTCTCTGATAGTTTTGTTAGTCCATAAATGAAATATGACAAGGGAACCATGCACAAGGGTGAGTACCCTTCCAGAAAGCATAGGCCAGCCTTTTTTTTTCTTTGTCTGTGAAAAAATATTACCTTTAAGTTAATAACAGAACCATCTCAGACTGTATTTTAATTTAGATACATGAAATGTAGGAACAAAAAATTGTACACTGAGATAGAAATATGAAGTGCACTCCAGCTCTCACTGAAAATCAGCAGGTTTGAGCAATATATTCCCTAGGATCTTCTAAAATCCTAACCTGCAGCCTTATCTATGAATCACATATATTGGTAGTACAGAAGAAACTAATATAATTGATGTCATTTGAAGAGAAGGGGACTTTTTTTTTTCTTTCCATACACATCATTGCTAACCTTGACTATAAGTCAATTCAGTGATTTACACTCTTGTTAAATGAGATGAGATCATGCCTTGCTTCTAACACTGTGCTATTGAAACATCAGTGCATCAAATGCACCAATAATAACAATAATAATAAATATTTTTAATCTGCAGTGATGTTCCAATTAAATATACTAATGTAACAAAATCAAAACTTCCCATATAAACTTTTAAATATACTAGCTACTTCTGTCCATTCTCTTTTACAAGGTACTTAAAATTACATAGCTATATAATCAAGGCCTAAGAACCTCCTTTCCTTCAAGAAATGCTGAAATGAGTTTTCTCTTAGAAAATAATTATGTGTCTCTATATTTATTTTATATAATTTTTAAACAATTATAATAATAATTAGCATGAAAAGTAAGTTGTTGTGCTTTTTTTTTAACCGATGTTAAGATGTTTTCAGTATTTTCATGTCCCAGAAGTTTTGGAAAGATTTGTTTCTATTCCAAAGTATAAATAATTTCTAATTCATATTTGCTACAGATTGGGAATTAAATGCCAGCTGTGAGTAAAACATAATATCACATAATTTTCAGTTCTTACCCCACACCAAAGAAGAAAAGGAAAATAACCTCCTGGTTTTGAAATAGTATCTATTATCCTTGGTATAAAAGCATATTTTATAAAAGTTAAATAAGTTCTTTGTAAAATTATCTTGTGCTCTCCTTATACATCAGTGAATGATACCAGAAAAGACAGTGCTATCTCAAAGCCATGGTTCTATCTCCAGGATCTCCTCAAATACGTCCTCAAATATTTGCTCAGGATCTAACTGACCACGGAGAATGCAGCTGCTTCTGAATGCTCACTGACCTGTGAAAAGTAGAATGGAAACAATAGAAAAAAATAAGTAGAATATCTCCTTTTATATACCTAAGACATAACAGGCAATGAATTATACTGGAAAACACCTTGTCAGTTTCCAGTAACTTTTAGCATTGTCATAGCCTGAAAATTTGCTCTAAGTGTAAGAGAAAAGCCAGCTGATTTTAACTATGGAAAAAATTTATCTTGCACTAAGAATCTCTTAAAAATGAAGTCCACAATCTCTGGTTCTCTGGAACTATGAGGCTAGCATGCTGGCATTTTGTAGAGTGCGGTATCAAGATAGCTATAGAGATTAGGAGCATATCTCAGCCTTGCAGTGCTCTTGGGAAAGCGTGCCCACTGCTGCAGTAAGCCTGTTTTGTTAGGAGTGGGGGACTCTGGCACTTGCAAAAGGGTCCCACATGGTGCCAGGGAGACATCCTGGGAATCTTCCTGAATACACTCGTAAGGTGAATATTTCCCAAAGTGAACTTGGAAAATCCCTATTGGCGCATGCTGAAAGCATGAGTCCTGTTAATGCTTCCAAACTTGAGCAAACAGGTTCACACATTTCTGACCGCAGTGCCTGTTCTCTGACAGGAGAAAAGTCCAGCTAGGTGTGTATGAAATGTGTGAAATGCTTTTTCTATTTGCAAGAAAAAAATATATAGAAATTGTCTCATTATCCACTGAAGTTTACCAGATTAAACCAGAGGGGTAAATACCAAATACTTGACTGTAACAAAAATAACTTGCTCTGTTAACTAGAAACTTGTTTATGCATTGGATTGGAGAAAAATAACATTATCTCAGAGAATGTTTAGTATTAATTATGGTGTGAATTTTTTTATTTTAACATTTTGGACAAGAAAACTGTTTTGATTCAAATGCATTATGAGGCTTGTCTATTGTAACCGAATCCTGGTCAAGCTGTAAAAGTACAAAATAGTGTTTAATACAATTAAAGCAAAGTTATTCTGCTTACAATAATTAACCCTGAAGCTAGAAGCTGTTTCCCCTCTTTCCCTTCAAATTAGTCCTGAGAAGATTTCCAGGCATATGTCACAGCTTGAGAATCAAGTCAGATGAGAAAAATATAAAAAAGAAAGCAGTCTGCTAGAGAAAAATCCATAAAACACAGCTAATCTTTGTTTAATTCAATTTGCTTCATTGAAAAACAAGAAGACAAGCAACAGTCTTTAACAAAGTCAGGATTTTTTTTTAATACAAGTAGATGGATGAGAAATAAAGGAACTCTAAAAAATGGTAGGGGTGCAAGAAAAACAGAAGTTTTCACAGTGAAACTCAATTTTATAATTTTTTTTAATATCATCATCAATTTAATGAGAAAGTTCTCTGGAAACTGCAGAATTCACACATAATTTCATTTTCATTTCACTTTACTAAATGGCTTCTCCAGTATTTATATTGAACAAATAATGCTGGAGATGAGAATACTGAAATGGGTCATCCCAAGAGAAACAAGAGTCGGGGTGGTTTATTGTTTCAGACTATAAATCTATCTTTTTACTCTGTCTTTTACTTTGTATTCTCTCAGTGTTGCTATGATCTTGAGCCACTGTTTGCATCTCTTCATTAATTTAGTTTGGCTGTGCTTAGGCAAACTACAATTCAAGAGGAAGCTTTCTCCTAAGATTTAACAGTGTTGAACAAACAGAAGGTTCTGCTTGGAAAGGGACTACAAAATCAAGTAATATTTCCAACCAAATAATTAGAAGTGATATACCTACTCCAAACTGCTTTATTTCTGTACAAGAACCTAAAAAAAAAAATACTGGTGAAATAAAAATGGAAAGGGAAAGAATGTTGGTATAAACAGGGTCAACTGAAGTTTAGGAAATTACTGAAAGCCAAGATCAATCATGATATTCTTCTGTTCATGATAGTGGAAACTGAGGATGAGTCAAATGTTTACAGGGAATGAAACCACTATTCATTTTTTCAAGGTTTCATAAGAAATGATTATAGAATCATAGAATGGTTTGGTTTGGAAGGGACAATCTTTGAAAGATTGTCTAGTTCCAAGTCCCTGCCATGGGCAGGGATAATTCCCACTAGACCAGGTTGCTCAGATATTTGAGTGAAAACTTTACACTGTGTATTAGAGATAGCAATCTGTCATTTTTATCTGATCATTTTTTATACAAAACTACACAAGCATTCTCATGCATATGAATCATACAATCTACATAACAGGATTATAATTTTTATTCTGCTGTGACATTAACTAAAATATGAAAAATAAAGGAAATGTTAATAGACACAGAATATTTTGGTGTTTCCTCTGTGGTTTGGGGTTTTCTTGAGAATTCCAGCTTTAGTATCTCATCATCTTAAACCTCTATGAGATTTTTTTTTCCCCTATGCATGTAACAACTGATTAATTCAGCAGAATAAAAAAAGAAAAATCCACTGTATTACTATCATACCACAAAGAAGATGCAGTTCCAGACTAAAATTTTTTAAACATTTAAGAAAGAGGAAGAACATTTTAAAATTTATATATATGTCTATAAATTTATATATCTATACAGATATAAAGATATATATATATATTTATAAATTAAGTTTAATTAATTTTTTTTAAAGGTGTCTGTTTCGATCTTAAAATCCAAATTTGATCAATGACACAGTCAAGCACACATTCCTCATAAAAGAAAGGGAAGTTATAGCTAAAGTTATACTTTTCAGTACTTAGATCCTCCTAGATCTCAAAAAAAAAAAAAAAGGGAAAAATGTTACATATAAAGTATATATGCTAATAGAGGTACAATAAAAGATTATCTGGTTCTATTATTGCACTGCTAATATCATGACAGTGTTGTTAATATACTGAATTTGATCACAGACTTCTTTAGACTTCTTTAGCAATTGAATGCTGTGAATCAGTACCTCTGTTCAACTTAATGCAAAAAAATGCAATGTAATTCTTTTTTATTTTTCACCTTATTTTTTTTCCTTGTAATTTTTTGGTTTGGGTCATATGAATAAGAGGATGAACTTCCTTACTGTGCAGATGAAGCACTGAACAGATTGCCCAGAGAGGCTGTGGAGTCTCCATCATTTGAGATATTTAAGAAATGTTTGAAGACACCCTTGTGCCATGCATACTGGTGTCTGCATAGTTTTTACTCTTACATTTTCATCCCACTCTTCTCTGACTACAAGTACAACTGCTGAATAACTTTTTTCTTCTTTTCTCTCAAATTTGTTTTCACAGAGGTATTATCACCATTTCTATTCGGCCCAGCCTTTACCAGTGGCACATGTGTGTTTGGAGCTGCAGGCATTGGCTCTGCCAGACATGGAGGAAGTTTCTGGCAGTTTCTCACAGAAAGCTTCCCTGGATCCCCTGCCACCAAAGCTTGTCCACGCAAAGCAAATATAATTTGTTAAGATAATTCTCTAATAACAACCCTATTCTTGTCTAAGAAGCATGAATTATATCTGTCAACCTCCTGGAGGGCTTCAGTCAACACCTTCTTCTCAGGGAGAATCCAATTTCTTTAGCATTTCTGATACCAGTAGGGAGCTAAAAGAATTAGAAGAATTAAGAGTTGGTCATGTTCTAGTAGGACCTCTCTGTTCTTCTATGCAGAAAGCTAAAAGGATAAAAGGCTAAAAGGCTTCTGTCTCCAGCAGGAAGGAGACAAAGCATTACAAAAGATATTGTACTGTAAAAGAAATCTTTTGCATGGAATGACAGTCCTAAAAGGGCTGAATCTTTACACTTTGCGAGTTGTTCTGGATGTGGCTACCTAAATGATGTCATCTGCAATCAGAGCCAAAAAAATGTGTCTCTTTAGACTTGAGTTCAGCCACTGTTATTCAGCTCAGAAATTCACAGTGAATAGAACTACCTCTGACAAATTACCACCTACCAGATTCACAAGATCTTCTCATAGTGAGCTTGGAAACAATTCTCAGCATTACAAACATTGTATCACCACCTTTAGCAAAAGCTTCAGCAGCCCACTCTCCAAAAACAAAAGCTTTGTCATCTTGAGGTGAAAGACAGCATATTTCACAGCATAAAAGATATAAATTTAAAATATATATCAGTTGATACAATTCACCAGTACTCAGTCCATTTGCAACGGGTCATTGCAGTTTCATAACAAAATAAAAAAAAATCTTTGCTCTGAGAGGTTTGACCATGTAATTACCACACAGCATATAAAGCAAATAATGCACCTGAGATTCTCACTTAGCTATTTTCCTGACATTATTAGCCCCAGAATTAAAATAAACATGCTGGGTTGTTCATTATAGTTTTGAAACTCAGCTTTTAAAAAACTTAATCCAACAAGTCATAAAAACATTTCATTTCTAAAGCCAAATCCAACAGTTTAAATTTATGAAAAAATCTGCTGGGATTTTGAAACATGGAAATGGATTTTCCTGCGTGTTGGAGGTAATAAATTGATGGGTGTTAAGTGTGTGTATGGAAGTTTCCAGAAAAAAATGCTATGATGAAGAAAACAACACTATAATTGCATGGACTATATTAATAACTTAACTTTATCTTAAATATGGACTTTTAAAAATATAAGACTGGCTTTTTTTTCCCTAATAAACTCAAATATTAGATCTTCAAGTGCCATTAGACATCAGTTTGAGTTCTTCTGAAAGAGACTCTGAGCAACATCTTGTTTGAAATACTCATTTTCTATCAAACAATTGCCCTCAATTCTGTATCTCCATGTGAAACCTTCATAAGAAGCAGTGAAGGCCCCCGAGGCAGAAGTGAGGGAACAGCTCTATGGTATTTCTTGTTTTATGGACCATGATGCAAAATATACACAGCACTTGCAGATAAAAGTCCATAGAAGCTGATGCAGTGGCACCCAAGGACAGCATTGAGGACCTAGCTCAATATTTTTCAGAGAGCATCAGCTGATGGCAAATATCTTTAATATGAATGTTTTCTTTTGCCTAAGTTTCTATACTACAAGGTAATTTATTTTTTTTTTCTCAAAAAGTAATTTTTACATACCTGGCAATTTATGCCAAGAAGTAAAAATATTTAATTTACCAAACAGAGTTTTCTCCAACCTTTTATCTTACTATCACACCTTAATATTCCTAAATGCTAAACAGCTAAACAGCTAAAGCAATCTGCCAGGCAGCCACAGTACTACAACAAAGCTAGTCCTTCATCACAATAAGAACAAACCATCTCAGAGTATTAAAATAAACTTAGAATAAAAAGGTGACAAAGCTTAGAGTTCAGTGTAAAGAAAATGACAGTGACTGCTCTGTATTCATATAAAAACCCTTATAAAAAATCTAATTTCTGCTTTGAGCTGTTTTTACCAACAAAGAATTTCTAACTGAGAAACAATGTCAGAGAAGGAATAGCTGCTTACTTGGGAGCTGTTGAAGTAATTGTCTTTAACGATTCTGCAATTTATCATGCAATTCCAGCCTCCAAACTGCTAATGGAAAAGCTGTACTCAATTCATACATTGCTAAAGAATTTGTCATCTATTAATTGTGAATTACCAATCAGTACATAATTAATATAAACGTGGCTTAAACCCAAATACATGCATGCATTTTGCAACACTGTGATTCCATAGCCAGATAAAATTTTAGTAAAGTATGTGAGCAAAAGGGGCAAAGGCAGTTAGATGCAGTTGCAGGTAGAAGGCACTCAAGTGTTAAAAGTTGTCAGGAAAAAAAACAGATGGGTAGAGGGAGTTAAAAGCAGAAGTCCAGCTGAACATCCTGGAAGAGAGATTGGCAGGACAGAAGCAAATCAAACAAGCAGGTAAGCAGACTCCCCTTCTCAGGAAGAGCAATAGCATAAAAACATCTGGCATATGACAGAAGAAAGGGGCAAGCCTATTTCACTTCCAACTTGTCTCATCAAAGAACTCTTAAGCCTGATCATTCAGGTCTCTAAAAGTAAGGAACAAGAACTGCAGTCATTATTAAACACGGAATTTTATATTCAAAGATAATTTAGAACATATATCTTAAAAACTACGTGCTTTATATATAGCAATGATGATTAATATGTCTAAGAATGGCAATAAGTAGGAAGTATACTGTTAGTGAGAGAATTTAGTAAAATGTAGTTTTAAAGATTAAAACTGGCCTGATTTTTCAGTCTGCAAATGCTCCTACTCCTAAATTCTCTAATTCCCTAAGTGATACATAAATCTATTCAGGTGTAACACAACATTCACTTCGTTGCTGCTCAAATACTCAATTTATCATTTGAGCACCACAAACTTATGGCAGATTGGCTCAATTTGAAGAATTCCCCAAAATGCAATATTTGTGGAATTACAGAATTTTGCACTTTTTTATTTCCCACATGAGTCCTTCTGGCCTTTTACTTTAATTTAAATAAAATTTGTTCTACATATATTCACACTATCTCTAGCAAAGTGTTAAGTGTATAACAAAAAAAGTTACCCAAATAAATTTTCCAGAAATTTCACCATTTTTCTGATGCCTTCAAAAAGCATTTTATCAGAGCACACTAACTACTAAATTCCAGCTTCTTCTGTATTAAGTTTGCTAAGTGCTAGTCTCTGCCAGAAAAAAAGCAAACTAGGTAGTCACAGAATTTAAAGAGAAAACAAAAGCATTTCTCATAGAGGAGACCGAGGCTAGCTCACAAAAATCAGTATGCAGTGACAAATTAATCACTCACCATTTGTGATGGCGCTGTCCCTTTCTTCCCCTCCCTCTGCACATCAATGCAACCTCTAAAGGAGGTCAGGGTTACGCTTTTTAGACTGAAAGATTTTGGTAGCTTTCAGATACATTTGGGGTGTTGGTTCCTTTTGTTGTTCATCTTTTGCAACAATTTATATTTAGCTTTTTTGATTTGATGGTTCATTATGCTCTTTTTTCCATCACCCTGCAAAAATGGAGATGAAGTCAACGAAGTAAAATGCAGTCAAAAAAGTAAGCCTATTTTATGTTTCAGACTGCCTTTCTACTCAACTACTTTGGTATTGCTGCCTTAAAACGCTTAGTGCCTCAGGGCTTGTGTTGTCTGAGGCATTATGTCTTATAACTCAAGTTTATATCCTCAACAGAAAAATCCCATTGAGCTGAGAAATGCAATATTTATAACTTTAAGAAATTGTACTGGTTCATTAAGCATTTCCAAAAGTTATTTCCATCTTAAAACACTTGCTACTGATTGCATTTGTAAAGTACTCCTCTTACCCAGCATTGCAAAGCATATACTTCTGCTCCTGCAACTATTTAATAAGTGTTGCACCATTTTTGCAATATATCTATTGGAATACATCTATAATATCTGTTGGAAAACATCTTTCCAACTACTTCACAGCTGCAATGGCTTTGAAGCCCTGGTCAAAAATCTTTTATTTCAGATATAAATTTTTAAGATTCCACTGATTTCAACAACACGTCTAATATTAATATTAAAGCTAATACTCCTCAAACCTGTAGATCACTAAAATGTCATCATGACTTGCCCACCATAAAGTAGTACCATTAATTTCTGTGGCAAGAGTTGTGCCAGTTGTTCTAGGTTCAGGGATGCCAAAGAATGGAGCTGTTTCACTCAACTCTCCCTTTCCACTTACTTTACTCATGCTTCAGTATAGCTGTGCTTCCCACCATGGTCTTCAAGGCAATTACATCACAAACAGAAACCACAAATAGATTCTATACTTTCTCCAAATAACACTGGTGAAAATTAATAGATACTGAACTCAGATGAGCTACATACCTTTCTGCTGAATTCAAAAGATCTTGGAACTCAGCAGGGAGCATGCAAATTATTTCAAACTAAACCAGTGTATTGCAGTGTAGTGTTAAATGTATGGCAAATATGAATCTACATCCTTTCTCTAAAGGCTGAAGCTCAGGAAGTATCCTCATGTGACATTAATGTTTCTGTCCTTCAAAGACCTTGCCAGTACCTTCAGGTAAAAAGGAGGAAACGAAGATCTAATTTTTTTTTTTTTAAGCAAAAACGTTTGTGTTGTGGAGAAAAAAATAAGTCTTATTATACATCATAAAGGAAAAGAAAACTTTTTTTCAATTCCTCTTAAAAGCAATAACTCTAAGTAGCTGAATGTTGAAGTGTGGTTTTCTGTTCACATGCTAATAAGCCTAACTGAATATACGTGAGGTTTTTTCTCCTCTAGGCTCCTAAGTAGATTTTTTATAGTATCTGCAGAGCCTGTTAGCTGTCTGCTACAGTTATAATATATTAGAGATTTTAAATTTTCACTGCACAAAGAGTTCCTGCAGTTTGTTGATCTTTCCAACCAAGGTATTAAGGTCTCTTAACACGTTTTTAGGGATATTTTGATTACCTGAAAGGTTTTCTAAGGAAAACTGCAAAACAAAACAAAACAAAGCAAAACAAGACAAAAACAACAAACAACAAACAACAAACAAACAAAAAAAATGAACAAAATAAGAGAACAGAAGTAAGTGAAAATGAATACTTAGAAGTTAAGATATGAAACAGCTTCAACAGTAGTAGAATTTTTAAACTTTTGTTACAACTAAAATAGTAGGTTTAGTGTGTCAACAAACATAAGAATATGATCATCACTGAAGAGAGCCACTGGACAAAAATCTTGTCCAGTGAAGGGAATAAAATAAAATATTCTGCTGTTTATTTTGGCACAAAGGAAATAAAATGAAGGGAATTCTTTTCCAACCTTAATGATTCCACAATTTTGCATTTTACAGTCAAAGACAAATAATATCTCCTAGGCTAGGCCTGGCAGCTGTGCAACCCACACACATAACATGAGTTCAAAAACTCATGAGTTTCAAAGTTCAACACTGGTAGTATCATCATCTCTCCAGAAATCACTAAGAACTATTTAAAAACAAGGTAGCATTTCTTAATCTCTCTAGAGTCCAGTAGGCTACAATAACATTAATCTACTCAGGGAGAAATAGTCGACAGGCAAAAGCAAGAAGATTGTAAAGTTGTCAGATGCTTAGGTAGAAGACAGTCTGACAGAGATAGATAGGAGTAATGCACCTGTCAAAATGAATTTAACTCAGAATCTTCCTTAGATAAGGTCAAGGCAGCTCAAATGGACAAGAAATATAATTAATTCAACAGTTCAAATAGACTGCACGGTTGTTCAGTCATAAAGTATAAAGAGATTAGATACAGGGTCCAGGTGCTACCTGTCCACAACAGACGTCCAAGTATCTCATTTGGCTGAGACAATACCAAAAATCAGTTTTCTTCTGGCTACCTACCCAGAATTGGCTGGAAGGCAATTGAAGATATTAGCATAGAGACCATTAAAGTATATCACCCAAGAATGACATGTCTTTCTCATTGTAAAAAGAAGCTCAGGTAGACATTTGAGATCATTAAATAACTATTTAACTCCCCTATATTACTCTGAATGCACACTCATAAAAATACAGACTATACCTATAGAAATCATTGTTGGGTTTTTAGAGATTTTCTAGGGAGAAATAAACTGCCTTTGCCCAAGTGCAATACTCAAAAAATTGCAGTCTATTATGTTAGATTAAGTAATAAAAGCCCATCTGCACACCTAAAAAGGATCCTTACCCTGGCTGATCTCAAGTCCATCAGAGGAACCATCAGCCTATATCAGGCCCATCTCCAGAAGTTGAGAAGCACATGGATTCACAGTGGGAGGCAGGAAGCCAATATGGATCCAGACAAAGGGATATCCTGTTCAGGCCCCACTCATGGCTGTCCCAGAAGACTCTCAGACGCATTTTGCAGGTGTAAAACCCATCATGATGAGCCAAGCATGCCTACCGAAGGGGTGATGCTTCCTGGGTGAATGGGACATATACAGAGATTCCACAGGACACAGTATGGATGGGATGATAGGAGATGGAACAAAAGGCAGGAAAAGGAATGGTTTGGGAAGGAAAAAGTGTGTGGAAAATAGAAGGATAAGGGATAAAACAGCTGGTTGCTTGGAAATAAATAATATCTGATCACTGCACTTTTCTAGCCACACCCTGCACTTGAACAGTTTAATCTGGTCAAACTTCTTATTGACTTTTTTCCTAGTTCTCCTCCTGTGTGAATGTGTGTACTGGAGGGTCTGAGTGCAGTTTTTGTGCAGACCACAGGTTGGAGGTCTGTAATGTCAGCAACTGCATCTGTAATGTCAGTAATGTCAGCAAATCACGAGACTAGAATGAGAAATTTTAGCTCCAAAAACTGGAGGTTCCTGGGGTAGAGGCACCTGTGTGTCCACAGCACCAGCAACTATGACAGAAGGACTGGGTGCCACCATCTGGACTGGGCATACAGGTTGTTTGGCCTACATTCCAGCTGAAGATGGAGTGATAGCAATTGCCAGCCACAGGGATGGGACCAGATGTCAGAGCCCCACAAGCCCATTGTTGACAGCAACTGCAGCAGGTTCTAGCAAGAAAGAAGTGGACCAGCTGGCAGGTACATGATGCAGCCTGGGGGCCAAGGAGAGACACGTATCTTTCTAGTTAGGAGCATGCCCAATCCGTGAAGTTAGCCATAGCCCTGTACGTACGCATACACGTGGTCTACAGGTATTCTGCCTGAGTGTGCCTGCTGGGAATGCAGTTTCAGTGTCACTGCTGGTTGGGCCTGGGGCATGGAACTGGGTAGCAGTTTTGCCTCACTTCGTCTGTGAGATTCAGGGCAATAAAATTTCCCTGGACATCTTCCAAAGTAGATAAGTGCAGTTGGATGACTATAGTCATAGGATGTAGATTTGGAATAATTATTTCACAAGATACAGGCAGAATCGTCTGGAGAATGCTCCATTCTCTGGAGGACAGAGGGGAAACAAAAGGCAAGATAGTTTTGAAAATTATGTCCAGTATTCCCTCTTTTCTTTTTCTTGTTACTGGTTTTTAAAAGTGCAAAGCTACATTTCACCACTGTCTAGAAGAATCATAAAAAAAAATGACGAATTTCAGATTGGCCTCCTTCTTCCTAGATAGTTTTGAAAATTATGTCCAGTATTCCCTCTTTTCTTTTTCTTGTTACTGGTTTTTAAAGGTGCAAAGCTACATTTCAGCACTGTCTAGAAGAATCATAAAAAAAAATGACGAATTTCAGATTGGCCTCCTTCTTCCTAACCCTATTTGAACATACCAAACAAAATGTTTACCACAAGTCAAATTTTTATTTGGGAAAAATAAAAAACCAACCACAAACAAACAATTGCATTTACATTTTTTTTAATGTGGACATTTACCTTTTCTTGGGGAGAAAAAAAAAAAGAAAGAATCAGAGATGAGATCACCTTCATCTAAAAACATCATGTTATTAAAGTAGGATTGCTGATGATATATTTTTTTCAGAAGAACTTGCAGAGCCACAGTGAATCATCCAATAAGGTACTTAAAAACTGGTCTGCAGGGAAAGCTGATTCACATATATATATATTTTCCAAATCTTTATTTAAAAAATATCTTAAGTATTACTCACAGTGATTATTGTTAGTTGCATTTTAAAATGTTTATGATCTTTCAGGGCAAAAGCCTAACAAGAATTTACCTTTATAATGCAAAACAAGTCATTTCACAGGGAAAAAAAATTGTCTTGCAGAACAAGGACCAAACCATCTACTGTAATGTATCCTGAATTTATCAGTAAACTCATAACATCACAGAATCATTGAGGTTGGAGAGTACCTCTGGAAATTGCCTAGTCCAGCGCCCCCACCCCCATCTGGAGGCAGGAGTTGTCAGAACAGGCTGCTTATGAACATGTTAAAATGTTTTCGCATATTTCCAAGGATGGACACTCAACGTAATCCCTGGAAAACCTGGTCCAGTGATTGGACAACCTGATAGTAAAAAAGTTTTTTTCTTATGCCTGAAATGAATTTTTCATGTTTCAGTTTGTGCTCCACTGCCTCTTGTCCTTCAACTGTGTACCACTGAGAAGATATCATCTCTATCTTTGTTACTCTCCCCACCACAAAAACAAACAGATAAAATTTCATAATGGTGATCTTTACCTTATTATCTATATTCTTAATGAAGATGTTAAGCAGTAGTGGCCTCAATATTGATCCCTAGGGAACACCACTAGTTCGTGACTGGCCTCTAAACTGACTGATCACAACCTTCAGTCAGTTTTCATTTTACCTCACTGTCTAATCTATACTTCATCAGTCTTCAATGAGGATATTGTGAGTGAGACACTTTACTAAAGTCAAGATAAATGGCATCCACCAGTCTTTTCTTTCCCACCAAGCAAGTAATTTTGTGGTAGAAGTTCGTTAAGTTGGTCAGACAAAATTTCTGCTTTGTAAATCCAAGCTGACAACTCTCAATCACCCTCTTGGTATGTTTAGAGTACCTCAGTTATTTCCACATCCTTTGTCTTCAACTCCCCTGCCTAATTTAACAATATACCCACATTTTCCTTTGTCTTTTTTTTTTCCTGCCACATGTAAAATCTCTTTTTGCTGTCCTTCATGTCCCCTGACATATTTACCTGCTGATGGGCTTTGGCTTTCCTAACCTCACCTCTGCACATTCTTCCTTTGTGTCTGCATCCTTCTTCCACCTTTTCTGTGCTCTCACCAGAAGTTTGTGTTTTGCCAGAAGCATCCATGTAGCCTCCCAACACTATTTCTTGATTATAAATTACTATGTCATAAAATACTAAATGCAAACTGGAAAAATGGAAAAAGAAAATATAAAATTCATGCTATAGTTACTGCTAGTTAAGGCAGACACAGAAGACTTTTATATCAGTTACAGTGCATGAAGACAAATTACATGTAAAAAGGAAGCATTTATTCTCTGTAAAATAGCCTGCATCTGATAAATTACTATTCTTGGCCCAAATTCTCAGCTGGTATTTATTTATACAGCTCCACTGAAGACAAAGCAACTACTCTCATTTGTATCTGCTGAAAATAGAGATCGTTGAATATTTTTTACTCATTAAGTTTGAATGTTAATTATTTGTTCCCTGTTAAGTAATTAAGCATCTCTAGGCACTCTAAATTCTTACCAGGTATACACAAAAATCTAGGTATCATTTTTGGTTAGCAGTTTCTGCCTCAGAAAAGTAATTTGCTGAAAGATTCTTCCTCTCTTCAATGGAAGTAGGTGAAGAACTGCTAAAGCCAGGACCATTATTGCTCCCACCACTGTACCCACACAATGGGCAACCAAAAGTAGAAAAGTCACAGCAAATTCTTGCTGGACTAAATCGTGTTATTTCACTGAAAAGTTGAGCACAGAAAGACAATGTAATGAAAATTGGCACTTGATATTTCATACATTATTAAAAGAAAAAAATAAAAAAAGAGTTTTAATCCACAGTCACAAGGAAAATCACATTTCTTACAAAAGATGTAAGAAGATATCATTGTGTCAACACAGAGTAGAAAAAAAGAAAAGGAATTAGATATCAAGTTCTCATGGCGCTTTAAATATTTTCTGTGTCTGGTTAAAGATAGATATGTATCATGGTAATAAAATCTGAGGTGGACTTTTATAAATAAATTTTGGTTAGGTAATATTACTCTCAAATTTTCTCAAGTAAAACCGGCTGTATTTTTTGCATGGATGCTCATTACAACTCTCAAGGTTCCAATTTCTATTTTTTTTTAAGTCAGACAATGAAAAATCAACTAAAAATATTTTTACTGATATTCAAAATCACAAAACAAGATGGAATAATCAATAAAGATCAATAAGATCATTAAAAGTTAGCTACAAACAGTTAAATCAATCTGAAAAGTCTGAGTGACAGACAGGGGAATAAAGTATTGCCTCTCAAGGATGAAGAAGATTAGCATAAAACCAAGATATAGACAGATCCCATCAAGACCAAATCTGGAAAAAAACTTTCCAAATGACAAGAATATGGTGAATGTACAGTTCAAAAAGCTCCAATGAAATCTTTGTAAACATGTGCTACATTGTCTTTTGAAGAATGAAGCTTTATTTATTACAGAGAGCTGATACTACCAACTTAGAAAAACACTGAAGGTCACTTCCAGTTCCTTCAAGATTACTATTTAGTGCAAGACTAACATTGTAAGAATATGAGTTTACTACACTACATCAATGTGTTTATTAAAAAGAAATCACTGACCCAAACTTAAAATGCCTCTTAAAATATTCAGAAATTTTTCATGTTTATCCTATTTAATGGTAACACATGGACTTAAAGAGTATTGGAAAGGGACAATTATAATGCCCATTTTGAAAAGGTAAAAGAAGAAATATAGAATTATAGAACAGGCATCCTTCTTTTAAATTTAGGTAAGCTTACAGGAAAAAATATGAAATAATCAATAAATGTCTGAAAATAAGGAGCAAAAAAACCAAATGGCAAAAGATCTGTTTAAAATAATAACTAGGAGACTGTAGATAAGATTTTGTGTTGGGATTTTGACACCATTTCACATGACATTCTCATATACAAATTAAGAAATATAGTCTTGATAGAACATTGATGTTTTCTGACCTATAGCTCCTTTTTAAATGTAATTCCTCAGGGGATCTATTTTGACTCTGGTTGTGTGTAGTGTTTCAATTAATGATTTGGCTGGTGATATAAACACTACATGCACAAAATACACAGTTGATAAAAAGAGAGTTGTGATGGTTTGCAGGCATGCTGAAGATAGAGATCAGAATTCTTTATCTCTTAAAACCTTTCCCTTTCCCTTAAAAATAGTCTTAGAGGAAAGTAAAGAGTATGAGTAGATAAAGATAAGGCAAGGTTTTTACACATAAGTAGAAATATTTTTCTAACCAAATACAGGATAAGAATTACAGTTGTTAAAAAAAGTTCTTTGAGTTCATAGTAGGTCATAAAACTACATGCTACTTAGTTATGTCATGATGCTACTCTAAAGGCAAACCATACTAAGACGTATAAGCATAAAATCTTGCCTGAAAGACATGCAATTACCCTCTTTGCTTTTCCCAGTGCAGATAAGGCACCAGCTGGGATTTGGTGTTTGGTTCATGCCCTAATGGTCAAAAGTGATGGGGTCTGACCAGGGAGAATTCAGGGAGATCAATATGAACTCTACAAAGAGGAATGAATGAGTTTGATTAGTCAAAAAAA
>WBND01000272.1:385934-406411 GCA_013398595.1 Tychaedon coryphoeus | reverse complement strand
ACATTGTCAAGGCTTTTTCTGTTTCCCACACTGTCCCACTCAGGAGGTCGAGGCCGAGCTGAGGTAGGGAGAGGACATAGCCAGAACAACTGACCCAGACCATCCCATGTCAGTCTTGTATTGTCAGTATTGTCAGCCTTGTCAGTCACTATTCCTCATCATGTCATGCTCAGCAATAAAACATCAACAAAAGAGGAAGGAGAGATGGTGGTTATGACTTTTGTCTCCCCAAACTAGCTTTATGAATGCCAAAGCCCTGCCTCCCATGTGGTGGCTGATTTTCTTGCTGATGGAAAGTATTGAGTGAATTCTTTACCTTGCTTTGCTTTGCATGTGCAGATTTCAGTTCATTTATTAAATTGTCTTTTCCTTGATTCACAAGCCTTCTTTCCATCCTTATACATTCTCCCTATCCCACAGGGGAGGGGAAGGAGTGAAAAGCCTTGAGGGTTTAGCTGCTGGCCAAAATGCCTGTGGGCCCCACAGAAAGCCAGGAGCAGTCTGGAAGCACTGGACAGGCAACCTACTGAGATATTCCCTCACACGCTCTAAAAACTTGTCTTTAGCCGAGTTACACCCTTGTGCTAGTCACTAGGGACTTTAGGAGAAAATAACTGTAGACCTGATGCAGCCCTTCACTTCTCTGAACAAACGAACAATTTTTTTTTTTTCCCTGGAAGAATTCTTTTGGAAAAAGCGTGAAACAAATTCAATGTAAATAATTCACTCAGTGTGAGAAAGCAACACTGAAGCTATGTGATAATGGGAGGAGTAAACTGGGTTAAAGCAGCATGCCTCAACAAACAGTGAACAGCAGAAAAAAATTGGGACACAATAAATACTCACCTAATCTGAAAATTTTTCACTTGACCATATTTCCCAACTCTCAGATTTGCTTCCTGTGAACATTTGAATATAAGAAGGTGACTGATATGAATGCTCAGATCAGTGAGTTTTAAACTTAAATGCCCAAGTAGTTATCCAAAGTTAGCTTTGAGTTATATATTCACTCAGAAATTACAGCAAGTTTCATACTAGCCTGTTAAATCAATCACTCAGGCAACCAGAACAAAATAGATAAAATCTGTAGCTGAAAAACACTTAATAACTTTCAAATACCAAAACCAAATTTCAGCAGCTATATACAAAGTACACAGAGATAGGTGTGCATCCATGCAAGAAATGTAGAACTCTTGATCATGTACAAATGCTGCATTGCTGAATAGCTGCATCAAATATCTGCACTGTTGATAATTATCCATTGTCAGAGGCTGATGCAGTATGGTACAGTCCCCTTTATACTACAGAACCTAATGTCACAAATTTAATTTCTCATATGTTAGGGACGCATCTCTAAGGTATTAATTAACTGACTACCAACAGCTTGTACAGTTATATAATCCTCCATAAATACATAATTCTTTCTCTCAAATCTTGGAAGCTGTTCAAAAACAGTGAAATAAACAATCACTCAGCTGTCACATATTATGGGAGTACTATTCTTCTATTCAACACTGTATGCAAAACCTGTATATAAGCATGAATGCACTAAAATAAATTTAAAATATTTTGAATCTTGTGAGCATCTGGCTATTCTTTATCTTGCATGCCTTAAGATGTATCAGAGCTGCTGCTTATTTTATGAAATGTGTCAACTTAAATCACATAATTTTGTCTTTTATATAGAATTTCAATGCAATCATTTTACTGTATCTCATTATCTTTTACTTTTTTTATTTCACTGAATCAAACACTTTTCAGTTTTCCTGACATTAAAGAATATCATCCACAGGAATGCAAATATTTGTTATTGAGCTGCAAATGGTGACAGGAACTTGAATCATAACTCTAATCATAAGTGACCAGGTGCAGAATTTAGCAGAGTGAATCCAGGATTGTAGCCCAGCAAACTCCAGGAGCTGGGAATCACTTCTTCCCAGCCGCGAGAGCCTGGCCAGGTCCATCCAGAAATCTTTCTTTCTGAGACCAATCCATGCTGCTGATGCTTTCCATGTTGTGTGTTTCTACTGGGAGAAAAGCTGCTTGTAGATCACGGCCAGACACTATGCAGTGCAGACGGATACACAGGGGCTGGCTTTTGACAGAGCCCACATATAACGTCTCCAGAATCTGCATGAAACCTTCTTCATGAAAACTGCATGAAGTCTTCTTCATTCTCCCAGGTATCAAGGCTGACGCTCACTAGAGAAAACTCAGATTCCTTCAGATTGTGCCATAGCCCATTGACATTTCTCTGTGTTGAACTGCAACAGTTCTCTTGTACAGATTCTGGACTCCAAGCAGAAAAGTAATAAACCTGTGTGTTAGCACAGAAGCAGGGACAGAGAAAACCCTGATAGTTAAACCATAGAAGAAAGCAGAAGAGCTTGAGGTGCCAGATACCATGGAGGGACATCAAATGTCAGACCTCCTCAAGTGGAAAAAAATGAAATCTCTTACAAGATTTATGTGAGCTTATGTTTGGGTGAAATAATGGCAATAAAGATGAAGAACAGGTATTTTATACAAGCACTGCTTCAAAATTCTTCCTGCTTTTCTCCTCACATGCTTTTTCCTGATGACTATGCTTCAAAGTTTGAAATAGAAATAGTAATCAGGGCTAACTTTAAATTAGATACTATAGAGATACTATTAGATACTATTAGATATATTAGATACTATTAGATACTATACTATACTCACCAGAAGTGACTTTGCTTTCCAAAAATTTTGGTTTGGTGTAAGAACATTGACTGCAGTGGACATCAGCTAAATACCATAAAGATGATTATCAGTCTCTGCATTTGAAATGGTAAAGTTCAGCAGATCTAATAATGTAGCACTAACTCTTCTGAAAAGGTCATGAGCATTTAATGTATGTGCAACACACATTGTACTACATTGGTTATCTAATTGTAGGAGAAGGTAATTTCATGCATGATAATTCAAAACTCATAAAACGAGTGCATAATATATATCATGTGCTTTTGTTACACCTTCCAACATTTACATTTAAATATTTTAACTATTTTATATACTGTGCCTTGTTGAGATAGAATGGGTAACTTGAATATACAGGCAGTTGTAAGTCAACAGTGAACATGAGCGACATGCAACAGCCTTTAGCCTCCTGACTTACTCTTCAGCTGAACAGACAGAGCATTATTTTGTTATGATTACCAATTCAGAACATATTCATAACTAGCAGATGTTTTCCTCTTGGTTGCTTGGCAATTAAGTGATGTTGCTGCAGCTGAATTTTGCACCTGGACAGCAAATGACCAAACCAATTCTGTAAAACCTTTGACTTACAAAAATTGTCTCTTAGTGCAAACGATTATTTCGAAACTAGCACTAGATCTAAGTGTCAAAGATAATTAATTAATTGCAAATCACTGGTGAATTTAATCAGAAATCATTTAATTTCCAACCACTATGCAAGTATACAAAGAACACAGAAGAAAACAAGACAGCCATTCTCCACTGCTGCTGTTAATTTGAAAAAACTCAATCATATGTTCAGTTCTGGGTATACATTATCATTTTTTTGTCATCAACAATAAAACAAAATAAATGTGCATTCATTATGAAAAAATAGAATGCAACTGGCTAGCCAAAGGCTATTTCTTTCTACATACCTTAGAATAGCAAGCAAGCCAAACATCTGATTTTATAGTGTCATATTTTAACCATAACATAGTGATTGTGAAAATGCAACCGCTAACAGCTTAGGAGGAGCATTCCTTAGAAAGTGAAGCAAACAAAGTTGAAGTGAAATATTTGCAAAAATAATTTTGAAAGCATCAGTTTATTATACTAATCAGCTTCCATAATCACATATCAAATTCTGGAAGCAAGGATTTATATCTGTCAATCTGACAGCAAAGACATAAACGAGCCAAGATATTCTATTTGGTAATAAAGAGAGAACAAAAAAAACAAAACAAAAACAAACAAAAACCCCATCAAACCTACAGTTTCTGATAAGAATCACTACAAAACAATCACTGATTTCAGTGCTGCACAAAATACCTGGAAGCCATACAGTAGGACCTTCAAACACTGCTCCAAGCTATATTTCTGCTATATTAATGAAACACTGCAAGGTCTGAGAATAAAATTCTGTCTCTACTCTCTCTCTCTCTCTCTCTCCATTCTAAGACCTACACAAACAGTTGTGGGGTTTTTTCGTTCTGGTTTTTTTTGTTTGTTTGGTTGGTTGGTTGGTTTTGGTTTTTGTTTTTGGTTTTTTGGGGTTTTTTTGGGGGTTTTTTTGCTTTTTTTTTAATTCAAGGGGTTGATGGTAAGAGAATTAGTCCGTACTATTTTGAAAACAAAAGGTCAGAATGTATAATTTAAGATCTAATAAAGTTTGACGAAATTGAGACATTTGGAAAGTAGTTTAATGCATGCATACTTCAGATATATTCAACATACATATTTCAACAATAGGTTAGTTCCTTTCTATCAAATTAAAAAAGTAATAATGAATTAAGAGCTGGAAAGGACATCATTTTTTTCTTCATAGAATAGCACAAAGTACAATCAAAGAAAACGTGACAGCCCAACAGTCAGTATGGAGGCAACTAAACACAGGCTGCCACATGCCATCACTTTAAGATAAATCCTTTATTATGCTAGTTTAAAGAAACCCCAACACATCACTAACACTCTGTGTCCAATCACTGCAAACTTATTTGTTATTCATTGAAACATCCATCAAGGATCAAAATAGATTCATTTTCTATTCATGATGCTCTCATATGCACTTCTGCAGGTCTTGTTCTGTATTTTGGCATTTAAATGAGAGGTTGTACAGTGGAAAGTAGCATTATATTTAACACTTTCAATGCCAACTTGTAACATAGTCCAGAAACACATACAAGTGTATATTTTATTCTGAATATGAAGTTAAAGTCATTGTTTCCCGTGGCATTTTCTAAGCATTTTAGCCTAGGATTCTGGGTGGTTTCTGAAGCCCTGAATCATCCACTTTGGTATTTAACATTTACCCAGACATATAATTTTTTCTCACAGAAATTTATAAGACATATTTGTAAGATGTAAAAGCTGTTAACAACAATTTTACATGCTACATTTAACTTTGTGGAAAAGATAGCATGTTTTGGAAAAATTGGGGGAATTTAGTTAAAAGGGATATCATTAAATTCTCTAGAGAGCTGGAAACAGGTTTTTAGAGAAACAGAGTTATAACCTGGGACCGTTTTTTTCAGCATAACTGAAAAGGCAGGCTTGAGGAAGCAAGGACAACAAAACAAGTAATAGCAGGCACATATTACTTTTGGGTTGTCTGCTTGAGGTTTTCTACTTGCAGCAGAGCATAAAGATCAATCACTTTCTTATATGATGCCATATAGACAGAGATAATTTTTCATCTTCTCCACATAATGAGGAAAGTAAACTGTGTTCCCAGTTTTCCAGGGACCATCCATGTTGAAAACAGCAGCAAACCAGCACTTCAGACATGCTCCTCTGCTCTCTTCCAATGGCAATAGGAAGACTGAACAAACTGCTGCACAAGCAGTGCAGCTGTTATATATCACAGTTTGAGGTAATCTTATCACACATTTCACTCTGAGATCAAGGGCTTAGCACAGTACTCTGGATTCTAGCTCAAAGGCCAGGTTGCTCAAATTATATTCCATGCAATTTAAACACCCATAAGTGTGTTCCTTTCCTTACACATTGCAAGAACAGATGTACAAAGCCACTAACCAGAATGGCAGAATTCCCATTTCATTTGATACCCAGTAAATCCCTGCAAAAGTGATAAATTCAACACATTCCAGAAAGTCGGACATCTGTGGTATAATCTTAAAAAGAAAGATATAAGCAATTTTATTTTTCTTAACAGTTGTTATAAGAAAATACTAGTGGAAAGTTTAAAGAATAAGTAGCTTGTAACTGTTTTAGACATTATTTATAAGTTAATCTCTAGTAGTAGATTTGCATAAAAATTCTCTTAATAAATAATATAAAAAATATCATGTTCATATTTAATATAGCTCAAATTTGGTATGCCACTATTTTTTTCAGTAGTTTGCCACTAAATTGCACACTTGAATCTTCCCTGTCCTTTGTACAATGCCAAGTTTTCAGTGACTTAAGTGACAGGAACTTAAAATTTTAAAATATATATATCTACATAGACACTGAATTTTTAACTTCTCTGAATTTGAATAAAACGAGATATTAAAGCTTTGCATGAAATATTTATTTATATTAGAAACAGACAAAAGAGAATAGCTCATGCATAACTCAGAGCAAAGCAACCATATTATGCAAAGAAAAAAGGAAGGCTTATTTCTTGATTTTCCTCACATTTTATAGTGGATTATTATTTCTAAAACAGAAAGGACAAACAAAATAAAATAAATATTAAATCTTTGTCCTAAAGTGTTCTGACTTTTGTTTATACTTCACCATAATGTGTTTTTGAACACCTCTTATTCAAGAATAATTGCTATGCTATATAAATTTTAAAATAAAGTTAGAAGAAGTTTTATAAATTGAGTGAAGAACTTGGTGCAGTAGAGAAAATACTACCTACCTTTCAGAGCAATAAAAAAAATTGACCACATCAACCTATATTCTAAAAATTCTTATTGAACTACTGGCAAAAGCTACCAAGCTTCCAGGTTTTTCCTATGAGATACTAGTAATTTAAATTTAAATTTAAATTTTAAAACAAAGAGTTAAAATACAAAGCAAGAAGTTTTTTGTCTTTAAGAATACTTTTAGGCCTTAATTCAGGAAACAAACTTTATGATGCCAAAAAGCATCAATCCACACACACACTAGGTGTGTAGTGGTTTGCTGCCCAGCACTGCTGTGTGGGAGACTACATTCTTATGAAAGTGCTGGTAATCAAGATAATTCAAAGACCCAGGTTACTGCAACAATATGGCTGTACTGCTCTCAACACCCAAGATACCCAGTTTAAAGCTGAATTAAGCCTGAATGTAAGTTCCTAAGATGGACTTTAATTTTTCCCATGATTTGATAAATTCTAAACATTTTCTCTGAGATTTTGACCAGATTTTGTTGATGACATACACACCACATCTGCTTTTGCAAAATTCCTCCAGCAGGAGCTCCAGCTGCAACATTCCTTGATGAAGCCGTACATGGCTGCCTGACCAACCTATTCTGCTGCTCCTCCTTGTATGCATACTGGAATTTATTTTGCCTTTTCTTTGCCCATCCTGTAAAAACATGTTACCATTAATTGCTTTGTCAAACATAAATTTAAAGGAACAGAAATTACTTTGCATACAACTGAAAGAACTGAAGGTTGGTGCACATCACCTGTAAATCTTTGCAGTCGATGCAATGAACTCATTGGTTTGAGCTACACAACAATATTCATTTAATGAAAACATTAAAAAGTTTCTGTGACCATTTATGTATTTTGGCCATGTTTGTCCTGATGGTTCGGTCCACTCAGATTTTGAAATATTTTGTTTGATTCTTAAATACGACATTGAATAGATAGTGAAAAAGTAATGTTGATTTATTTTAAAAAACACTGTATGTTATTATGAGATCCTGGTTAAAAAAAAAAAAAGATGCTTTTTTGAATAAAAATATGATGAATCCATTTCCCTCCATTACACCAAAGCTGAAAAAAAATAACTTAAGAGATACAAAATTGTACTGTCACAGAATTTTTAACTGAAATAGTTTCCTAACTATCACCTCCAACATTGTAAAACCATTTTACATCTTTACAGTTGTTGGTATCTGACAAAAGAAATTCTACACCAGGTAAGAGCTTACAGAATTCAAAACTATATTGGTAGAACAGCAAGTAACAGATGTCTTAAGATCTATTTTAGTGTAAGAACTCCAAAACAAATGGAAAACATGAAACAATTTGATAATAAATTCAGTTCAAACTCAAGTATGAAGTAGCTGAATACAGTTGGAGCTGATCAACTAATGGTTTGTCCCCTAATACCTTTCCTTTAAAAAAGGAAAAAATTACACTATTTAGCAGCCATATGAATGTCACGAAGTCCAAAACAGATGTTTGTAATGCTGACAGTGCAATGTGCAAATTTCTGTTTAGATATATATATACATACATACACACAGAATTTTTAAACAAAATGTTAAAGAAATTTTGCACCACTAAGCTATATTCACATAAACTCCAGAAATTTACTACTTTGAATAAGAAGTTATAGAAGTTATAGAATATTCAGTTGGAAAAGGCCCACATGGATTGAGTCCAACTCCTATGTGAATGGCCTATACAGGGAATAAACCCACAAACTTGGCATTATTAGCACCATCTTCTGACCAGCTGAGCTAGCCTCAGAGTTGAGATCAACAGAAGTTAGTTTTCCTAAGAGAAATTTTGGATTATTCCATACTGAACAAGTCAGGCAATCCTCAGACATGGCCAAGAAAAGCATCTAATGGTCTCCTAGATATTCCTTGATCCTTCATTCTTAACTTTGCTAAAAAGCAGATAAACTCTGGGGAACTTCAGGGGCATCATGTCTAAGCATGAGGCTTTAATGACCATCTCATTTAAGAAGTGGTCATGCTTTATTTAGTCTGACTCTCTCACCAGGGTGATGGAAGGTACCAGTAAGTAAGAGAGAAAGGGAAAGGAATAAAAGGATGATACAGTTCCCTTGTCCCCTGAGGCAGGCTGGAAGCTTTAGGATACAGTGCCCTTAGCTATCCAAGGCTGAACCTCAGCAAAGGCTCCTCTGCACCCAGAAAAGCTGTAGCAAAATTCTTGGCTGGATCAGGAGGAAATAAACACACAGAAAATAAAGATCTTAATTCTTAGTCTCCCCAGTTAATTTTACTGCACTCTAAAAAAAAGACGATGCTACAAATAAGAATGTTTTTTCCATCTATTTCCATGCCTCCTTCAGGTATGAAATAAGGGAAACCACAGTTAATGGATGACAGTTTATATGCTGGGATTCCAAACCACATAATCACAAGCGATAATAAATTTCACCCATAATATTAAGGACTCAAACACAAACCATTAGAATTTAATATAAAAGAATGTATACTCTAGAATGTAAGCTTTGCACTGAGCAGCTTTTCCTGCCATTGAGCAGGGTAAAGAAGCTATAGCCTCCTTTAAGTAATCATATACTAAAATTAAAAATTAGCATAAAAAGCTGGTTGGATGACTTCTGCAAACTCCTGAAGTGTAGGAGAGGGATGCAAAGTTCATGCTGGAGGAATACTAGGATATGGCAAGACCAAAAGAAAGACAGTAATTTCTTTCTAGCAAGAAGTAGTTGAGAGATAGCATGCAACTCCTACTTCAACTTTTGGGGCACCATCTGTCTCTGCAACCAGTCTATCTTTTATTTTTTGTTTTTTAAAAACTGAGGAGTACAAGCTTTTCTATTAATTCCTTTTTTGCGTACATAC
This sequence comes from Tychaedon coryphoeus, assembly GCA_013398595.1. NCBI lineage: Eukaryota > Metazoa > Chordata > Aves > Passeriformes > Muscicapidae > Tychaedon > Tychaedon coryphoeus. The sequence goes on along the minus strand of WBND01000272.1, from coordinate 396,979 downwards.
TCAGTCTTGCTCCATTTCTATATTTTGAAATCACAACATATTCAAAATTGAAGTCCTAAACACAGAACTGGCATACCTTGTAGCTGCTGTATTAGAGCAGTGAAATTTCACTTGGTTCAAGAACAGAGCAGAACCAAAAACAAAAACAAACCCAAAACAAAACAAAACAAAACAAAAAAAACCAAAACAAAAAAAAAAAAAAAAAAAAAGGAGGAGGTGGTGGTGAAATAGTGGGGTAAAAAATAATTGCAAAAAGAGGATGCTTTTTGCAAAGCATCATTAAGACTCCATGCCTCCATACTTTCTTCCTTAATCTACACAATAAATTGCCAACAATATCACTGGAAAAATACATATTATGAAAGACTGATCAAAATGCTGCCTCTGTATGCTGAAGAATCCTCTGTCATTAGAAAACTATCCCAGTGCTGCCACTAAAGCAGCCCAAGAAGTCATAGATGCTCAGATCATCATAACCAATGGATTTGTGACTAAGCTGACTTGCTACTGGAATAATCTTCTTCCAGTGAAGTGAGTCTTTGCTGGAAGTCCAGACCTATCAGTATCAACATACCAGTGAAAATCCTGTCTGTAGGGCAAAGAACTTGAAGAAAACTTCCTGGTATGCTTATATTTTGTACAAGGCTTCTCAGTTTCAGCCCATTCTATGATTCCTTTAAAGATGGGCAAAGGGAATAGAAAAAATAATGATACAGTACAAGAAAGAGCAAAAGTTGCAAAGAGAAAGTAGTGAAGAGGGAGGGAAGAAAGCCTGCCTAGTGAAAGACAAAAAGACCAACACTAATAATGGAAAGAAAAAGTCAATAAAGTCACTGAGAAGAGTCCCACACCTGGCTGTAGAGGCTTCATTTCTTTGTTCAGATGGTTCCTTGGGGCCTACAGGAGGAAAGTGCAACAAAATGCACAGCCAAAAGTTATTTCCATCCCTTTCAATATCCAGTCACGTATAACCTCTGACCTCTGGCTCCAAACAGTCTTTGGGACTGACTTCAAAGTTGTGTCTAACATTTCCTATTCTTTCTCTTTCCAACCAACAGCATTTCATTCTCCTGCTTTGATGAAAAACCCACGTGATCAAAGACTTAGGTTCAAAATACCACTGCTTTATGTCTCATGCATTCCAGCTTGACTATCAGCTGGATTACTTTCACCATGCTGTCCAGCATTCTTAAATCCTACTAATTGAAGAGTCCTCAAGGACCCTGTAGAACAGAGATAACCCAATGTGTAGTGACACAAAGCCTGATATGCCCAATGTATGGATCAATAACAAGAGCAGTTATTCTTAAGCAGAACACTGCCTGGCAGGGATAAGTAACTAGCAGTATGCCATGCACAATTAGAGAACACACATACAAATGTTAGCAGTGAAGCTCCAAAGTTGAAAATATATTAACTTTTTTCACTTTGTAACTGAAAGGGTACTGTAAACCTCCATGAATCACTGCTGCTGTACAGAGTAAGAATGTCAAAATTAAAATGTTTTCAATTGCAGTGCAAATAACTGAAGGTGCTACTACCCTCCTTGCAGAATTGGTGTCTGTATTTCTGAAACTGTGAACCTATGTACATGGAAGTTATTACATACAGTGAATTTCTATTTGCTAAGGCTCTTCCCACATATTTAAAACACTTAAATATTCCTATTAAAATCCTTTTCTTAATCTTACCTAAAACTTCATAAACAGCTCTTCTTTGGTCTATTCACACTACTGAAACTAAGAGTAAGACCACCATCATAAGATCACTGAGTTAGTACATATGCCTCAGGCTCCTAAGCAAACTCCCTTGCTATGGAACATGCTGTGTGATTTAAATTCTTTTCACAATTTAAGACACGTCCAAATAAAGGGGAAAAAAAAAAAGATCACAGCTTCCTTCCCAACAATTTTGTTTGGAGGAACATTCCAGAATTTGTTTGTTCAAAAAACTAAGAATCTTCCAATTTGTGAATTATATTTATTCAGAGTAAATCAATACCACTTATTTCTGTCAGCATGGCTCTTTAGACAGGTAGCTCTTTTCTTCACAGTATTTACACCTGAGAGGGTTGTGAATTCCACTCACAACTCTTCTGAGACTTTGGTTTGCTAACGTAAACAAATCAAGTCTTTTCACTTGAAGGGGGTTTGCTAACTCCCCATTTTCTTGACAGTGTTCAGCGCTTGCAGCTGCTGGAGCTCTAGTTTGTCTTACCTCTTTGTTCCTGAACATAATGTTTCATAATTTGTTAAATTGAGATCTTAATAGGACCAATTGTCTCTTTTAGTTTTTTCTTTTTTTTTTTTTTTTTGTTTTTTTTTTAAATGTAACATAGTTCTAATTGCATTCTGCCCTTTTTGCAAACACATCACAATAGCAGTTTATAGCTGTACCAGCATACTAAAACATACCCTTAGACACTTATTTCCAGATTAGGAAATCTGCATGGGAAAAGCCTAAATGACAAAAGGAAGACTAAGAACAATAAAAACAAAAAATCAGTGGCACAGAATCTGATAGCAAACATTCTCTCTGTAGTATATTAGGCTGCTTTTGTGTCCTCTAGCTTCATTTTGTCATCGGATTATGCTGAAAATGTTTCCCTGCTATTAATGTAAGGGTCATTAATGAAAACATTTAAGAAAATTACTCCCAATGCTAACCTTTAAGAAACACTAATGATTTCCCTTTGCTTGATATTTCTTCTTTCAGCATGAATAGTTGCATTAGCCAATACTTTATCCTCATTTTAATAACCTACATTGCTTTCTGTAACTTCTAATTTAAGACATAATCATGTAAAATTTTCTGCTGAGGGCTACATAAAGAAGGTCTACCTTATCTTCACTGGGGAAAACCTCTACACTATGCTATATCACATTAACCTCCAAACCTTTACTTTTTCTCCTCCTGTTTAAAGTATCATGATTGCAGCAGCGGCACTCTAGAAGAAAAACTTAACTGAAAAGCAGAAAGGATGAGATCAAAACCCGCAGTAGAAGGAAAGAGCAAGGACTAAAGATAGAAGAATTAATGACAGCGTTAACTAAGCTGTCAGCATTCTGCTAGAACATATGAGGTGTCTTTTCTTCAACCAGCAGAAACACATGCCTTGATATCCTTTCTCTTGAGATCAGAATATTATCAGCAGAAAATTAATGGGGCTGATGAACACCTGGGTCTTATTCCTGTCAGGAAAGAAAAAAAGCCATGGTACAATCAAGATACACATGTGGATCTGGCTGATTTACCACTGTGTGATAGAATCCATTGCCCTCAATCTCTGTTAGCTTTAAGAAGGAAAGGCAGGGGCAAAAGTTAGAGGGTGCTCCAACAGGCCCTTCAGTGTGGAAATTGAGGGAAATCAGCACTCAGGATTACATCATACAGAGTCCATGCTCCATAGCTGGGAATTAACCAGGAAGAGTATATATGTAACTTGATGTGGACAGCCATCCATTCATCCATTAGGACTTCCAGGGAAGCCATATGTATAGAAACAACAGCTAATCAGAGTGCAGGGAGCAATGCCTTGGACTTGGAAGTCACACAACTGATCATACAGCTGTTTTTCTTTCAATAATTTTTTTTAGCCTAGATTTGTCAGGAAGTGATGAAGATGTGAATACATTGCAGGTACACATCTGTCAGGCAAACAACTAGAAGCACATTTAACTTCTGAAACAGATGACCAAATTGGTTAGACTTACTATGCAATTTGACAGGTGCTCCTACACAGTGAATGAAAGGCCAGAGCTTGAGTATCATCTTTAGTAAAGGCAGAAATGCAAATGAAATTTAATCCTGTCTTTATAAGTTTCCAGAGGCTTAGGTGTACACAGTACAAATCTATTCATTTTGGTTACAAACATAACTTCTTGTAAAGAAAGAATTAAATCCAAGTAATTACATTAAAACACTATTATATTTGTAGTTTTTCAGTCTACAAGAACAGTCAGGATCCTAAGAGAGAGTGTCTACCATAAGGGAAGTACACACACATATATATTTTATATGTGTGTGTGTCTGTGTGTGTGTGTGTGTGCGTGCGTGTGTATAATTTCACCCTTGCACTATCCTTGTAATTAAACATCCATAAATTTAAGACTTTAAAGGTGTACACTGACCTTATTTAGAACCTCAAAAATTGTTTAGGCATACAAAACAACTTATATTCTTTATTTAAAAAGATCCCAAAATCCCAATGACCTATCAGACTAAGCAATCAAAGTAAATTGTATGAATTAAAAGTAAACCCCCTATATAACCAGTCATCAAGACAAATGGCAATAGCTCATTTGTAGTACAATTAGAATGCTTTTTTTCCCCAGCATGCATTTTGACACAGTTATTTCTCACATTCTGTTAAACCCTGACATATTTCAACCATCTTAAAAGATATTCTTACTTTTAAAACAAAATTTATATTTCCTAAATAATATACAGGTTTGCTTTCACATTTCCATTTCAAAGGTTCAATTAATTCAAGTGAAAGCTCAAAAGCCACTCATCATCCAATTTGACTATCAAAATGTGGAGGAAAAAATAAGTTAATTTTCTTCTATTCAAGTTTTAACAGAAGAAACAGAGGTTCACATCAGATGAAAGCTTCAATTCTTTACAGGTTTTTCTTCTTGCTGCCCTGACATAAAAATGGCAAACTCCCCCCCACCCCCAAACTTTAATAGCTTTAACATCAAACTTAAAAAAAATTTTCAAAATTATAGTTGCTTAACCTAACTATGACTTTGATGAATGACTCAGAAAAAAATCCAGAAAATAAAGCTTCTATTTTATATATCAAATCCTTCTGGCTTAATTATAGACAATCTTCAAAGGTATCAGAGCTTTGATAAGGTTTCCTCTGGATTATCCTAAGCTTCTTTGATTTACCTGAACTTCTGAAGGCCCAGTGGCTCATACTCCCTTGAATATTCTTATTTGGCACAGTTTGCTGTAGAGGGCACAAGTTATGGGTCTGCAAATCTGTCAGTCCCCTTTTATGTACTGGCAATCAGGAGCAATGTTCATGTACCACACATGGCAGCTCTAACAGGAATCTCAGTTCTCAGCATAATCTAATTTCCCTTTATGGGAAAAAAAAAACAACCAATAAACAAAGAAAACAACAACACCACAAAATAGCAAATACAAACCAAAACCAACTTAATATACTGCAAGGAGAGCTGAGTAGCTTCAGTCTTGATATCTTCCTTTCTTAGTATAGATAGATATTAGCTTGAAAACTATGCCAACAAAACAGATGTTTCTCAAAGAAATTAACAAAACAATTTAAACCCATTAGTCCTTATCAAAAAGATGAAGTGTCCTAGTGTATGCATATGAAAATTGGAGCATTAACAGTCAGGAACAGGAAGTCGCTCAAAAGGTCTGACAATACTTATGAGAAGAATGTCTGGTCAGAAGGTATGCCAAGTAAAATTATATTACTCAGATCAATGATGTAGCAGGAAGGGGAGGGAGATATGTGGACTGGAATCCCACTAGCATAAAAATTTGGAAGTATCTCTTCCCTCTTCATGTTACTTGGGCCCTCACTATGCTGCTCTCCACTTCTCCATCAAAAACTGAAAAAGACACACCCTGCACTGCACTTCTATTTCTGAGCTTCAAATAATTTGAGCAATTGGTAAATTTATGATTTATATGAATATGTAAGGCACAAGAGTCAATCACTTACATTGCTTTGCATTTTAGGAGTCTCAAGTGACTTTCCATTTCTGGAAAGAAAACTGGTGAAAATTAAACTAAACCACAGAGAAAATAACTGCTGAAGTTTCATGAAGGCTTAATTTCTCTGGTTATTTTCTCTGCAACTCCATGAGTTTAAGTTATGACTTAGTCTAATTTGGCTATAAGGAATAAGGAATACTACCTAATAAGGATACTACTTAACACTTGATGGAAAATTCCCTGAGCCAGCTGTAATGTTAAACAATACAGAATATAATAAAATGACAGCCAATGAACTTCTTCACATATTTTTGAGATTTCTTTGTATTTCTTTTTTAATTAAAAATTGGGCTAGCCAAATTCCAAGTAAATCAGAAAACTCTGTTACTAAAATTGTTGTGGTAAGCACTAGATATAGGTGTCTGTAAATACTTAAAACAGAGAACTAAAATATTTAAAGAAGGACTGGTCTGGCATGATTACAGTATAGATACAGAGAATTCTGAAAGCTGACATTTTAACTTGTGTCCATGTGATCCTTTGGCTAATCACCAAAAACACTATGCAGTTTTATGCAAGTAGCTTCGAAGGTGAAACTACACAATGGGTTTGGATTTTTTCAAGATGAATTTAGCAGTACCTCTTGTGTAAGTATTATACTTAATCACAATTTCTTTAGAGTGGAACATGAATAGGTTTTTTCTAAGAATTTAGTACTACCCAAGCCCTTATGGATATTTCAAATCCTTATATATGCTAGTGTTGTTAGTCTTACTGATATCCTTCCAGGAAGGGCTTGAAATGTGAACATAACTATGACAAGCTCAGATCATCCTTCTACAAGGACAATATAAAGAACAAAAAAGCAGAATTAAAATCAACTCATATTAGAATGCATAAAGAACTTATTAAGTATAGAATAGAAATAAAGTTGTGTGATGAACTGGAGAAAGCTGGATACAAACTGAACTGCAGCTCTTTATGATAAGATTTAAAATGTTTAAGGACAATGGATCTTTCCTCCAGTATTGTATCATTGTTCACATATTAAAAAAATCTGCAGTTTTGTCAGCACCTGAACCAAGTACATAGCTTCAAGGAGCTTCAAGCCCTGTGACACTTTTCCTCAATGTAATTTCTGTGAGAGCTCCTATCCCCTCAGACTAATTCAGCAGCTATCTGCTGGGAAATGGAGGAAAAAGAAAGGGGCAGGAGGAATAGAGGGAGGGAGGGAGGGATTTCTATAGTAGACAAGTTTTCTCTTTAAATCTCCTCCCTTCCCTGCATCTTTTCTTCACCTTTTTTTTTTTGCCTAAACTTAAGACTTAGAGATGATAACACTAGAATGAGAACTTCAGGAAAGTTGGCAAATAACATATTAAAACAATACTGTCATTAATTAGTTTCCTGAAGATCACGTCCACTACATTTTCAAAATAAAGAGGAAAAATTCCCTTCAGCCCAATGCTAAGGAATCAGATTTTCCATACTTTCCATGGCAAGTAAAAATTGTCTAAACTTGTAACAAGACAGCTCTTGATCCTCTGCTCCATTCACAAGACAAAACTTTTATTAAAGAATATTAAAATCCCACATCATATCTACAGGAGTTTCTCACAGAGCCAGCAGTGATAAAAAAAGACACTATAAAATCACGTTAGGCCAGTAGACACAAAAATTATATATTGCTTTTAAACAAATGGGTCTCAATTTTTTTAATATGTATGGGCTATTTAAGAATAATTTATATTTTTTCTTATATACATAATACATACTCAAAGAAATTTAATGGGAAAAGTGTTCATCCTTTGCAGTTTATATTAGGAAAAACAAAGTAAGAGAAACTTAACAATTTGCTGTCACATAATGAATTATCTATAGATGTGCACTACCTGCATATTATTTAACTTCCATCAATAAATACAAACACTGGATTAAAAATTTAAGATCCTGATGGAATATGCCTTTTCCATCAAAAGTTATAACTTCAGAGCAGCAACTGGCAAACCAACAATTTTTTTCCACCAGTGTTGAAAATAAATTCAGCCAGGGATGGTAACTGGTGAACCATGAAATTGTGCACTTAAGTGGACTTCACACTGACAACAGAAATGCCAGATGAAATTTGTATAGGCCTGCTAGTATCACATCTGCTGAATCTTCTGCTCAAGAATCTTCTTACCCAAAATCCATTTCCAATGCATCTAGCAGTCTAATCATCTGCTGTATCAATGCCAGTTTTCAGCATCATATTGATCAAATCCTTTTTACCTGAAGTTTTAACGTCAGGAATTATTCCCTTCATCCCAAAATTTTAACAAGAAGGTGGCACCTAACAGCATGTATGAATGTTAGGAGCAAAGTAGCTATCTGTACCCCGTCAGAATTTTTGGGATTCGTTAAAATTTAAGAGAAAAACCTATAAAAAATATAAAACAATATGGTATGCAAAGCTAGACCATGAAAGAAGATGTGTTCTATAAAAATTAAAAAATATATATCTATATGTTATATTAACACATTTGTATAATTAGCAAATACTATTTAGAAGACAGGTAAGTATAATTGTTTTGGAAAAAGGTTTGATTCTTTTTCCTTTAAGAAAAACAGAGATTGATATAATTGGATTTATTTTCAAAGTTTTTACTGTTTACTTTAGCATTCACTTGGAAAGCAGGAAAACTTCACGACTAGTGGAAGAAATGCTAAAATGGTATATAATTCATTAATCTGGAATAACACCAAGAAAATTCTCAATGCTCTCAAAATGAGTATTTCTTCAATTCAATTATACTACTGGATTTACACTAGATACTGAATGCTACATGTTAATAAACTACACAGAAACCTAAGGCATGGTTTTGCAATACAAATTAATATAATGCAGATGATGTGAGAGCACCTTGAGATAAAAAACCTGTAAACAGATCAATTGCAGAAAACAAATACACACTGAAAAATATCTTCTCTCTTCATAACTCACATGCTAATATTTAGTGCTTGTAATAATAGCCAGTTTCATTTATATGTAATTGCAATTTTCTTCAAGAAAAATCTTTCCCCATATAAATTCAGTACTCACAAATCTAAATACTCGTTCTGTAGTTGTACTGCAAAACTTTGCCATTCTGCAAACTAAACACTGAAGAGAGGAAAGCACACATTTATATGTTTATAATCTGTAGCATCTCATCTGGGGAACAACTCTGACAGTAGAGTCTCCTGCAAGCCAGACACTCAATCCAGAGACAGCAATCCACCATTTCCCCCAGTCACCTGCCACTAAATGTGCACACAGATTCATGCCAGTGCACACCCACTTTGTCAACTGCCAAAGCAAGGTCACAAATCCAGAAAGTGCTGTTCCAAATATTCGACCCAGTGGGCCAAATCAACTGCAAATGACCAATGAATTCTATTAATTTAAATTGATTTATGCTGATTTATATAACCTGGGACTCAGTCTATTTTGAAAATGTTTTTAGAGAAAATTTAGTAGAAAGTTTCCAGCTCTAGCAAGCACACCATAATGTTCTTCTTGGTGCATGTCCTCCCAACAAGTTGTCATCTATGTACATAAAGATCCAAGTTAAAATACAAGTTACAGGAAAAAAAAAGGGGAAAAAAAAAAAGAGAAGGAAAAAAAAAAAGTAAGTAAAAGAGCTAAGGAGTAACTCCTTAGATTTTCAAATTAACTAAAAGCAGCTTGGATCACAGTCCAGATTTAAATACTCCACTCTGAGAATTTCCATCTCTTTCTCCACACAGGGCAGATATAAAAGCCATCAAAGTGTCTTTAGTGCTCTTCCCAGCCCAGGAAAACAAAATATTTACTTAGCTTTTCATTCTGATAAATAGAAACCATGACAATGAGCTTTTTTCACACTTGCACATGACAAGGACAGCCCAAGCTATTGGCTGAAATACCCTCACAGAGTCTATATTTAGCCTGTACTTTTCCTGTAATCCCTTGTTGGTGACTGCAGGTAGCTATCTCATTCAGAGTATGACAGCTCTGTTCCCTGATTCAATAGCTGTTAAATCTAGTTTGTTTCCTCAGCAGATTTTGGTAGGTTGCTAGGTGAATAAAATGTGGGAAGCAATGTGAAGCCTTCTCTCTCTAAGTCCCAGCTGATTTACAGGGAAGACAAGATAAAATCTCATATGGACTGCACAGTAATCCTTCTTGTGAACAGTTTGAGTGCCCTTACATTACTCTTGCCCCCCTTAAATAACCAAAAGCAGGGGAGTTGCCATGGCCCCATTCCAAGGATGCTACTAAGCAACAATCTCTGTTAGTTTCAAACATGCTTTTAGGTATACAAATCTTTATACTAAATTTCAATAAACCTATTAGCTGTATGTCAACACCAGCAGAAAAGTACACAAACTGTTAAATTCCCTCCTAGCACATTCTTAGCAGTGTAGACAGGAGCTAGCTGGCACAGCAAGAGCTAGATGGCAAAAGTTATTTTCAAGAATGGATGTCATTACAGCTCCATTACTTTCTGCAGATGATCACAATACCGATATTTTTTATGGCCTCATTCTGTAACAGCAAAAAAACTGTTCAATGACATTCTATACCAATCTAAGATAAGAGTAGGAAAATACTCATTATGCATCTATATTAGGCCTTCCCATTCTACTATTATTTTTTTAAAGGTTTCTATTTACACATTCATGCAAATAGGACACTGCAGACAGCAAAGAGATACTGATGTAAATGAGGCCACCATCCAGACAGTAAGTATCCACTATGATTCCCATTATTACTCACTAATGTAATTCAAATCTAAAAATACAAAGTCTAGCTTTAATCCTTCTAACTCTGTCACCTCCCCAGAACCTTCAGTAGAGGATGTATTTCTCAACTTTCTTGGCATAGTCCAGTGCAGTCCATTGCCAGCTGTCAGAACAGCTCTCTAATTTTGTTAAGTAGGAAAAGGAGCTGCCAGATTCCAAAGAGACCAATAATTTATACCACAGTTTCCTGCTAGCTAGCATGTGTTCACACCATCAAAATTTTACTAATGAAATTTTTGGGGGTGCTGGGGAAAAAAAAAGTTAAAAACCCAACAGTGGACCTATGATACCTATGATTTCAAGCAGTAAGAAATATTGATGTCTGTAAATAATACATTAAGACAAATATGTTCCAAATCTTTGGAGAGTCCATTCTCTCTCTCATTCATAGTAATATTTTCATCCAGGAAAAAAGCAATTTAAAAAACCAAGCACTCCCAATTAATATGGCATAAGTTTACAAAGATATGTGTCTGAAATAAACGTAGCTTTAAAATTTAAATTATCACTATTTAAAACTGAAGTGATTAACAGACAAAAAA
>WBND01000272.1:363858-385074 GCA_013398595.1 Tychaedon coryphoeus | reverse complement strand
AAATATTTCTAGGTATTTTCCAAAACACAGCATCCTGCTTTATACCAAATATCACAGAGGTCAATGAGAAACTTTTGTTACAACCTTTACCATGATTGGATTTTCAAATCAGTCTGCAAGGCCAAAGTGAAAAAGATGCTGATTCTGGAACACATCCAGAACAGTGTGTGGATATATTGGGACAGTGTGTAAAGTCCTGAAAAGAGTGATTCTATAATTCAGACTGACTGCCAAATAAATTCCCAATGCCTTTAAGGTAGTTAAACAAGTAGCAAAATATAAATATTTGAATGGATAACCCAACCAAACAAAACAAACAAACAAGCAAACAAACAAAACAAAGTAGAACAGAGAAAGCATTTAAAGTGAAATAAAAAATATTTTAAAAACCAGGTTTACCATACACTTTCTAATTTTAGAGTCTCTTTGCATTTTTTCCTATAGACATTTGATCCACACATCCACAGGTTTAAATGCTGTACATAAATTTAAGTCTTGAACTGCATCTCCACTCTTACCCATGGAATTTTCTGCCTCTCCTTCCATTTATTTAGTTTTATATTCTGCATTGTAGAAGGTCTCAGAAATCCCAATAATATTTGTAGCTACCCAAAATTTACCCATTTTTTACTGCATGTGGAAGTTAGTTTTGACACTTCCCTCACTAAATTTTTAAATCTCACCATGTCTTCAGAAGTGCAAGCCTCTTACTGACATTTCAAACACCACGTCCTCTACTCAATTGGAAGATTAGCAAATCAACCTCTCATTGCAGTGGAAAGAGAGGGGACAACGACAATTGTTTTTCTCTGAAGTGAAGGCATGATTAAATTTTAGTTTAAAACCCTCTGAATGTGCCTGATTGCTGCCAGTTGATCTGATATCCTATTTCCTGGTACAGCAGGTGCTGGTGCTTCAGAGAAAGAAATGAGACACCTTCAAGATTCATCAGGCATATGTCCTTGTTTGCATTTGGGGAGTCTTCTGACCCCTATGCAGGCCACTGTTTGAATCCCTGAAGCGTATGATTTGATTTTCTTTACCATCTTCACTACAAAGAGCTACGTGTTAACATTGCAGAATTAAAATGGAGGTTAATGTTCCACTACTGTGTGTAAGCATAAAGGCAAGGCATGAAGTGCAAGCAGAATGAGTTTATACATCACACTGACAAAGATTATACATCCTTAATCACCTTGAACAGCACTTCACTGAAAAAAACATGAAATTCAAATTTGCTACAGAGTAGAGACATAATTTCCTCTATAAGAGAACAAGAATATTCTTTGTATAGCCTCACAAACATCCTTTTTGCGATGGATTAAAGCAAATCTATTTTGGTTCTCTAAATGTTGTTGGGAGGAAGCAGTCTTTCTAGAAACTACCTAGTATTTTGCTGTGATGCTTTTTCCCAAACCACCACGCAGAAAGAACCTAGGATGCTGTGCTCTCTAAAATCTGCAGAAAGAAATTCTATTAACTTTATCAAATTGAACCTTGCTGTTGATATAACTAAGTTTCTACATTATTCAGTCTGACTTTAATAATATTCACAGCATTCTCTTAATTCATTAACAGAAATAGGATGCGCAATAATAAATATCTGACATTATCCTCGCTGGGACACACCAGTTACATCACACCTTGCAGTGACACTCTTTCTGAATTCTACTTAAGGAATAAGATAAGACATTAGTACCTATTTTCTACCCAAAATAATATCATTTGGGACTATGTAATCTACCCAAATTTCATTGCTTGCTTTTAAGTTTAGAGTGTCTGATGCAGTTAAAGAAGTACTATATTATTTAATATGTTGATGTATTACAAGCTGTATTAGTAAAGGTAAAAAATACACCAGAAAGAAGATAATAGAGATTGGAAGAATTATGATACGGGAGATAAAGTTAGAAAAAAGGCAAAACCAGAAATGTTGCAGTTTGAGTTCTAGGAAAATATAATGGTTTCAATATATTTTAAAATTTATTTTAAAACCAACAAAAATTGTCAGTGTCTTCTAAAATTAAGGTAGTTCAAATAAAACCAAAATAAACTCATCTGACATCAATTCTGTGTAATGACAAGAATATACAGCAATCAAAAAGATATTTTGAAAATATCCTCTCATTTTAAAAAGCAATTGGAGTGAAATTCTTCTACTAGTCAAAAATAATAGCACAAGAAGGAGCAGAGCTGAGATTCAAATTTTAGGATCTTACATCCAGTGAGAATTCATTATGTCCATTTTTCTGCTTGAAACTTGCAGTTCCCTACAGTTTTAGCTTTTCACAGTATCTGCCAACAAAGTGTTTAAAACTGTTTTGAGATTCTGGATGATTTGTTTAGATACTCAAGTACACTGTGAAGCTGCATGTATTTCTGTATAAACTGCACTGTCCCATATTCCTAAAAAAAAAAAATATATATATATATTGAATTTCCCTTATGGAGGGAGCTTACATGCTGGATTTGTGTCAGTGAATGAATCAACAGGCCTGGGAGCTACAGACTGTAACATATTGGAAGGGATCTTAAGTAGATTTTGCCACTCAGCAATACAACAATTATTCAATATGAGAGAGATTTTCCTGTCTTCACTCTTGGTCTCTATTTCTGAACCACACTGGAACATTTTTTTGCTTGCTCTAATACTTCTGATTCTTATCACATTCTTTTTTCTTCAACACTAATAGGAGAGCAGATTTCAGCATGGAAGTACTTTTATGAAATAAAACTACAGTGCAAACTCCAGAAGAGAGTCTAACCACCTCTGGCTGTAAGAAGTTATAACATATATTACAACGTTATCCTCTTCCCAGGTGGAGAAAGAAAATCCTGCATTGTGTAAACGCTCTGTGATTACATGGTAATACCATAAAAACCTAATCAAGATCAGGAAACAGATCACTTCACGGAGCAAAATAGGTGTGGAACATGATGGGAAACAAGAGACTCCTATAAGAACACTGGCAACAAAACAGGACCAAGGAAAACTCACATTTGCTGCTAATAAAGATAGGAGATCTAGCGATGGAGGAAGAACACATAAACATGTTAGTACTCATTTTCCTCTTCTGCCTTTACAGGTGAGGTCTACTCACAGTAGTCCTTACTGTACGTAATGGCCTCAGGGTCTGAGGGAGTGAAATCTTACCCCACAAGAGTAAATCAGGGTAGAGAGGAGTACCATAAATTGATCAGACTGGAAATACCAAGTCCATAGAACTGCAGGGGACTCAAGGACATTGAGAAACAGCACTGCTCTGAGACTGCTCTCATCTCTGAGAGACAATACCTTTCTAGCACTACTACTGTTGCTGCTACAAAAAGTGGTTTGTTTTCAAAGAGAGAATGAAAATGAATGAGTATTAAGAGTAAAACCCAAGTCCAAAGACTTTGTGTGTGGGGCCAGACTAAGCATTTACACCTCTCAAATGTTTTTTCCACTGTCTACTGGTAGCTCACTACCACTAGTCTGCGTGAGTGCCAGAAAACATTGTCATGATACAAAAATAAAGCACTTCAGAAATCACTGCTCAGCAGCAAAAAAGGATAGCCTTTGTTCTGTAAAACAGCCCAAACAAAATGTTTCATCAACACTTTCTACTTCCAGAGCATTAAGATTTCAGCAACACAGAATCCTGTGTAACAAAAAAAACCAAGGTATGTGAGTACACAATGTCAAAAGAAAATGGAACCTTTCTTATCAAGTGAAATAAATCTCACCAGAAAACAAGAATACCTATTCCTTTAAACCTAAATAGGAAATTTGCAGAAATTTCGAAAGTATTAGGGGCTGAGAAAATAGGCAGATTCCCAATCATATATGTGTTCAATATTCCTCCTCTCTCTTAGATAAGATCCCATGTCTGAAGTTCTGACAAAAACTGGAGTATCTACAGTACTGATTTGCTACTGAGAAGGAATTAATTTACTTCTTTCTAGGTGAAGACTGTAAAGTACATCATTTACTTAATACTAAGCTTGCATTGATAATGAAACTGTGCTGCACATTTAGGTACTCAGAGCTGTATCTGTGGGCTGGGGTCATGGCACCCTTAAGTGAGAAAGAATGGTAAAGAGAAGAATAAAACGCCAAAAATGAAAAACGGCAAAAGTGGTAAATTATAAACAAACAGAAATGTCTAGGAAATAATGTGCAAATAAAGACCTGTTGTTTTAATGAAGATCAGGAAAGAAAAAAAAAACCTCTTTAGAGAAAACATGAACTTGATACCAATCCATATATTATGCATGTTTCCACAGTGTTACATATCACATATATGTGGTATATAAATAGCCAACTATTATACAGTTCAGATTTTTGAATGCTGCCTTGTCAACCTACATAGAGAGTAATTATTATATATCAGTTAGCTATTTCTACAAAATCTGAAATATTTATCAAAAGTTGATAGATCTTTGATTGATCTGTGTAAATTAAGTGCCAGTTGTGAAATGGCAAATGTTATGTAAAGTAGTTGGGTTAAAAAGTCCCAAACTTTTAAGAACTAATACACAAAATGAACAATCTTGCATTGCTCTGAAAGTATTACAAGGGTCATCAGTGTTTGGCATTGAGACATACTTAATATAAAGCATTATTTCCTGAATTTAAAAGAATACTCTCTTGCATTCCAGAGAACTAACATAAAAGAAAATAAAAAGTATATTTTAATATGCCAGATGGTACACAAAAATATTTCTGATAGAATGCATGAGGCCTATCCATGTATTAACTGGCAGAGCTGTGTTTGGATCTTGATTCCTTTTCACTTAGTTCTGACAATTACTGGAAGTTTCATTTAAGCATTATGACAAAAATTGCATATACTTTATGTACAAGAATTCTTTAACCTTTTTTATCCAATGATTTTCTGGTCCATACCAATTTATGTCAGTTGACAACTTTATACTTTTGACAGTTCCACTGAATTTATTAGGAATTTGATAACAAATTCAGCTTCTTTAATGTAAGTGTGAGCAATTGAAATAATGTTCTAAATTTAATAATTAGATAGAAAAGATAATTCACAAGAACGAAAAAAAGATAAAAAGACTATTGCTCATGTAAACTTCAGCAAGGCTTGCAAGCACAGCAATCTCATAGCCATGTTCTGGAAATGCAGTCTGGATGGAAGGACTTCACAGCATAAGAAAAGCTTGTTGGAAAAGTAGCCAGTGACCAGGGTCAATACTGGAGCATATATTGTTAAATTCCTCCATCAGTGATCATGCCAAAGGGATGGAAGAAATGGAGCTGTTCAGTCTGGAAGAGAAAAGGCTCTGGGAAGACCTTATTTCAGCCTGACAGTACTTCAAGGGGGCTTAAAAAAAGGGGGAGACTGATTTTTTACACAGGTAGATAGTAAGAATAGTTGTAAAAGGGAATGGTCTTAAAAGAGATTTAGAATAGGTATTAGGAAGGACTTCCCTTCTGTGAGAGGGGTGAGACACTGGAACAGATTGCCCAGAGAGGTGGCAGATACCAGATCCCTGAAAACATTCAAGTTCAGGTTGGTTGGGCTCTGAGCAACCTGATCTAGTTGAAGATGTCCCTTCTCAGTGCAGGGGGTTGGACTAAATGACTTAACTGTTAGTTCTACTTTTGTTCCAACTTCAGTCTATATAGATCAAGGGGATTTTTTTAATAGTTCCTAATATAAGTTTTCTTCCATCACACATTTGTCTTAAAAAGACGTAAGTTATTTTAAAATTAAACTGTAGTTGTTTTGGAAAATCAGAATGATGAAACTGAAATAAAATAACCTGTTAAATGTTACAGAGAATATTAAAAATCATATGAATTATGAACATGTACAAAACAAATATGAAAACCTTTAGACCAGCTGTTAACTAGCATTTCAAAGCCAAATGAAGTGAGTTCATAGAATAATGCACCAGATGGAAGAAATATGTATACCCAGGGAATAACTGTTTCTTTATCTGCAATTCTAGCTTACTTTCAGACACATACTTATCACCACTCAGGAAAACTTCTTCACTCTGTGTAAGACATTGAAATAATGTAGATTCTTTTTGTCCTCATCATTTTTTGTATGTGTTTTTCCTTCAGTGGACAAGAGGAAAGCAGTAGGTAAAAAAATATGAAAACAAACTTGAGGTATCTTAAAAAAAATCCTATATGTTTGCTTATTTGGCTTATGTCTTCACGTGATCAAATATTATATGTATTATTTAATAAAAAATGCATATAGGGGTCCTTATAAATGAAACTAACAGTTTTTTGGATATAACTTCTGTTTAATATTGATAACTTCCTACATCTGGATTATTTTGGATATGCAGAACTATAGAGAAATTACTTTAACTGGCAACTATAAAGGACCTGTCAGGCAACTTCTGCAGTACATGCTTAAATACAAGATACACATGCTGAAAATGGTGCTGTCAAACAACATATTTAACTGAAACATGATAAAGTTGTACTGATATGGAATGTGCTAATAGATTGACAGGAAATAAAGATGTTGCAAATCAGTTCATTAACAAACAACAGAAGGATATTTTAGTTTTAGTTTTCTCCAAATGCTTAGGAGATTGACAAAGAACATTGGTTTTGTGAGGTAAGGTTTTGGTAGCGGAGAGGCCACAGGGGCAGAACATGGTGAGGCCCCCACGGAGGTCCACGGGGGATATACTGATATCCACCTGCAGCTTATGGAGGACCCCACACTGGAGCAGGGGAAGAGTGTGAGGAGTCCTCCTCATGAGGAAGAAGGAGAGGAAGAGACAACGTGTCATGAACTGAATACAACCCTCATTCCCTGTCCCCTGAGCCACTGAAGAGGAGGATGTTCAGAAGCAGGAATACAGTTAGGCTTAGGAAGAGGAGAAGGGTGGGGGAAAGGTATATTAAGATTTGGGTTTATTTCTCATTATCCTTCTCTGATTTGAATGGTAACAAATGCAACAATTTCCCCCAAACAGAGTCTGTTTTGCCTGTGATGGTAGTAAGTGAGTAATCTCTCGCTGCCCTTATTTTGGTCCACAAGCCTTTCATTATATTTTCTCTTCCCCATCCAGATGAGAAGGGGAATGTTAGAATGACTTTGGTGGGCACTTGGAATCCAGCCATGGTCAATACTGTCATATACATAGAAATTAATTTTCTGCATGTGAAAGATATACATGGTCTTCAGATGCTGCAAATCCATCTAGGTTGTGATTTACAAAATCTTATGATACTGGTGGTTTTTTGTGCACTTAGTGCTTTAGACCAAAGCTTTTCCATATTAAGTTCAGCAAATGTGGGCATATACTAAGAAATATTACTCCTGTGCATATATTGTTTTATCCTAAATCTCAAGACCGAGTCAAATTATTCATTATTTGACTTCTTTTATTGTGGGGTAAAAAGTGCTTTCAGAGATATAACTTCATAATAAAAACTACAGAAAACTGAGTGTGATGTACACATCAAACACTAATACTTTCTCTCAGCATTTTGTTCAACCAAGCATAAATTCCTTTGTTGTTGGTATACGTTTCAATGTTGCCATAAAATGAAGCTAGCACCCAATGTAAAGAGATTAAAGAAAAAAAAAGTGTTTCTTTTTTTTTGTGCTATGACTTTAATTATTTTGCATAATCACTGCAGCAAGTTGTGGAAGAGACAGAAAATTAATAAAACCTGCCGACAGCACAGAGGATAAAATCATTGCTGTGAATTTTCAGCTGTGCTGTACTAGGTTATTTACTGCACACTACAAAAACAGAGGATGTTTAGCTCAAATGCAGGCAGAAAATAAAGGCCTTCCAAGTCCAGATGTCTGAACTCTGATGAAAAGACAAAAGTTGAATTTTGAAGTGTTAATATTTTATTTCTAAAATATTTTAATTATAATTTTTCACCCCCTAAGGCACTTCCCTTTCCTGTTTTTTTAAAAGCAACCAGATGGTTGGAACTTGTGGAACAAGAGCTATTTTCACATTCAATCCTCAGTCTTTACAATATTCTCTAGAAAACTCAACACTTACTTAAGAAGATAGTAAATTCGCACCTACAAAAATACCATTGTGGAAGGAGAGATAGCTAAGAACCTGACAGTTAAATTTATTTCTCTTCTCCTTGCTGACTAGAGTGCAAATCCTTGCTTAAGAAATCATGAAGGATGGCTTGTTTGTCTGAAAAACCTGCAAGAAACTCCAACAGAAGCTAGTACAGCAATAAAATGAAGGTATAAGAAGAGCTTTCTAAACTACTCTAAAATCTACAGAAACACTGTCAGTAGTGCCAAAGTCACATACAACTTGCATAATAATCAGTTCAGTGTGAGACCCTCTCTGTAGTCACAGCTGCAGTGCATAGGGAGACAAAATTTATTTATACAATCTCTCAAAAACATATAGGCAGGCAGCAGCTTGAACTGAACCCTGGTTCATTCCTAGATTCAGAACTATTTCTGATTTGCAAACAAGAAACACTGTTAGGAATTGTCAGACTGCATTTGTACCTGCCATGAATAAGTGTTTTGGGCTGCTCAAAGAACTGGCAGCAAAGGTACTGGCAAAAGCAGGTTTACTATAAAAGTGAAAGCATGAAAAGGTTTGTTGGCAAGGTGCACTCTATTACTTATTAGATGGTTAAAGCACACAGGGAAAAAATCAGACTAAAATCTGAAATCAATAAATCTAAAACTAAATTATTTACGTAGAGGCAGGGATGGAAAGGGTTAAGGATAAAAAATATTAAGGGAGATCCATCCATGGAGTCACAAGGTTCAGAGTGGACCTGAACTTGCCAAACTTTGCCCTGGACTTGACCAACAATTTAGACCAAAAGTTTTAAGCAGCACCTATACTTAACAGCAATAAAGTGATAGCTGAATGACACAATTTAACCGAAGATTCTGTAGAATTGACTATAGCACAACAATAACTCACAGACCTAACTTGCTTACAAATCTAATTTGATTTAGAATCTAGGAGATAATTTAGAATCTAAGAGATTAACATTCCTTGTATATTTACTGTATCACAATCACGCACACAGACTTAAGGAGCATGTACAAAGCTCCATAGTCAGCATTCAACAGCAGACCTCCAAGTACAGCAAACTTGGGCATTCCCTATCTCTTAGAGGCATCCCATTCAGAGGGAATTTGCTGGTCACAGCCTGTTGCTGTCCAGCAGAGCTCAAAAGGTCACACTTAGGACCACTATTGATAGGGCCACAAGACAGTTGTCTTTAGTCAGAGTAATTTCCCATCCTGGGGCCTCAATCTGGGTCAGTAACTTTCTTTGAAAGCTCGATAACAAAAATATTGTTCCACTTGGGCTGTTATTCAGGCAAGAAAAATAGGTTTCCAGTGCTGTTCGTTAAAAAGCAGGAGGTCATTAGACAGCAGAAATTCCTGGCAGCAGACAGCACTTCTGCTGAGATCAAGAGGAGCCTAGGCCAGGTGCTGCTGCTCAAGACTGAGGCCTAATGAGCATTTCTGAGATAATAGTGCAGCTCAAGGAAACAGGGGAATGCACCACCACAGTGCCTTACTTCAGTTAAGAGGTAAAGCCCAACTTCCTTGCTACTCACCAGACAAGGAACAGGTCTTCAGACAATCCTAAATTTTACCTCGGTCTAACAATTTTGAAACAAACAAACAAACCCAACTATTTGTGCACACTATTTGTACAACTATTATACAATGTTAGCCTTTGAAAGGGAGGTGGAGAAGAAAAAAAAATAATGTAGTTATTACCACATCATGATTTAGATGTGAGTTCTGTCCTTACAGAGCAGTCCTCTATTTTAAATTAACTTCACAGTCACTCAGATAAAGGTCAAACATATCCTCAGCTATACATGCTTAATGCAAGTGTTCAGGCACTGCAAAGATTAGTTGGGTCTATGCTATCCTTTCACATGAAGACAAGTCCTTACTCACTGCAGTGTGCATGACTGACATCCATCCCTGACCACATATTCCATTACATGATGCTTATTTTAATGTCACTCAACAAATACAGGAAAAGCCACTGAGGCTCTTTCCAGACCATCTTGATGTTTTGCAGTGTAGTAGGAGCTGCAAACTGCTAGAGAAGGGCATCAGACCTGCTATAAAATGGGGAGATAGTCTAAATCTCACTGTACTGCTTTATTTCCAGTCCCAGGATGCAGAATATATTGGTTTAAATCAAGCCTGCACTACCAGCTGCTATTAAGTCTTTCATGAGCTCTCTCTGCACTGGGAAAGAAAACCAGAAAAAGGGTGGGGGACAGTGGAAGTATGTAGAAATGCAAATAGTTCCACGCAAATGCTTCTTAAAAGTAGCAGATCTTTCTCCTGTTCATTCTCGCAGAGTTTAGCAATGTCCCTACAAAAACTTTCTGGCCTCCTATGTGACACTTAGTACCTCCACTCCATCTAAATTCATCTGATGAAGCAATGGCCAGGAGTAGCACTACAGATTTTCATCACAAGGAACAATGTTAATGAAAACCTAATCATAAAGGAGTACAAAACCCTCAAGAGTGCCATGATATTTTCTTGAGAAACATCAGAAGATATAGGCCAAATAGGCTGGTGTAATGCTAAATGTGACCCACTGAATTATCACCTTATTTTTGGCAAGATAAAAAAATAGAGAAAATCGGAATAAAACATATTATCCTCCCTCCTCAAATTATTCACATTTTACCTATTCCAAACCAAAAGGGAAGGAAAAAAAAAAAAGACTAAACAAAAAATAACTTAATTCCATATAATTTCATGGATCACAAATTCAGGCCTTGAGGAACTCAGGAAGTCCCTAGTCCAACCACCCAGATATAGAAAGGCCAGCCCTGAGGTCAGACTGATTGCTTAGGGTTTGATCCAGTCTGGTCTTGCAAAGAGGGAGACTGAACAGTCTCTCCCACTCCTTGACTGTACTTAGAGTGAAAATGTCTTTATAGACAATCAAAATCTCTTGTATTAACTTGTGTCCTTTACAGTTTTTGCCATGCAAAAAGAGCCTGCAGAGCACCATTTGCATGCCTGAAAAGAGCCTGGCATCTGAGATATTTTCCATGCAATTCATGTGTAAAAACAGTCATTGTATAAATAAAGTGAAGTTTTTGAAATACAGGCTGAAACGTTGACATTTTTCAGCTTGTGGAAAGAGAGTAAAGAAGTATCCTACCATGCCTGCCCATTAAGTTTTAAGACACACTCCCTGGCTTTTGTAGTGTCCCTGGCCCAGCAAGAATACTTGGAAAGCATCAGCTAAAGCCCCCCAGAAAAGACAAACAGAGAAGTGCCAAATTTCTGAAGACAAATTTGCCCGGCTTAAATATTCAACTTTTCTGAGATAAAAGCATTTACAATCACTTCAGCTTGGAGTCAGACCTGCTATACAGGAACCTTTGATGCTTTTTGATAACTCACACACTCTCTAGAGTATCTTTTTTGGTTTAAACACTGAGTTCCCTTCCAAGAGAAATAAAACCAAGCAGCAATCCTACATGCACTTGGTGCAGACATTTGTTAGAACCGCTTCACATACATCCCTTTCTCAGCATAGCCTTTTAGGCCCTTCATAAATATTAATTTACAGAGTACTCAAGAAGCATAGGAAGGTTTTTTTTTATGAAAAGTGAAGACAGACAGAACATCTATTCCCAACTTCACAAATAAAATCTTCAGCAGAGCAAGAAACTAAACTTACATGCCTTACTTGTTAGGCAAACTCCAGTTCAACAGTTTCTTTTCTCTCCAGACCACTCTACTACTCAGCAGGCACAATCTCTTTGAGATCTTAGATTAAATTTTGACAGAGGCAGGATCAGGAAAGAGTGCTCAGCTGAGAGACCAGAGGCCATGCTTGCTGGTAAATGATTGGTTACAATGCAATATGGACTCCAAGAACCTCCCAAAAGAAATTTCAGAGAAAAACTAAATCTGATCATCTGATCACTCCAGAATATGCAAACCAGTTGTGGAGGTGGAATTTATTGTCATTTGTTTGAGGTTTCTGCAAGTGTTTTGCCCTTGAACAGGTGGCTTGAACTTGGAAGAATAGACACCAGGATTTAAAAAAAATTCAATAAAAATCACCTTAATAAAAAAGTCTCATTCTATTCTAAGCCTTTCTGCTGAGATAAACAAATCAATACGGACATGTTGTTACATAGGTTTGCTTTTTTAATTTTAAAAATTCTGTGTGTGGAATTTTACTTCTGTTATTGCTTAACTTTCAGAAAAAAAAATGTTGTAACGAGCCATTGAGGAAAAAAAAAAGGATGCTATAGTGTTAGCTAAGTTCATTTACTATTGACACAGTGTTTTGTTTACAAAATTTTTCCACGCATTCACATGAAAGTGAGATAGCACCATGTGTGCCAGTCTTTCACCCTCACTAAGGGATTTGTATTCTGGGGGCTCTTCTTAGAGTTATACAGTTGATATTTTCATGCTTAGCAGATGTATTAGAGAGGGAAAATGCTTATCTTGATGTAACTTGTTTCCCTCCTCAGCTGGACAGGAAAGAGAAAATGTAATGAAAAGCTTGCAAATCAAGATAAAGACAGGAAGGGATCACTCAGCAGTTACAGTCATTGGCAGAATGTACTCAGCTTGGGGAAACTAGTCTATTGCCAATCAAATTAGAATAGGATAATAAGAATTAAAGCAAAAAAATTCAGCCCAATCTTCCCATTCCTCCCTCTTCCCAGGCTTAATTTCATTGCTGATTTTCCTACCTTGTTTTCTCCCAGTAGGACAGGGAGCGGGGGCTGTGATCAGTTCAACATATGCTCTGTCTGCCATTTCTTCTTCCTCAAGGGAAGGACTCCTTGCACTCTTCCCTGCTCCAGTGTGTAAATCCTCATCCATGGGATGAGTCCCCTATTGACACCTCAAATGTGAGTCCTTCCCGTGGGCTGCAGAATGGGTCCCTTCCATGGGGTGCAGTCCTTCAGGAACAGGCTGCTCCAGAGAGGGTCCCCTGCAGGGTTACAGGTCCTACCAGAAAACCTGCTTCAGTGTGGGCTTCCCATGGGCTTCCCACAGGCTCACAACCTCATTTAGGCATTCACCTGCTCTGTTCTGGGGTCCTCCATGGGCTTCAGGTGAATCTCTGCTAAACCATGGACCTCCATGGCTGCAGGGGGATAGTCTTGGTCTTCACCACAGCTTCAGTACCTGAAGCACTTCCTCCACCTCCTTCTTCACTACCCTTGGTGTCTGCAGAGCTGTTTCTCTCATATATTCTCATTCTTCCCTGTTGTTAGTATTCCAAGAGTAGATCGAGCTTTTTTCCTACTGCTGTCTCTGATGGGCTCAGCCTTGGCTAGTGCTTCCACTGCTGTTGTTCTTCATGGCTGATATCAGAAGTTCAACAAAATTCCTCAGTACTTCAGTGCAGAAATGCAACATTTTAGATATGAGAAAGTGTTTTAAAGTTTCTGAACTCTCCAAAAGTCCTGTGTTGCTTCATTTTAGAGAATATCCTCAGCGTAACTACAGAAAGAAGTGTACAAAATTGCAGAGCACCAGCAGCAACTTTCAAGTAGGTTTCAGACATTATTAAAATACTTTTAGAAGTATCTGTTCAAATAAAATAATAACTCCAACATATACAACAACTTTCTCAAATTACCTAACCTCCAGTAAAATAACTTCTTCTTCAACAAAAACGTCCATTAGGCAACTCTCTGCTTTTAGTATCCATTTGCAGAGAAAAGGATGTTAAAAAATCTTCACATAATGGCAAATCTGAAAGTTTTTACTTGAGTGTTTTATGCAGTATACTATTGACTCTCATTCTTATAGTTTAATTTTCTCCCTTCCCTAACAGCTGTGCTATGCAGAGGAATACTTTTTTCAATGAGGGGAGGAAGAGTCGGTCTAAATACACACACACACACACACACACACACACACACACACGCACGCACACACACACACTCAGGCACTTACATATCTTGTTATACACAGATAATTTTTATTGAAACAGCCATCTCTACCCCCTGTTTGGACAATCTAGCATAATAGTGAGTTACAGTTATTCATACATGTATTTTGCAGATACAGTTTCTTGTGGCTCTATTCTTATTTTATGCCTCTTTACAAACAGTATATTTTAAACAATCATATAAGCAAAAAATTAAGTTACATTATTATGAGACATGTAATTTCAGAGTTTATTAAAAGAACATTTCTGAAGATTCACATCCCTGTAGGCAACAGCTGGTGATAGAAAAGGAGCAGCTGGTGGTTTTCAACAGCTGGTGACAACAACCATTGATGAGAGATACTCCATATTTTTATAAAAAAGAAAAACACTAATACTGCTTTTGAGTGCTGAAACAACTACTTTGGCAGAAGGAGTCAAAAGTATTTGTTTGCCTTATAGATTCAGGGCTTGTCTACCACTGGTAACAGAATAAGAACTGACAAAAAACCCAACAAAACACCATAACAAAACAAAATAACAAAACAAACAAAGGAACTAATCTGAGTTCAAAACCTACAGTAGTTTGGGTATAATGACAGAACAGTTGTGTTAACATAGAATTTTTGCAGATGGATGTCACTAATAAATAGATATCTTGTTTTGTGGTAGGAAGATTTGAAGTTCCACACCTTGCACTACTACACAAACAAACTTCCTTAGAAAGTGTTTTCATGCATCTGCTAAGTCCTGGTAAATTTGCAGGATAAGAGTCCCTTATTGAAGGTTCCAAAGCTCTGCAATCTCTTTTGAAGGACCTCAGACTACATGTTGCCATTTCCTGATTCTCTGTATGGAAGAAGTGTAATGGCTAGAAGTCTGTGGACCACACCGGCCATGGAAGACTCCTTGTGACATCCTTTACTCATGGAGGCAGCAGATCTTCCTACTGCTTGGGCCCATTTGGCCTAACTTCTTGCTTCACAACTGGTACCTTCCTCCTTGCTGAGGGGATGAATAGAATACCCCCTTGATCTTGAATTGTTTCTGGTAGCTGCTCCTATTTTAGAGAGGCCTGAGCATGGTCCCACCAATCTATCTCCCTCTCTGATTCTCTGACGCTTCTCAGCCTTTTTACTTCATTTCATATCTTCACTAGACTGAGCAGCTTGTCCACCTGGTCACATCTGACACAACTTCCAGCACTGCTACAATTCACTGAGAGGCACAGGCATTCCCTGTAGCCTGAAGCCTGAACGGCTATATGGAGTTTTGCATGTTTTTCATGTTTTTTTGTGAGTCCTGTCTGGGCTCTTGAATCTTTTCCGACTTTAGACAAGACTTCAGAGGAGACATCATATTTGAGCTCTCTTGGGCAATATAAGGACCAGCAACTGAGCTGGCTACTTTTGCTGCAGTACCTTGCCCTGACTTCCACTTGTGCTCCCTGGAGCCATTTAAATCTCCCTCAGATGCTCCTGGCAACATCCCTTCCTTCGCTGACAGGCTGATAAGGTGTGCCATGTCCTGAGGGGCCCTGGGCTGCTGCTCCAGTTAATATTCAAATAACATTAATCCAAATTCCTGACACCACAATGAGAATGGAAGAAAAAGCATGCCTTCTCAAAGTTTCCATCTCCCCTGTAGCATATTTTTCATCCACAGAAAGCAATTTAGTTTATAATTAACATCCTAAAACACCCATCTTGTTAGTATTGGCCCACATGCTCTGCCTTTTAAGACCTAATCTGCCAGCCAATTTTTTTTTTTTTTTTTAAACAAAGAAATTACACTTTTTATGGGTTAAAGCAAACAAAAGAAAAAAAGGTTAACTAACAGTGTGTAAAGATGCAAGCTATTATGACTGGTAAAATGTCACTCTTTTTGAGCACAAAGTCAAGCCAAATTATGTCTTGTCAAGTTGAGCCAGGCTGAGCCACGGAGAGACAGGCTGGGTGTTCTGGCTCTCTCTGCATGATGGGATAAAACTCTTCAACAGAGAGCTGTTCTGCTCTGCTCTTCCCAACAGAGATGGAAAATTCACTGTTAACCACTGAGTGCTACAGCAATGCTAGTGGGATCCCAGTCTGAAGGCAAAGGGCTGCTGAGAGAGGAGACAGGACTGTGGGAGTTCCAACACAGGTACAAGCAGCTATGGTCTCATTGCAGCCCACATCTTCCCTTCTCCAGACACTTGTCTACCCATGGTCCTTGTTCTCCACAGGAACATTTCAAACACAGCAGTTGTGATGTAGTACAACTCCCAGAGCTGGAGATGACTCTTCATCAGAAACAAATACTCGCTGAATATTGTTGTTCCCACGTGCTGCCCATGCACTGAGACACTGCTGCCATTCTGATCTCTCGTGCTCCCAGACAGAAATAGATTTCAGCAGTGCCCTACTTGGCTTCCTGAAGGCCCTCAGGGGCCAGCAGTTTATGTTGTGTTGCTAACAGGACTCTAAGTCCCACCAGTAATCCTCTTTGCTGTACCCTGGCCACATGGTACTCCAGAATCTCATCAGGAAATTTAATGGGACACCAAAGGAAATCTGTTCCACCAATTAAAACAAACCAAGGGCTTCAGCTTACATGGCTTGCCCAGTGTCAGATTTCAGAACAGGAGACTCTGCACTAGGAAGCCCCCTGAGCTGAATGGGGAGGGGAGGCAGGGGGGAGGGGATTTAGTGTGTAAAAGGCAATGCATTTCGGGAGAGAGGAGGAGAGGTCAGAGTGTATTTAGAGATGCTATGCAATCTCTATGCTAAATCCTGTATTTCCCTAATCATCAGAAAAACACTGCAAGTGCACAGCAAATATGCCCCTATGCTGGCCAGAGGTGGTCCACACTTGCACACACACACCCCACTGGATTTGAAGCAGGATCCCAGGGAAGCTCAATCTCTCTTTCTGCAGCACAGATGAGGCTGCACATCAGCAAGATGTGAGAGCACCACAGTGAATTCCAGATGGGAGCTGATGAAGCAAAGAAATTCAGAAAGGCTGCAGATGGTTGTAGACATGGAGCAGAGGACTCTCAAGGAGCTGAGGGAGGCTCAGGCAAAGCATGACAAAGAATGGGATGCTAAGGAGGTCTGCAACCTCACTGTGAGCCAGTGGAAAGTTTGAAAATCATTCATACTTGGACCTTAGGGCTAATAAGACTCTGCAGGTGGTGGCATTCATGTGTGAGCAGCCCAGGAGCACATTGCCTGCAACAGAGCCTGGAGTGCTGGGATTATGCAGCAGAATGTCATCATCAAGGATGCTGATAAACAAACTGGCAGTCAGGTGTGTCCAAGAGAGCCTTTCTGGAATGGGCAACAATGGTGCTGCTGTCACAGCCTCACTTGGTGATGCTTCAATACCCAGAGCAGCCAGGAATCCCCAGAACATGCCTTCCTACACCCACTTACTTTTTGGCCATCCTGGAAGAGTGAAGATTAAGGTGATGCTACATGCTCTGCAGTTTAAAGTCTCCTGCATCTCATGTCAGAGCTTGCTCCATGGTTCAGCAGAGGTTGGCTCCCTCCCCTGGTTCAATTGTACATAACTTATTAGGTAATACTTTCAGATATCTTTCAACACAGGACACAATCTTAACACTCCTTCCCCTCTAAATCACCTGGGCATAACTCATCAAACCAAACACAGACAATAAAAGTGAACTACTCAAAACTCACTTAGTTGGAAAGGACAACTCATGCTCATAAAGGACAATGTTATTTTGCAGAAAACTTTAGCCATTTGAAAACTTGTCTGCTCCAAATCAAACAAAAAAGAAAAAAAAGCAGTTGCATTATTTTGTCCACATGATTCTACAAAAAGTTCCACTGCAAAATCTCAAAATTACTATATTCTACTGCCATATTATGATAGCTTCAAAGTAGTGCCATTGTGACAACAGACATTTTAATGTATAATTATATTGAAGAGTTATCATTGTGCAGACAACACAGATCAAATATCAATATTGCCTTTACAATATTAGAAAAGATATACCAGTAAATATATTTTTCTGGGTGTTTCTATACACATGTAATATATGTGCAGATATATATACAGATATATATGTGTATATATATAGATACATAAACAAATCACTCCATAGATTTACAAAACTTCATTAAATATTTTAATTTTAGAAACATGGCATTTTCTGAAGAAAAGCTGTTTCAATGATTTTTTTTTTAAAGAAAGCAATCTGATTTTATAATTTTGTGATTTGGATAGACATCCCTCCCCCAACTGCCCCTCCACTGTCCACTCAGCCTGCATCAATATTCATATCTCTCTATTATAATAAGATGAGCTCCCTGAAGGCCTATAATAGTTAGGTTCTCTTTATATGACCATTAAAATAGATAACTGGTTTTGCCATTAAGCATCTCTCAGCCTTCTGTGCAGTTATCCAGAAGTGCTTATGGTCCAGTTCCTAACAGGGAATCCACTCTGACAGAGCCCTAGAGAAACATTTGGGGTACTATCTTGCCAATAATGCTTAGAAGCAGAAAGTTAAGTGAACAAAGTCCTTCAGTGAAAGTTAATTTAGGCATAACCTTGAGTCAAAACCTTACTGAAGAAGTACATTAGGAAGAAATCTTAGCTTAAATTAATTCAACCTGAAAGCTCAATAGAGACATATTAACATTTGCAGCTAGACAAATCAAAGCAGGGAGGCTTTTTGGTAGAAAGCAGCACTAATTAAGACAGAAAAAAAGAACTCCAGAAATTTCTCTAGCCTAGAAAACTTCCAAAATCTGTGCTGGAGCAAACAAAATGATATTTTATATTGACAAACATCAACCAGTAAAAGCTCTTTTTCTAACAGAACTGTTTTCATAAAGACAATTCTCTATTATTTCTTCTTTCTTTCCCTCTGTTTCTTCCTCTGCTTATCCCTTTTCCAAGCAGTTTTTTGTCTCATTCACTCTTCCCTCCTTTTCTTTCCAGTTTTATGTGTTCCCCCTGCTCTGCAAGTTTCCTGCATGAAGCCTTTCTTGCATTAATCAACTCAGGGATAACAAATTTTCTTATTATAACCACACAGATATAGGAAAGCCATCTAAGGGCTATTATAAGCAGATGTGGGACAAAAGGTAACAAGGCCTTCACACCCCTCTAATTAAAAGGAAAAGTAATTTCTCTGAGAGCTTTGATGTCTAAGATGCTCATGCTTATATTCAACCTATTAATTCAAACTAGAAAAACATGGCTGAAGGCTAGAATGTTTTCCACTGGTGATCTCTGAACCCATTCTGTCATTGTTTTTGGTAAAGCCTCAGTTCCTTTTACTTCAGGATCTCCTATTTAGCTCCAGCTCTCTCAAAATTTAAATAAATCAAATTTTGGAGTCAAACTTTTGAGATTATGCTATAAAAATAAATGCAACGACAAATAAGTTCCAGCACTACATCAGAATATTACTCTGATGTGTTTTTAAACATAATCAGTAAGCGTCAGCTATGAAGAAAGCATTATTATACATTATTATATTATATCTTCAGTCATGAACAGAAATGGTAGTTTTATACAGATACTAAAGGGTTGTTTTGGGTACTTTCTGTTGTTGCTGCTACAAGATTACCACATAAGCAATGATTTTGGATCTTCACAGTATTTAAAATACTGCTTTTATGAATGCTACATTCCTCTTTAGTACATACTAAAGAACCTACCATCTAACATGAAATAGACTCCACCACAAAAAAGTCTCCACCACAGGAGCAGCAAATAAATGAAGTTTGGCTTTCATTAAATTACAAACAAGTTACTAAAAATATTATGCCCAAAGGGTAAACTTCTAGTCCCCTAAAACCTGATCATTAAAATGGACTATATAACTTAATGTGATTAAGCCTAGATATAAAGAACATCAGAGTGGGGAGAAAAAAAAAAAGAGAAAAACAAGTTTGATGCACAAATACATTATTAAATTGATGTTTATATAGATTTTTCTGAAAAAGTTCAGGAAAACAAAACCTATGATTAGAGTTATTATTATTTCTGGTTTGTAAGATGACATTTTAAGTAATAATAACTATTTCAAGTCTTGAAACAAAACACAGAAACAAATTTTTTTTCTCTAAAATAAGAACTCCATTTTATACATCTAGATCTTTTGGATTATATTGCTAAAATGCTAGTTCTCATTAATTTAAAACTTATCTGCCTAATATACCTCCTTAATTTCTTAATTTCCAGAGGCAACACTGCTTTAACATAGTGGAGATATGTTCAGCAAAGACTAAAAAATAGTATGAGCTAGTCCAGAACCCAGAATTGGGAACAAGAGCTCCAGAACACGAGAAAATTTACATAATTTTATCACATGAAAACAAAAAGATCTCGCTTGGTTTTAAGGGCAGAAAATTGCAAGAGAAAGATAGATTCTCAAAATCTGAGCCAAACACTGTTTCCTAACTAGAATTTACTCACTTCTGAAAGCATATTCCATCTTGCACCCTGAAACATTACCCTCAAGGCACATGAACATAAGAAGGGAAAGAAACTTCAAGAGCCCAGTTTGCAAAGGTGTCTAGAAGCATGTCTTGAAATAAAAGAAACTGTACAGTGTAACCAAGAAAAAGCCCTGCAGGTGTTTGGAACAGCTATTTCCTTAGGAGGCTTTTTTCTTCCCTCTAATAGGCACTCTCATGACAACAATCATACACATTTTACTCACAGAGAAGTTTCATTTTCTACTTCTGTAATTTGAGTTAAAAATTCATCTTTGTTGAGAGGCTATCTTAGATAATAACTCTAAGATGGGAATGGCTACATTATTTAAATTGCTGCATTATCAGTACTGCAGTTTGTATAGGTACTACTAAACTGAATACAGACTTGAAATTCAAGTACCATTTGCCTTGGTGTAGCTGCAACATAAAAGGAGGGTTGTTCACATGCTTAAAAAAAGAATAAAACTTAAATATATGAAAAGGATTTTGCTCCAGCTGAATGGCCTTTGCCAGAAGTGAGAGCCACCCAGCAATGCAATCTGGAGTGGTTAACTGATGGATAAAACCACCTCATTCAAGGTTGCTGGAACAGCTTCAAAACAGCTTTTCACTGTTCTGAATTCAACAGGTCTGAAACGTAACTTCTACTATGGCTGGTTCTGTAAAGCAAGCTTTGTTTGGAAAAGTTTCATACACAATTACTAAATCTGGTAAGGCAAGCAATGATTTTCCTTTAGAACATGCAATACAACTTCTATTTTTTTTCAGTAACTGGTGTCAAAGAGACAGAAAATTTCTCTGAGAGTAGATACTTAGGAAGACTGAATCACCAGATAATTTGTATTTAAAAAAAAAAAAA
>WBND01000272.1:349559-363837 GCA_013398595.1 Tychaedon coryphoeus | reverse complement strand
AAAAAAGGAAAAAAGAAGGAAAAAAGAAAAGGCTTCTTTAGGTCAGAGATCTATATAAACTAATCAAGGAATCAATATAAATTCAGAAAGAGGTTCCTTTTCCCTCTCTCATAATCATTGATGCTAATATTGCTTCAGCACTCTGAGACAAATTTCTAGGCCATTATATGACATGCCTCAAGAGAGACACAGTGATCACTAGCAGTATTGTTTCTTTTAAATACCTAAGTCTGATTTTAAAGTATTGAATATAAAGATTATATTCAAAACCTGAAAAAAAAAGCACCAAAAAAAATTGTAATGAGCCAGTTTTTATGAGGTTTTATGGGGTTAAAAAAAAACCCAAAACACAGAACTGAGTGGGTACCAGGAGTTTGTTAGAGCATGGTGGTAATAACACCTAAGTTGTACTAATAAATCCCTGTATGGGCCTTTTACTTAAGCATTGAACTTGATGACCCTTGTGGATCCCTTCCAACTTGGAATATTGTGCAAATCTGTGATTCCTCCAGCCCAGCTACTGACCCTCAGTGGGAAACAATCTCAGGCCAGGAAGCCACTACTGGTCCCATCCCATGGATGTGGCTTTTCTTGCTCTCTTTCCAGCCAGCAACAGGACTGAATAGCCATTCCAAAATGACATGGTTAAACACAGTCAAAATACTGCCACAGGCAGTTAAAGAGACAGTGTCTTTACTGACATCTACTTAAAACATCAGCAGCATGTACCCACAACAAAAACACCACCACACTTTTTTCCTCTCTGACTGATTAGTGTTGAAGTCCATTTACAAAAAAATGAAGGCTGTCACTGTTCTTTCACAAATGTGTCAATTCATAATATCTGTGTACTGGTTTTGGCCAGGATAGAGTTAATTTTTTTTTATAATATCTTGTATGTTGCTATGTTTTGAATTTACTATTAAATCATTGTTGAAAACGTAGGGAAGTTTTAGCTATTTCTGAACAGGGCTTATCAGTGCAAAGGCCTTTTCTGTTCCTCACATCCACCAGTGAGGGGATGCACAAGACAGTGAGAGGGGCCAGATCTGGGACAGCTGACCTCGACTGACCAAATGGTCATTCCCTACCATATGGCAAGGAATTCATTCACTCTGTCTATCTCAGACCATGAGTTTTCTCAATTTTACTCTTTCAATTCTCTTTTCTGTCCCACTGCAGTGGTGTGAGCAAGCAGCTGTGTGGGGCTTAGCTATTTATCAGGTGTAAACCAAAACAGTCCCAAATACCAACACAAACTCCTCAACCACCTAAAATACAGTTTAGAGATTGTGAGTGCCTTATCCAGCCACTCCTTCAGACCTTGAGTCTTCCCATATGCAGGTCTCCTTCTACTTGCCACTGAACCCAGTTTGACATCTGCTAGCACATTATACTCACAGAGTGAATTGCAAAGCCCTAGGGAAACACAAACCATCTGCTGTCAGTAGACCTATAGGCCCCACAGCCCACAGCCATTTCTCCAGTGATTGACCTTTCAACCATTCATCCCCTCCAGATGCTGGCATTTAGATCTTTGAGCACATGCACAGAATACCTACATGAAAAATAGCCAAGACCAGGATTATCAAGAGGACAGGATACACCAAAGTGGGCAGGTACTGGGTGCTTTGGCAGCAGAGCACTGAGCAGCAGCTGGTTATGTGCAACCAGCCCCTTTTATCAAACTTCTCTCCTTTTTCTCATGTTTGTACAAACACCACCACCCCACACTCTACCTTTAGCCTTCCATTTCTCCACCCAGGTCTCCTCCCAAACAACCAACCTACCTCCAGCTGCTTTATTCCCTGTCAGTCTCAGTTTGGCTTCACTCGTATTCAAATCTGGTATTTCTGACACTATTTCCTAGGTCACCTTGGTCTTTCATGACAATACTGCTAAAGTTCCCTACCACTCTTCTAGCAAGTGTCCTTGCACTCCCACAAGGTCCCATAATATTCTTCTCCATCTCCTTAAAAAGGTCAGACATTCCCTACATGACTGATTTGTCATAGCAGTGCCTCTGCCATCCTTGCAGTGTGTTACATAACCTGTGTTACATCTCACAGTTTTGCATTCTCCATTCATTCACCTAACTCTCATGGCCAGGGCATAGTCCCTTTCCTGCCTGTCTCAGCAGTAAGTACACTGACACACACACGTGCCTTCAACTCTCTGAGCTGCTCTCAATCAGCCTCTGAGGGAAGAGCTTTGAACTGTACTACCTACGAAGCAAGCAGGCTTTCCTTCATTCCTGCAAGGTCCTTCATCGCTATTGAAGATCTAGGACTCACCTAGCAACAGCTGCTCCTGCTCTTGACGGATGCAAATTACAGTGGATTGCTGCAGTGACTGCTGAGAGATTGGAAAATCTTTGCTAGTTGAACACTGGGAAGATTAAAAATGGAATGCAATGTTCCTGCAGAGAAACAGTTTCTGCGTAGGGTATTACTCCTCTGGTCTAGGGAGTTCTCATACAAGTTGCTGCTCTGTTACAGAATTAGCATTCTGATCCCAGTAACAAGTCACAGAGGAAAAGCTTTATCATTTTGGTTAGGTCATGCTCTAGTATGCTAACAACAGGCTGAAGCCTTGAGACAATTAATACATTCTGAGATGCTTTTGTAGTGCTAAAACAGCATATGGAGACCTTAATGAAAGTAAAAGTTGCATTACTTTTTGATTAATATTGTTGCCAAAAGCACAAGTCTCTGTTCTGGCACAGAAAGAAAGCACCAGTGCACTTGTTTCCTGAAATTAAATTAAATTTATTAGACAGGAAAAAGAACAACTAAATGTGACTTAATAGGAAAAGCAGGATGAAACTCAAGATCCAAAAAGACAACAATGTCTAATTGCAAGGATTTGGAAAAAAGCTACTGTTTCTGATTATTATCTATATTAGGATCTATAAAATATGGCATCTATTTTCTTCTCCAAGAGTAAACATCCATTAACAGATAAATACATTTTGTCTCCATTAAAGCTCTCTGAGGTCACCCTATGCAATATATTGAATTTGTTAGTCTGGACTAGAGTTCAGCTACACCAAGTGCAGGACAGCCAAATGTCAGAATATCTATTGACTATGCCCCTGGAATCTTAATATTAAACTGAAACGCACAAGAGGAACTCAATTTCAGTCCATCCAAATGAAATCATAACTTACCTACTTAAACTGCAGGAACTCTGGAGGAACTAATCTGTCAGCAAGCAACATAAATTGAAACAGATCATGCCTAGTTGCAAATAGGTCCATTATCCTAATATTCGTTAAGAATGCTTGCGATTGTTAACCTATTCCCAGATGGATAGATGTGTACAACTTGTAATGAATGATCTATGAATGATCTCTGGAATTTAAGAACTTACAGGACCAACAGATGTTTTTGAAGGTTTTAGTACAACCAAGTTACTAGCAGCCTGGAAAAGTTTCAGAATATCAAAACTGTTGTGGAGATCCTCGTCAGGAGAAATAGCTTTCCATGAAGCAGTTATAATTTTATAGATTTGAATATTTTCTGCAGGAAAAGCAAAAAACAGTACATACAGAAGTCTCTAGCTAGATGTTTTTACAGAGATTCTCTTGTAAAAACTGTTCTAAAAGCCATTAAGTGTGAAATGGGGATGAGATATGGATATATATGATAGTGATACACATATTTGGAATATGAATGAGGAAAAAAATTACCTCATCACCAAATTCTTTTGGGACTTTCAATCTGAACTTGTTTAACAAAAATTATCTGAAAGAGTTTTACTCTAACTGAAGTTATAAAACCCAGAACCAAAAACTTATAATGAAAATTCAAAAGCAACCTGTACTACAGCAGCAGCAGACACTGTTATAAACCACTTTTCCCTGTGATTCAGAAATAATTCTAATTTCTTAGTGGCATTTACTCTTAAATGTGGCACTCTTCACTTGCATCTTATTTTCTAGATTTGATTCAGCCACATACATTAAAAAATAAATCAGATAAATAGAATCATCAATTAAACAGTTTTTCACTCTGAATGTCCTTTTGTGAAGGAGCTTTCACTTTCCCAGTAAAGATTTTTGTATTCTCTTAAGCAGGTGTTGCCTCTTCTTAAAGCCAGTCAGACTTCTTGAGGTCAGGAAAGGGAGGATGACTGCACTTTCAAATACTGAGAATAAAAATCAGTTGGAGAAGTGAGTTGGACTGGCTAGTTTTTTTTCCAGATTTGAAACAGGTAACATACCAGTGAAGGTTAGTCATTATTAGAATTAGTAATGAGGTCACAATGGTAGACATGATTTGGAAAGCCGTTCTGTTTTGAAAGCATATCCTTGCAGTTCATCTTACTAGCACAGTAAAATAAAACACTGAGGCAAATTCAACTGAGACTATCAATTCCTCCAGATTGGTGTCCTGCCAAATTCTTGCTCACTCAGGTTGCATAAGACCATTCCTTTCCTTTGGAATTCACTTTCAGATTGTTCAGAATTCTGTGTCTTCCTGGATGGTTTAGTGCTGATGCACTGTTTCACAAATTATTTCTTCACCCATACAAAAGATTGCCTTTCTGACAATGTTCTCTTTCTTTGTACCTACATACAGGTTTTCATACTCCAATAAGAAATAATTTTTATTTAGGTTTCACTATGAGTCAAATAGTTTTAAAACTATCCCTCTGCATCTGGCCTGTTATTACTGAAAGATGTTTCACAAATTTTGGATCATCCCTCTTGACTTTTTGCACATGGAAAACGTTTTGGCACTGCTGTTCATCGTATCTGCCAATTTATTAAAGAGTTTTCTCTGACATTAGAGAAAATGTCAATTTACACAGAACATTTTTCTTCCTGAGAATTCCTACAATAATGTGTGATATTTAACATTTTGTTTCCTAGTTTCCTACTACTTGAGAACGTAAAACAAATTTTTCCTACAGCCCACTGCTGCATATTTTTTATTTGTTTGTTTGCTTCTTAATTTGAGTTTTTCAGGTCTGTTTTTCTTCTTTTTTTTTTAATTAATTTTTTTATTGTTTGGTTGATTAGTTTTCCCCTGTAGATCATGCCCCGCATTACAGAACATAAGGTTTTTCAGGATTTTAAATTAGTGACATAGCATGACATTTAAAGGACACATCCATGCTTCTATTTAATTTAAATTCAACTGCCTGAATTCTTTTGCAACTAGTCTTAATTCCTCCATGTTTGGTGATACCACTAGCAAAAGGGGGACAACGTGTTACTCGTTTTAGTTAATGTCCCTTTAAAAACATTCTGCTTTTGTAAAGAAAAGCAGATTAAACCTACAGAGTGTGGTACTATCTTCATTTCCCAAAGAGTAGATAAATGCAGGATGCCAAAGAGATAAATACTATGACATCCATCTTTCCTGTTAGCAACCTACAACTACAGAGAGTTTCAAACCTGACATCTTTGTCCAAATAAAAAGTGGAATCTATTGTATATTTTACTTGAATTGCTTCTTTTATAAGCCTAAACGTTTTTGAATTTTGATCTAAAATTCTAGTCAATGAAAAGTCAGAAGGGTAAAAATTATGGACTTGGATTCTAAGTAGAATAAGATTCCTGACACTCTGCCTTGTCTTAAGGTCACTCAGTCAAGCATCATGTCCTCAGCTGCAGGAAGAGGACAACATCTTCCCCAGCTACAGGCTACCACAGAGATGGGCAAGAAAATGAAACAGAGGAAACTCATCACAGCAACAATTGAGGGTGATACTGTACAAACCCCTAACACTTAATTGCTCACTATGCCGGCAAACTATTCTCATTTACACCTGACAACCCATAGCTGGCAGTTTAGGAAAAAGAATAAACAAGGTTTGAGGCTGATACTAGCTAGAAATGTGGCCTTTATCCAGTCAAGGGTGAGCACACTACAACACTGCCATCAGAGCATGTTTGTTATCACCCATCTGATCTTTCTCATATGCCACAAAGTTACCTCCTTCCAGAGAAGCTGCACATTTTTTACTCCTTTTTAAGAAAATGTGAAGACCCTGTCAATCTCTCATAGCCCAAATGTTTCTTTAAAAATAAATAATCTGTCATGCCAAGATTTCCGGAAGGGTTGGGGCAGGTGAGGAGAAAAGCTCGGTATCAGAAAAGTAGTGCTGCTCTTCATGTGTTTCAGTGTTCTAATATATGTACAGGAACTTATGCAGGGAGAAGCAAGAAGCAGTTTAGGTTTCAGTTGACAGAATTATGGAAGACAGTGCTAAAAGATTAGAATACCTAAACCAGGTTAAATTAAAAGTTGAACCATCAAAATTGTATCTCAATGGTATCACTAGGATATAGTATAAGCCAACTTCAGATTTTTATTTTGCTAAATATGTTCAGTGGTTCCTTTTGGTTTGTTTTTGTTAATTTTTTTTGTTTGTTCTTTTGGTTTTGTTTTTTTCCTCCAGGATGTGTCTTATAATGAACAGCATATATTATTAAATTTTTTGCTTTCTCTGCCTCCTGTTTTCTCTCTTTCTAAGAGCACTAGCAATTTTCATCTGAGTACACTATCAAATATTAGGGAGACACCTAGATCAATGGCACATATAATTCCTCTACATAAACTACTTGAGTTACACTTATCTGATATTATTTAGGTCTCTTCTTCCCTTACCCAGATAACAAAATCTTTTAACCATGCCTAATTTCACAATTTTTATTTTTCTTCAAGACAAGAACATCCTCTTACACTTAAGTTTGGAAAGAAAAGTAGCTAAAAAAAACCCCAAACATAATCTAGTTCTTACTTAAAAAAAAAAAAAAAGCTGATTTTATACAGTTGTGTGAAAGTATCAAATGTAAACCCAGAAAAATAAAGTCCAGAACTGTAGAATTTAAATTTTCAGAATGAAATTGGATTAAATTATAAAAAGATATGAAATCAACAAGATTTCTCCTCACAACCTGTGTTTATTTTAACTACAGTGTCACAGTCACATTGCCCACATGCTGGGAATGATAATATCCATCAGTGAAGGGAAAAAAAAAAAATCTCTTAATTGGTCTGGTGTATTTCAGTCAAACAAACAAAAATAATTCATGTGTATTTCAGACTAACAAGAGTTACAACTTCTACATATACACACTCTTTCTGTTTCTACAATAAAGTATTGGGTAATTTACAAAGGTTCATATTGTCCAATAAATCAAAACCACTGAATAACTGATGTTAACTGTTAACTTTCACTGAACTAACTTGTTGACTGAGTCAACAAAAGCATGGTTTCAGTCAAACACTGCTACCCACATTGATACCCAGGTACTTTATTCTGCACACACTTGGCAGGTAGGAAGTGTCCCAGCCACCACTTCACCTGGCTGCAGGGACCAGTTGTTGGTACAGATTAAAACCCAGAGGACAGCAAGGGAGAACAGCAACAGAAAACACTCTGGGCTTCAGTAAAGCATTTTTCAGCCTGCTCAGGGAATGCTGTGCAGTGCTGTTCCAAAGAGCAAACAGGCCCTGGAGGAACTGGTCAATCTTCAAGAACAGCCTCTTCAAAGCACACCAATTAGCCTACCCCAGCATGCAAGAAAACAGGAAACC
The DNA here is from genome assembly GCA_013398595.1 of Tychaedon coryphoeus. NCBI lineage: Eukaryota > Metazoa > Chordata > Aves > Passeriformes > Muscicapidae > Tychaedon > Tychaedon coryphoeus. The sequence goes on along the minus strand of WBND01000272.1, from coordinate 356,284 downwards.
AAAGTGTGAATTCACAGCTTACACAGGGATGAGCAACAGTGTTCAAGCTTCAGGGCAGCTATTCATTCAATAGAAGGATGAACCTAAAAGAAGAGTACATTTATTAGTGAGACTCCTGAGTGAGAACACATTTCCTGTTTATCAAATGTTAAAACACTGATTCAAATCAATCATTGTACATAAACACAACAGAAATACAGAGTTAACAATGGAAGCAAGCAAGCAGAGAATATGTTTTTACATCCAATACTGAAAATTCATGTAGAAATTTGTGCTTGTAGGTTTTTAGGATTTTTTTTTCCAAGCAATTATGGCCCATTCTCAAAACAAAAAAACAAAGAGTAGAACAGTACAACTAATTCCTTTCATATTCAGATGAATTCTATCCTTTGCAGATCTGACTCACTGAGTCAGCTAAGATGAAAATTAGATGATAAAAAAGAACAGAATGAATTTTAAATTGTTAAGTAATGTGTATTCATCAATATTTTTTTCATCAGCTTTAAGAGATCAAATTATTCAGAAGGCAGACTCAAAATCCATTAGCAGCACTTAAAAATATGCTGTTATATAAACTTCTATATAAATGTGGTAAGAAGATCCTTTTTATAACAAGAAGTAGTTAATAACCTAATAAAAGCAAGGAAACAAAAAAGGAGGAAATGAGCTAAAAGAAATATATCACCTTCAATTACAGTCCCAGGAGAATCTCTGGTGTTTCACTTTGACATTGTGCTATCAGCAACTTCACTGTTACATTATGGTAGTTGACTGGTTATACACAGAATTTGTTTTGAAGCTCATCTTCTCATCATTAAACAAAATATTTTACTTTACAATATCCTTCTAGAATTAGTAGCAAAAAAAAAGAATAGTGTTTTGAGGCTTTTTTAAATGTTTCTGTTTGTCTATTTAAGCCACAAGTCAATTCAACATGACAGCTTCACAAACTCAGTCCAAAAATGTTAAACTTTATAATACTGATGGTGTTCTAAACAGCATTTTATGACAGAACATCTTGGTAAACTGTAGGCCATCCAGGTGACTCCTGCAGTACTGAAGAAGTGATAGACAATTCTTCCAGAGGGGATGTGATTCTGGAACTAATGGTCACAGCACAAGTGAGCTAATCAGTGACATCAAGACTGGAGGCAGCCTGGGCTGTAGTGGTCATGCACTGGTGCAGTTTTCAAAGTGTGGATGAAGCTGAACTTGGCAAGGGATGCAAAGAATAAGGGGGCTTCTATAGGTATGTCAGTCAGGAAAATACGGTCAAGAAAGCATTCTCTGATGAACACAACTGGAAAACTGGTAACAGTAGATGAAAAGAAGGCCAAGGTATCAACAACCTTTTCATCTCAGTCTTCACAGTAAACCTCACTTCCCACACATCTTGAGTGGATGGACTGGAAGACTGGTAGACTGGAGAAGTAAATTCCCTCCCACTGCAAGAGAACACATTTGTGATCACCTGAAAAACCTGAACATATAAAAGCAAATGGGATACATCTCATCAGGTCCTTGAGTCCTGAGGGAACTGTTAAGCCATTCTCTGTGATATTTGAAAAGTCACAGCAGTCAGGCGAAGAACCTGGTGACTGGAAAAAGGGAAACATTTCACTCATTTTTAAAAAGGTTAGGAAGAGGGAATCTGAGAACCTGCCAGCCTCGCCTCTGTACCTGGGGAGATCATGGAACATATTCTCTCTCCCAGGAGCTATGCTGAAGCATAAAGAAGACAAGGAGGTGGTTTGAGACAGCCAGGAAACTTTCACCAAGGACAAAACCTGCCTGACTAAACTAGTGACCCCCTATGAAAGAATGACTGAAAGAGTGAACAAGGGAAGAGCTACAGTGTCATCTATCTGGACCTCTGTATGGCCTTTGTTGAGGGTGTTTGTCCACCACAAACTCCTTCTTTCTTAATTGAAAATACATGGGTTTGATTAATGTACTGTACAGTGGATGTAGAACTGGCTGGATGGATGCAGCCAGAATGTAGTGGTCAACAGATCAATGAGCAGGTAAAGATCAGTGACAAGTGGCGTCCCTCAGGTATCCATATTTGGACCAGTACTCTTTAATATCTTAATCAGTATCATAGACAGCGGGATCAGTGCACCCCCATCAAGTTTGTAGATGAAACCAAGCTGAGTGGTGTGACTGACATGCCTGTAGTGTGGGATGTCATCCAGAGGGACCTGGAAAAGTTTAAGAAGTGGGCCCATGGGAATCTCAAGCAGTTTAACAAGTACAAGGGCAAGCTGCTGCACATGGATCAGGACAGCTCCCGGTTGCCTGGAGGAATGAAGGGATTGAGAGCAGCTCTGCTGAGAAGGACTTGGGGTAGAAGTGGATGAAAAGCTGGATGTGAGCTGGCAATGTGCACTTGTAGCTCAGGAAGCATCTGCATCCTGGTCTGAATCTGGTGATTCTGTCCTTCTAGTCCAGTCCAATGAGACCCCACTAGAGTATCGTGTCCAACTCTGGAGTCTTCAGCACAGATAAAACATGGACCTTTTAGAACGGGTCCAGAGGAGGACTGTGAACATGATCAGAGGAGTGGAGGAACTTTCCTGTGAAGACAGGCTGAAAGAGGTTGTTCTGCCTGGAAAACAGAAGGCTCTCAGAAGATCTTATAATGGCTTTCAGTGCTTAAAGGGGGTTTGTAAGAAAGATGGAGACAAACTTTTCATGGCTTTTTGCAGTAGGACAAAAGGTAACGCTTTAGACTAGATTTAAGGTAGAAATTTTGTATAATAAGCGTGGTAAAACACTGGAACAGGTTGCCCAGAGAGGTGGAAGATGCACCATTCCCAGGCACATTTAAATTCAGACCAGACTCATTACATTGATTGGGCTAGATGATCTTCAAAAGTCTCTTCCAACATAATTCTAAGACTCTATCTAACCAACTCCGGGCACAACATGCTGAACTTGGGAACCCCAGAGTCTCAGATTTTAATGTCAGGAATCACTCAAATTCAGAGAGCAATTCAGGTTTCTGTAATCACTGTTGAGAAGTACCTCACTCTCCCTCCACACTAGCTGATAAGAATGAATTGGCAGTGGGAGAGCATTTTGATCTCATGCCTACATACCAGATTCTGCTTGCATGGAGTTAATTTTCTTCACAGTAGCCTATGCATAGCCTTCACTGTAGTGTTCTTCAGGGAATTTGTGACAAAGCCAGTATTGATAGCACTCCAGTGTTTTTACTACTGCTGAGCAGTGTGTGCACATGTTAAGGGCTACTCCCTACCAGCCACCATACGCACTATGCCTCCTCAGCAGGTAGGCTGGAAGTGCTGAAATTGCCAGGGAACACAACCAGGACAACTGACACAAACTGACCAATACTGTATGACTTCCCCACCTCATGGCATCATGCCCAGCAGTAGAACTCAAAGAAAGGAAGATGGCAGAATATGTATGGTTACCACATTTGACTTCCCCAGTAACTGTTACATATGCTGAGACCCTGCCAAAAACTGGGTCTGTGTCTGCCTGCCAACACAAAGCACTGAATATTTGTCTTTGCTTGTATGCACAGCTTTACTTAACATATTTAACTGTTGTTATTTCAATCCCTGAATTTTGTTCTTTCTGCCCTTCCAATTCTTTCTTCTCCATGCTACTGGTAGGGAGAGAAGAAGTTGCAAGTCCCAAAACTTAAAATTACAGTCATATATTTTCTGGTCATCAGAACACCCAGATGTCTTGCTGAGATTAAAATAGAAGCCCACAGCATTGCATTTCTTTAGAGGTATAACTCAGGGAGGCTTTTATTTCTCAAAAAAAACCTTAAGAGTAAACAAATAGAGGAAGTAAAGGCAAGTTCAAAAGTAAACTCCAAGTAAGACCTTGAGACTTATTAGTGATATTTGCATTACTCTAATTAGTCACTGTCTCACAGGTTCTCCCATAGTTTAAACTGCCCATACCAAAGCTTTTCAAAAGTCATGGCTTTATCAAAATTGTGAATACAGGCTCTGAAATGCTAATGTTAGATGCAAATGTAAGTGTTAACTTACAACTCTATATGTTGTCTGAGGAACATGTGGAGTCTATTAAGTAATAGGACACTGCACATTTCCTTGCTTTCTCGGATGCGTCCATGCAACTAATGCTTTTTAAATTGATATTTCCCTTCAATCCATCCAAAAATATTGTTTTCTTAGTGCCAAAAATATCTACACCACTCAAAATCTAAGGCTTAGGAGTTGCACTACTGGTTTAACAGATTTCTCTAACACTTTAGAAGTTGTGATTTTAATAGAATATGACAGCAACATACTTTGATTAGATAAAGATTTCTATGCCTTTTTTATTTCTACTTTATTTTACCAATATCTATGCAGATCAAAAGTAAAATATTAAATGAAAAGCAGAGGAATTCTTCCTACTTTCCACTTATTGATCAAGAAGTCATGACTGAATTATCACCGGCATTTTGTTTAGAATCTTGAGTAATTTAAATAGCTTTGTACATCCTTCCTACTCCGTTATTTTAAAGAAGTGAGTCAATACCTACTTCTCAGTCATCCCTCATTCCAAGTAGGTTTAGTCAACAAAATATAAAAAGTGACTTAGGCTATTGAAAAATAAAAGTTAAAAATCAGTGGGTTTGATAGTCTGTATTTCCTTTTACATAAACACAAGCTTCATTGTTGTTTTCTATGTCCCCCCACACACACTCAAAACCCCCACAAAAACACAAATCAACCAGCCCTCACACATTTGAGGATATTGTTGGATTTTACTCCCACACAATGAAATTCTAATCTCCTTCATTAGAAAAGAGCTATTTTACTAAATGAGAAGCTCCACTGGTGTCACTGGAGATACCGATAAAGCTTACTCAAAATATCAAAACCTTATTCTTAAATCTGGAAAGGGAAAATAAATTGTACAGAATTCTGTGGCGAAGGACACTCAAAGGGCAAATATGGAGGAATGCAGCCCACTTATCAACAACCTTCAACTAACTAAAGCAGAATGAAATTCTGTAGTATGAAATTATAGGAGGCTTCAGTTAAAGGGACTGCCCAAGATGTTGCTTCTCTAAGCTCAAAGATGTGTCTTCAAACTTCAAGAGCATTATAATTTAGTCCAGAACCAAAAAGATGTGCTTCATCATTCAGCACCTATAAGACTACATTTGAATGCGCACACCATAGCAGGAAGTATTAAAAATACACCAAAAAAGAACATTAAGATAATTTCACTACAAGAGTTTTGAAAAACTGATAATACATCACATGCTGTGATGCAGCTTTCTGGCTCTTGTGGAAAAATGATTGGTGTTTTAAGAATAGGTAGTTCCTTTTCAATAATCACATCCTGCAGTTATTCTCTGTACAATATGTGAGCCAGGATTGTTAAAAAGGTTTTCACACCTTTTGCTTCAGTACCTTTCTGGAATGTATGCTGTACTATCTACAGCAACCAGCTGTGCTCACATCGGATATCCTCAGTTAAGCAGGATCAGATTTTGGCACTGCTATTGTTAACTGTAAGCATTTGTTTGTTTCATTAGTGGCAATTATGCCCAGTAGGGACTGCCAAAGGCACATAGTGATCCGTGAGGTGGATTTAATAAATAAGCTTATATCAGTGAAAAATATTCCATCAAGATGTGAGAAAGCCCTGTATTTTCGATTCTCTTACTTTTCAAAATGTAACAGTTAATTTCTGGACAAGAAAAATCTGACTTTTTCGACCTTTGAGCCTCCAACCTACTTTCAGATTAGTTGTGAATGGGGAAAAAATATTGGAGAGCAATCTGCAGATTTTTCCAAACAATTCCTCATTTCAAGATAAAGAAGCCTTCCTGCTTCTTGACTACCATGATTAAGCCTTTCAGCTTACTGACTGGGAACCTGACATAAAAATACTTCTTTGTGTATCTAACAAGACTACAGTGCTAGCTGAAACGTTAGGAGTTTTGGCTTCACAAAGCTCAACTATACAGATACCTGCATCTAAATTTGAAGTTAGCAAGAAAACCCCTAAGTACAAAAATTCTCTGTTTTATATTATCCTAGAATAAACCTTGAGATCTGGTTAGGAATAAGAACAAACAGCTCAGATAAATCACTGTAAACGGCTGAAAGCATAAAGTACTAAATTCCAGTGCAAAGACCCAAAGTCTTCACTTCAGAGAAGAGTAGAAAAATTAAGACAGAACTCAAAGAGCTATCCTTTGACTTCAGATACTTTCATGCCGGGAAATGTGGGAGGAATATGAGAAAATAAGACTGGTTGATTTTGTAGCTGATTGAGATCTTAAATAGTGCTGAAACTTTTCACCATAAACCCACAACTTGTTCAACAGGACAGGATGCTCACTGTGCTAAGCACAGTTGGCAAACAGCAATTTTAATTGTCAAATACCAAGGGTTTGTCAAGCATGTTGTCACTTCATCCAACACTTTCTGGCCACAGACACAAGTTAGAAACTATCTCCAGATCTGAGTATTTCTTCCTGAGACAGTACAGAGTTTGGGAATCACTTGATTTATATGTTTTAGCATATAACAATCATAATAATAATAACATCAAAACGACAATCTGAAAGTTTTGATTGTAATATTTGAGGAAGCGTCCTAGTTGTAACTCAAGAGGAAGATATTGTGACAGCAATGGAGGGTGACACACTGATAACTACTGAGAGTTCAGGCTGACCTCCAATTAAAGAGCTTTGCTAAGACTATATATACTTA
>WBND01000272.1:312945-339336 GCA_013398595.1 Tychaedon coryphoeus | reverse complement strand
TTCCTTAAAGCACAAAGATTATCAAAAACATGAGTCAAGTTTTGAATCAAATTATCTAAGTGCAAGAAAATGAGCAGTCATAGAAAGTCTCCAGACAGGTTAAATTACCCAAACTAGGCTCAAATGCAAGGAGAGAGGCTCAAAGAAGTGCAGGTAGTCATATATTTATTACAAAGAAGAACTCAAGGAGCATTTGAAAGGCCAATGCTTCACTGGAGGGAAAATTGGATGGATAAGTGAGGGCCAATGGGAAGGTACAGGTGTACACTGAAGCAAAGAAGCAAAAAAGGAAAGCTAAGAAGAGCTTTGACTGAAGTGAGCCAGGTGCAGTGGGTACTCTAGTAATGAAGCAAAGATTGCTGTATTTGGCCTCTCTTCTCCCTGCAGGTTTTCAGTGGGAAGTTGGTGTCCTGTCCATGTACTTGGCAACAGAGCTTGGAGAGGAAGGGTGTGATTAGAAAAATATTTAGTCATGGGCTGCTTGAATAAGATGAACATGTATAGATCCAGATTTTAACCAAATTTTCCACAATGCAGAATAACCTGGTTAAAGTCATCACAAAGACGTTTCACCAACTTGGAAAGACAGCACTGTACAGAAGTTCTCAGAATTAGAAAAATCAACTAGAAAAATATTAATTTTATGTCCCAAAGAGGGCCTAGAGAATGATGTGGGAAACTAGAGTCGGCCACTCCTCCATTCCCAAGATCACAGGTGTCCTCAAAGCAGTTTCTAGGCATGTGAAAAGCATGGAATCAGCCTGAACAGATTTACCAAGCACAAAGCCTGTACCTGGCTAACTTTATTGCTTTATGTGACACAAACTGAATTCAGCAGTACAATCACAAAGTATTAAGAATAGATAAATAATATTTCAAAGTAAGTAGAATCAAAATAAACACTTAGAAAGTTGTGCTGATTTCCAAATTATCCTTGACAAAAAATTCCTCAGTTTTCTTATTTCCAACTCAGATACCATCTTCTTGCTCAAATCCCCTGATATTTGTTTTAGTTTTCCATAATCAATATCAGTTTTTACAGTAGAGTCAGGACAGGTGTCTCACAATAACCAAAATACCAGAGTTTATATGCAAGCCATTCATACACTGGAGCTTGTCTCGAACACCTTTTCTCCCTCAAAAATAAATAGTAGAATAACAATAACTATCACTAGAAAACCTACTTAACATTAGGATGTAATTTCTCTTTGCTCAGTACTTTTGGACATATGATCTACAGCTTTGCTCATTTTCAAGGACTAGTCAATTTGTAAACAGCACTTTTTCAAACCTGGCTCAGTTTCTACCCATAGTGTAAGTATTGAATTACAGGCATTGCTAAGTCTCCACCATCAAGCTGAGTGTGTGTCAGTTTGTATAACATTCTAGAGGAATGTCTTCTCACTCAAATGATTTTTAGCACTTGAAATTTTCAGGCTTTTTCTCCTGTTTCAGCTGCTGTCACTTTCACTTCCATTATCCAGTCTCCTTGCTTTAAGTTTGATTTTATCACCAGTCTTAAACCCAAAAAAGTTATTCTCAACCCAAAACAATGAACTTCATTCTAGACAAACTTTTCTTCTCCTTACTTTGCTTTGACTGTATGGCTAGGGACACTAAAATGTAAAGTTCCAGAGTAAAGAGACCTTGCAAAGGAGGTTTTATAATTTTATTTTTGCACTACTAGAACATAGGTTTTCATAGTCTAAAATTCACACAGTGTGAAAAGGCAAAGAAGATCCAGAAGACTCTTGTGGATTTCCTAAAAATTTCTACAGCATTTTTGCATGCAGGATGCCTCAAACGTTGCTTTGGTTAATTTACTAGCAACTCACATGAGCCTTTGGCCAGAGGTTGGGCACAGGAGCAGATACTCCGGGACATAGTTTTCAGTTTTACCATCAGTTTAATTATAATTAGTTTAGATTTCTTCCATTAAATTTGTGAGAAAATGGGAAGGGAGAGGAATGACACAGGGAGTCAACTTAGACAATCATGGTTCAGGCATAAAATGGTCTAAAGGCAATCCATACATTTTGAGTGCTTTCCGAGGCAATGGAATGATTAGAAGCAAAGTACTCTGACTAGTAAGAGAATCAGCTTTGTTAATAGTTTTCAATGCAACAGCAGAATATGATTTTATTATTATCCAGTTCAGAAAGTGGTGTTTATGCCTGAAAAGAGGTATTGCCAGAGATGCAAATAGCTCTCTGAAGTTCATCTGAAAAACATTAAAACTGCTTGAAATTCTTATTTATACACACAGCTGTGATGCAATTAAAATGGTTATGCAAAATACAGTAAAAAAAAATAGAGTTATAGCAAAAAACATCTACTGGAGTAAATACTCCATCTGTGCAGGATTTCCAAACTGTCATTCAAATGAAAAAGACTTTTCCAGACCTCCACCATTGATCAGAAGTGAGATTCAATTTGTGAGAAAGCAGGGGTTTTGAGTGGTACCACAGTAACTGAATTTTTCCTTTAAAGAAAAATATGTATGGCCCACCTCTGTGGTATTGATTTAACATTTTTAATTTATGACTAAGTCTTTTCTTTATGTTCCCTTCTTCCACTTTTGTCAATTTGCATTTGAGTACAGAGGGATTTTCATTTTATTTGTCTAATTGAATATTATAGATCAGTACACCTGTGACAGTGACTTAGACCTCTTTGTAAAAACTTTTCACTGCAACAATTTAAGTGTGTTGTCTTCCATATCACTTAAATGAGCATCTGATAAAAAAATTGTCTAAATCTTTGATAAATTAAGATATCTTCCTTTTCCTCTTTTTGTTTTATTTTATTTTGTAGAATCATAGAATTTCCTGAGTAGGAAGGGATCCACAAGTATTGTCAAGTCCAACTCCTGGTCCTGCACAGGAAAGCTCCTCACACCTTGTGTCTGAGGTCATTGTCCAAATACTTCTTGAACTCTGTCAGTGCTGTGACCATTTCCCTGGGGAGTCTGTTCCAGTGCCCAAACACCCTCTGGGTGAAGAACCTATTCCTAATATCCAGTGTAAATCTCCCTTACACAACTCCATGCCATTCCCTTGGGTTGTATCACTGGCCACCACAGAGAGATCAATGTCTGCGCCTCCTCCTCACAAGGAAGTTGCAGACTGCAATGCGATCTCCCCTCAGTCTCCTCCAGGATGAGCAGACCAAGTGACCTCAGCCACATCTAATACAACTTCTCCTCAAGGCCTTTCACCATCATTTTGGCTCTACTCTGGATGCTGTCTAATAGTTTTATATCCTTCTTTACACAGCACTGGAGGTGAGGCTGCCCCAGCTCAGAGCAGAGCAGGACAATCCCCTCCCTTGCCTGGCCGTGATGCTGTGCCTGATGCCCCCAGGACAGGGCTGGCCCTCCTGGCTGCCAGGGCACTGCTGGCTCATGGTTAGCTTGCCATGGACCAGGACCCTCAACTGTCTTTCTGCAATGTTGCTCCCCAGCCTCTCATTCCCCAGTCTGTGTGGACATCCAAGGATGACCTGTCCCAGGTGCAGAATCTGGCACTTGTTTTTGCTAAACTTCCTATGGTTGGTGAGTGCCCAGCCCTCTGATTTTTTGAGGCCTCTCTGCAGACCCTCCCTGCCTTTGAGGGAGCCAACAGCTCCTTCCAATTTAATGTAATTGGCACACTTACTTAGTATTCATTCAAGTCTTATGTCCAAATAATTCATGAAGATGTTGAAGAGCACGGGGCCAAGGTTGCAGCCCTGTCAAATGCCACTAGTGATGGTTTGTCAGTCTGATGTCACCTCATTCATTACAGTTCCCCTTTGTGTTCAACCTGTGAGCCAGTTGTCCGCACATCTCATGATGTATTTATCCAGCTGTGTCCTGGGCATTTTGTCCAGATGGATACTGTGAGAGACATTATCAAAAGCTTTGCAGAAATCAAAAAAGATCACATAACTTGCTTCCCTTGGTCAGGTAGGTGGGCAATTATACTTAAAGGAAATTAAGTTTGACAAACAAGACCTTCGCCTCATGAAGCTGTGCTGGCTGTGACTGATCACTGCATTGTCCTTCAGGTGTTTTTCAATAATACCAGTTGATGTTCAGCCAAATGCATTTTCTCTCTACAGAGGTGAACAGCATCACTGTATTCCTCCCATGTGCCTCAAACTTGTTTCCACAGGGCATAAAACTTATTTTTCTGGCTTAACTCCAAAAGAAGATCCCTGGTCAGCCAAGCTAGCCTTCTGTCTCAGCTTCTTGACTTCCAGCATTTTAGAGTACTTTGCTGCTGTGCCCTTAGGGGGTGGTGCTTGAAAAATGACCAGCACTGGTGGACCCCAGTGCCTTCAAAAGCATTTTCCATGGGGTCCTTACTAAGTAGTTCCCTGAGCAATATGAAGTCTGTTCACCTCATGTTCAGGGTTGAAGTTTTGTTGGCTCTTTTCCTCCTGTCAGCCAAGCATCTTGCTGCTCTGCTGGGGTTCCCCTGGTTCTAGAAATTCACCTTGCTCTGTGAAATGTGTTTGCACCAGAACTGTTCACTTTGGTGAGTGATGGTTATAAAATTACCTTAATTTTTGTGCTCTTATACATACATCAGTACCCTACTGCAACACTGATAAAGTGTTTCAACTTTAATCATATCATGACCACAGCAAAACTGTTATGGGATGGAAAAAGTAGGAAGAAACAAAGGTGTACGAAAACTTGCACAATCTGCCAGAAGATATGATCCAATGCAACCAACTTTATTTTGGCTCTAAGTCTTTTAACAGAAATGAGAAGACATTCCAGAATTCTCATGATTGTTGTGAATATAGATTATTTTCCATATCGGTTAACTTGTCTTGCTACTGAGTCAGGGTAGAACAAGAGGAGGTAATAAAGCAGGAGGAAAAAAAAACCTTGGAATGGGGTCTGAAAGGGAAGAAGCTTAGATAGGGAGCAAGGAAGGGGACTCCAGAATAGAACTTCCATTTTAGTGCACAAGAATCAGTGCATCCTTGAAAGAAAAAAGTATTCCAGTAGATCAATCTGATTCCCTGCAAGACAGGTCAGGTAACTTAGTCAAGTTGTAATCAATCTCTGTTCCCACAGACAAAAAGCAGGTGACTAAGGCTAACCTGCTCTGAAACCAGTCTCAGTAACAGTTCAAAGGGCAGCACAAATAGTCTGCTTTATGTGTTCCTTCCTCCTCTTGGTGTGAGACCTTCAGAGCTTTTATACATTAGACTTCAAGCATTCACTGTTTCAGCCAAGTTCAATGGGATTCAGTGTCCTGAACCTGTGTAATCACCACAATACAAAGCAGCATGAATCAAGTTGCCTACAATTATGGAGTATTTGTAACCTAAATTTCCTCTTGTATCCTAACCAATGCCATAGGGATAGGAAGAGTTTCCCTTTGGAATGGTACTGCAAAGAAGTTAGTCTGAAATGAGTCATTGTGATCACAGGAAACTCTAATAAATGAAAATGTAACTCAATTTTCAAAGAGGTTACACGTGGTGTTCAAAAACTGGTTTAGGGTCATACTTGAACACAGACGAGTTTGAGGAAGGACTCTGTTCTGTGAACAATAACCACAAATGCACATCAAAAATAAGATCCCATGATCACTGCACTAAATTCTGTTCTAATGTACAGACAAAGAAGCAAGTTAATTTAGTTGTCTGCACTGGTATTGGAAAGTCTTGTGAATCTCGAATTTTTGTAAGTTAAATAATTTCCAAGTATTCCTTGTATTATTTTTAGACAATGTGTCACTTTATAAATACTAACACAAGTAGAAATGATTTCATCTATTTTGAAAAAATGTTTTAGTGTTCTTTTTCCACCCTGATATTACATGAAATAGTATATCCCAATATATTTTCACAGTGCACTGTGCTATTATTCTCATTCAGGAGAGATGATACATACAAAGCAAATGTTTAATCTCTCCTGGGTGAGAGGTTGCTTTCATGGGAAATTCATTTCATAACGATTTCATATCTCTGATACTTCAGAATGATCTTCCAGGATCACACAATGAAACAGAAATCTTCTTGTGAAATGACAGTACATATTCTGTTAAGATTTAGGTCAGCTATGTTTTGAAGAACATACATCAGGATGTAAAGGTGTCCTTAGCGAATTGAAAAGGGCACAATAATAAAACTATCTGAACTGGAGAATATGTGCAATAGGAAATAATTTTAGTAGGACACAATGGAACATAAATTGAAGGTTAGAAATGGAAGAATTACAGTAACTTTCAAGAAAAGTAACAGATACCAGATGCATATCACAAATTATCCTGTTATGAGAGAAAAGCTAGAGGAAGGAGAAAAAGGAAAGAGATATTTGAAATTTAAGAGAAACATTTCTGCAAATAACCTTCTTGTGGCCTCTGAAAAATTTTCAGACCAATCTGCTTTTTCTGCTGCTTCTTATAAATGAGAAGGCAGTGAGGCACTACAAGGAATATACAGTACTATTTTGGAATGCAAGATCAAGAGACTACTGATAGTTCACAAGGATTCCAGTTTGGGAATCTCAGATTTACTGGTTTTCAATTCCTCTTATTTTAAATAGGCTGATAATGACCTTCATAAAGAAGCAATAACTTGGAGAACCATGAAAACAGTTCACAGGAAGTTTTGAGCACCTTATGCAGTAAGAGAAGTATACTTAAGGAACTTCAGCAAGAAGTATTCTTTTTATCCTTTATCTATTATTTTCCCACCTTAAATGATGCTCCTCCAAGACATAAGCAAATTAAATCAAACAGAAAAAACAATATAATGTTCTGTTCTTGATCTGAGTATTCTAGATTGTTTAGAATGACAGCAGTAAACAGAAAACACTTTTACCCAAAATATTTACTTATGAGTCAAAGATCACAGTTTGCGCCAGATGAAAGCATTCTCCATATGAAACATTCACAGAAATGTTAAAAAAATCAAACCCCAAAAAAGATAAAGTCATCTGCATTTCAATATTAGCTAATTGTAATTTTTACCTTCTGAAAGATTCATGTTTATGTAGAGATGATATTTAGTAGTTGAAGACCATTGAGTAGGCACATCGAGTAAACACAGTGCCGCATTTTCTCTTCTGTATTATCAGGTCTTCAGACTCAGATTTTATGTTTCAAACTATCAGAGTGTGACTGAGATACATTCCATCATCAAATTTGTTATTTAGCAAACTAGGGTCCCTAAGTCACAGAGCAGATGATGTATCCTTATCTAGAGTAGTGTATCTCAATGTACTACTATAAAATACAAGATGTTTTCTCTTACCACCATAGTCAGAGTGATAAAAGGTCAATACCAATAAAAAAATATTCATTATTTTAAAAAGAGGACTTTTATCCCATAAAATGCATACCTAGTTTTAAGTAAGTTTTATCCCTGCATCACATCATCATGTTAGTATTTCCATACAGTAAGCTCCATAAGATGTATATATGTCTTTTTCACTAGTAGAAATCATCTTAAATGTGTGATTCAAGGTGTGACCTTGCCTGTGCTGACTACAGGGGGACAATCACTGCCCTGGTCCTACTGGCCACACAGGCCAGAATGACGCTGGCCTTGTTGGCTAACTGGGAGCATAGCTGGCTTGTGCTTAGTCGTTCAACCCCCAGGTCCTTTTCTACCAAGCATCTTTTCAGCCACTCTTCCCCAGTCCTGTAACAATGCCTGGGGTTGTTGTCACCCAAATGAAGGATAGGGCACTTGGTCTTGTTCAATCTCATGTAATTGGCCTCAGCCCATCAATCCAGCCTGTCCAGACCCATCTGCAGAGTCTTTTTATCCTCCAGTAGATCAACATTCCTGTCCAACTTGACATTTTCTCTATGCCCTCATCCAGATGCTTGATAAGGATAGTAAACAAATCTGCACCCCAATAGTGAGCCCTAGGGAGCTCCACTTGTTTTGGCTGACAACTGGATTTTACTTCTTTCACCACCACTCCCAGGGCTCAGCCATCCATATAATTTTTTTATCTAGTGGCAAGAACACCTGTCCAAGCCATGAGCAACCATCTTCTCCAGGAGAATGGAATGGACAGTGGTGTCCAGGTTACCACATTCATATCTTGACACCATAGAATCATTGGGCATGACCTTCAAGATTGAGTACAGCTCTTAACCTAACACTTTCAGGTCCGTCACTGAACCATTTACCTAAGCACCACATCTACGGGATTTCTGAACCCTTCCAGGGATGGTGATTCTGTCACTTCCCTGTGCAGCCTCTTCCAGTTTCTGATCATCTTTGTCATCCTCACTAAGTTGCTCAAATTAATTTATCAAGCTGATCAGCTCCACAGTTTTAGCCTAGCACAGCATCAGTTTTTAGACATGGATTTTTTGGTGTACTCCATTTAGTCAATAGAATTCTTCCAACTTACACTGTCCAAAACCTCCTTGTCCACGGCTGCTCTATGACTGAAGAAAAATATTCAGTTTGAGAAAATTCTCGTATCTTTAGCTAAATAAATTTTGCAAGTCTGATGATTTGGGCTTTAAAAGTTACTTTCTAGGAATATATTTAATGTATTACTATATTCAGAGATAACTTTTTAAAATAAAGGTTATTTATATCAAAATACTTCTAATCCACAGCTAATTCTCATAGAAGAATCTTAGCACAGTACCATTAGAAATGCAATATTCAGAAGAAGAGTTATACGTGTAGAGAATTAGCCCCAAAATAGATTTTGTAGTGTATCTTATGTATTTTGAAGAAATCTTCTACTTCTCCTTTTCTGTACTGACCCCGTGACAAGAAGTACTTTTTACCCTTTTTTGTGTAGAAAATACTCATATATAGAGAGAGATAAAAGTCTTTTTTTAGGTCTGGTTTGTAAAGTAAAGTTCCAAAAGGCCAAGGCAATATTAATTAGGAAACTGAAAAAAGAAAAATTATCCCTTGTGATTAAGCTCCTTGTTTAAACTGTTACTGCAAACACTGTGAATAATTTCCCTTTTCAATGTTTCATATCAGCAGGATTCATTGCATGCTGAGTCTGAGGACTCTTAGTAAGTAAGCAAAATGCATGAATTAGAACTGTTAAACATGCTTTCAAGCTGCATAATGTAGAAATACATTAAATAAATTCTTTGAAACTACTTCCAGTCTAAAAACTGTAGCATTTTCTAAAAATTAAGATGTAAGATATATTCCTACATGAAAAAGAATTCACCTTCTGGTTAAAAAGAGTTCCAAAAAATAAACAACTTTCCTACAGGTTGTTGATCTGAAAACTGTCTTTCCCAGTCTTCCATAGCCCAGATGGAGAGGATAATTGCAGCTGTTGAGGTTGGAATGCTAACTTCATTGTGTTTGTCACTGTTTACTGTTTCAGTCAACTTTTTCCTGCTACTGCTTTTGGCAGAGGTGGATATGAGTAATTCTGCTTCTTCCCCTTGGGAATAACAGGGAAAGATCTGGAGAGCTCCTTTCAAAAGCCCATGATGAGTAGAAGTTGCTTATACAGTATGCACTCCTTATGCTAAAGGAGAATGGCCAGCCAAGGAAGAAGTCTATTTACTGTCATACAGAGGTAAGCTACTGTTTATGGGAGAGAGACAAGAGCACAGCAAGCATATGATTCTTCTTTCTCACACCAAATTAACCTACAATAAACCTTCACAGCATTTTTCCCTACTTATTTTGACTTACGAGCTCTCACCTTTATTATTTGGAGCTATTTTTCTTTCTTCCTATGAGTTTGGAAAAGTTAGTCCAGGCAATTCTCACTCCAGTCTTATCTCTGGAGGGATGAAAAACATCATAATTCCCCTGGTTCCCTGGAAGAAATAAAGTTGTGGAGTTGCTCTCAGATTCCTCACTTTCAACTTCGTCAAGTGGTCTCTGTTGGCTATCACGGCTATTACGGTTGTCCAAAATAGTTATGGACTTCTTTATGTCTCTACCCCAACAACAGTGTTTCCCAGATGATCCATCATTATACAACTGACTACTGGTTTGGTGGGATCTAGGCCAGAGCTGGACTCAGGGATATTGTCTCAGAAGGAGTCCCATCTTAACCATCTGGAAACATTTGGTAGCTCTCCTGCTAAATGGACACTAAACCAAACAAAAGCCAAAATTTTGTGTAGTGCTGGATCTCTTGGACATAATAACATCAATTCTACTACTGTTGTTCTTGCACTTATTTATTTTTTAAGTTAAACTACCACATATTTTGTTTTTACAGCTCCCTTCAATATCCTCATTAGTACCAGAGGCAGTACTAAGCTGCATACTGGTAATGATTATGTTCAGAATCAAACTAAGATGTTAGAATGTCTACCCAAGGTACTTTCTTGTCTATATAGAGTATGTATTGCATCCTAAAAGTCCAGATACAGAAAGGCACACAGAGAACTAAATGGCTGAAAAGCTAAATATTGTGACACTAATGATTTTGTGTGTTCTCAACAATTTAGAGAACACTGAAAGCTGTGTTTCAATTACAGCTGAGTTGCACAGCATTTTATGCACTTTGAAGTCCCAAGACATCATTCTACCCACAAAAAAAAGCTGACCTCTCTTAAAAGAGCCTCCATCAAACATGAAATATCACGGATATTTCCTGTATGATATATTCCCTCAGGAGCATGAAAAAAAAGGCACTTTCAAAATTCCTTTATAGCACTTCAGTGAAGAAAAGAAAGGCAGAATACAATGGCTCTCATCTTTATAAATACCATGTTTTTGGGAATATCCTACATTGTACATCTATAAAGCCATGCATTTTCACTTACTTCAAATTTCACTCCTTACAAGCACTAAAATAATGGATGGCATGACTAATTTTTTCCCGCCATAACATATTCCACTTTACAATCACCTTACATTGTCATTTAGACTCAAAGGTCATTACAAAGCTACATTTTGCATGTGGTTGTTTAGTTCTTTGCAGAAAAATCTAATGAAGTTTTCTTAAATTTGAATTTACAGTGGTCCCTGCACTGGTTTTAGAATCTGCCCTTGAGAATAATATGTTGCTGTTTTTAATCACTGTCTTAGCCTTTGATTATACCCTTCAGTCAGTTTTCACTTCATTGAATCTGAATGGAAAGCAAAATTAAGACGTATTTGAATAGAAGCTCTACCTTCAAATAAAATCAACAAAACAGACACCAAAAACTCCTTATTAGCTTCATCCATTTTACACTGGAAGTGCATATATAATAAAGAGTTTGAGAGAGCAGAAGACCATTTCAATAGTGAGAACTCTAGGGCATTAACCTTGGACAGCTGCCAGACAACTACCTAACTGCTCTGTCACTAGTCTTCCTCAAGAGGATAGGAGGAGACAAGGCAAGGAAAAACTCATGAACTGAGATAAAGACAAGGAGGCTCCTTACCAAAGGAGCTGGCAAAACAGTCTTGACTTGGGGAAAATTTGGGTTCCTGTCAGTTAAATCAAAGTTTATTTAAGAAACAAAGGCAAAAATCTAAAACACCTTCCACTACCATATTCCCTTCTTCTGAGGCTCAGTTTTATTGCTTCATTCCTGATTCCTCTAACTCTTCTCCCCAGTTTATATTTTTAGCTTAAAATCACACATTTAAGCATTTAATAATGGACAACACAAAATAAATCAATTTCTACAAGAATTGAATACCAGCTTGAATCCTGAACCAGTCTAGTATTTTACTTCCAGGAAAATTTAATCACTGCAAAAGTCCTGTTAAAATAGTATTCTGAAAAAAGGGCAAAAAGGACAATAGTCAATTATTCTAATTTCTGCTTTGATATTAAATTAGCACAGTATTATTATCGGAGCCTCTTGATTCCTTATTAATGTATGTTAGCTCAAGTCAAACACTCCACTTTTTTTCTTCAACACTGGAATGCCATTACTTATATTTTCACAGCTCTTACTACTGTTAGTTTCTAAATTTAAACAGAGTCTTTGAAAATTTACTGTTTAACGGTTTAACACTCTTCTAAAAGTGACATACATAACAGAAATAAAGAACTCTGAAAATGGAGCAAATTCTATCAAATGGGTTGATATTACCATAAGCAGCCAAGCAAATATTTTGAGCATTCTAATAGTGCATTACTTCATTCTGAAGTTACATAAACCAATACATTATATAAGCTACTTTATCTCTGAAGCCTGTTTCTATTTTCTTTTACTGAAAAAAGTATTCTCATCAATACAATCATAGTGCCAGCCAAACATTTACACAGCAGGTTACTAAATTTGTTTCTTGGTTTTGGATGGGATAGACTTAATTTTCTTCCTAGCAGCTGGTTTAGTGTTGTGTTTTGGATTTAGGATGAGAAGAATGTTGACAACAAACTGGTGTTTTAGCTGCTGTTGAGCTGTGGTAGTATGAAGCCAAGGACTTCTCAGTTTCCTGTACTGCACTGCCAGCAAGTAGGTTGGAGGTGCACAAAATACTGAGAGGAGACATAGCCAGGACAGCTGAAGCCAACTGGTCAAAGGCATATTCTAGACTGTATATTGTCATGCTCAAAAAAACTGGGGAATCTGGCTGGGGAATGCAGCCTGCTGCTTAGGGACTGGCTGGGCACGAGTCACTGGATGGTAAGCAATTGTGTTGTGCATCACTTGGTTTGTATATTCTCTTAGCATTTTAATAAATTTCCCTTCCTTTTCTGTCCTGTTAAACTCTTTATCTCAACCCATTAATTTAATCTCTTTTTTCAGATTCTCTCCCCATCCCACTGAGGGGGGTGTAGGCAAATGGCTGTGTGGTGGAATAAACCTGCCTGCTGGAATAAACCACAACAACCAATCAGAATGTATTTTCAAGTACCAAATTCTATTCAGAAGCATCAAAGGTGATAAATATTTTGGCGTAATCTTTATCCTTCGGCTCTTGAGAATGTCTAGTGTCAGGACAAATCATACTCTAATATACTCAAGTGTGCCACATACAAATTTCCTTGGCCTGTAGTTCATGTTTTTCTCATGACAGTAATATCTTTATGGAAGAGCATTCCACAACACAGTCCAAGCAAGCCATGCAATTTTTCTCACTTTTGTTAAAAATTATTACCTTGATAAACGTATACTACAGTATTGATAGCATCAATGAAGGATGTAAAAGTTACTGCAAAAGAACTCTAAGCTGAGACTTACAGAGAAAAGATAAGTTTCTTGTTGCTTAAATGTTTACACAAGGAATTCCAAGGACAATTTTACCCCAACCTTTACCTCTGCAAGAAATCTCAGTTTAGATGTGTACCTTGGGTTTACAAGTCTGTCACAAGCTAAGGTTCTTAGATGATTAACATGAAAATGCACTAAAACTTGCTGTGGAAGCTTAAATTTAAGTCTGAGGAACAGTGCAATTCTGTTTTTATGTCCTCTCTCAGTAGAAGAGCAATTAACAGCATTGCCAACAATTTCTCACTGAAGAACACAGACTTAGGAAATGAGAAAAATGGACACCTACTCTCCAAGCAAAACAAAATCTGAAGCTCCTGTGGTGCTGGAAAATGTTAAGTGCATTAACTATGTAACTTTAATATTATACTGCTTTTGCCTGGTAAAACCAATTAAGAGGAGTTGATAACAGCACACTGAGATTATATATAGTACAATTGAATCTAATAAAATGTTTTTTGTAATAATTTATGCTTTGTTTTTGTTTTTTTTTTTCATTTTAAAGACTGGCTATTTGTCTTCCAGTACTATTTATAAAAGGTGTCTGCTAAAAAAAGAAACATTCAGCTTAAATTGAGATTCATTTTTCTGTAAGCAAGGAGAAGGACTAAACCAGACTGATCCTTGACAATCACAGATTTTATCAATCATTCACATAGCTTACCCAGATGACTGAATGGGTGTGTAATAAGAAATGCAGTTTATATCTTAAAGCTTCTATAGCTGTCGTACTGACTCATTCCTCTTCTTCCATCCTGTGCAAAGCTAGTGCAGTTGCTAAGGTTAATGACAAGTATTTGACATTAAGAACAGCCCTTAGAAAAACTTTCACTAAATACCTGTAGCTGCTTCTAGCACACTGAGGATCTGGAATATATTAATAGATGTAAATAGATGTCTATAACGTAACATATCTATTGACTGGTACCATTTGTGTTGATTTTCTTGGTATTTTACCTCAATTTATGTTACCTTAACTTGTATTGCATTCCTTTGGGAAGGTAGATGAGTTTCAATTGAGCACTTAGAAAGAAGATAGGGCAGTTTTTGGGGAACTTATCAGGGATATTTAAATGGCAGTATGTGTTACCTACAACAGCTGAAGAGATGGAAAACACTGTCTCTTAGAGAAAATACTATCTCCCTAAGAAAATACACAACTATGTCTCAGAGGCAATTGATTATCTTCTAGGGGCTAAAAAATTTTTTTTCAATTCACTGCAGATCAAGAAGTTAGTGCACAGTCTGAAATCAAGCCTAATCATAAAAATTCTCATTTTACTCCTGAATTTCTCTTCTCTTATCTCTGATCCAGTCACTGAGTTGCCTCCATTTAAAAAGCACTATAATTCTTTTAAACCAAATTATATTAGTCTTGAAAACCTCTCTGTCATCTTTGAGGAATCTGTTAAAAAGAAGTCTATATAGATATGTTATAACTCTCTGACCAAGCTATGTCTACATTATTTTGTTAACATCTCATGACACCCAAAAGCTAATTTGGACTTCGTTCCCTGAACTATGTTATATCATCAAATTTGTAATAAAGAATGTTTTAAGAAGTCAGACTGAACTGGTACAGAAGTCAAAGGAGAGAGAGAGACACTGGCAACTGTTAGAAATTCTAGAGTTCTCAGAGTGTCATTCATTACCAAGAGGCCCAAGAACCCCATGCTCAAGCCCATTAAAGGCAGGGGACAAAAAGAAAAAAGAAAAAGAAAAAGAAATGCAACCATGCAACACTTGCTGAAAGTAAAGGCAACAGAGTTACAAAGCATTAGGTTGTATGAGTACGAACAGAAGCATACATAGGTTTTGTGTAAAATCTGAGGGACAAATAAAAGCAGTAGACTACTTCCAGTCTCATCTGTCCACAGCCAGTCCAAATTTCTACATTGTTAACCATCTCAAAATACCAGCTTCTGGGATCCTAAATTCAAAGCCACCTCCACTTTTAATAAGATAAGAGTCTTTTAAAGCACAAGAAAAATGATACTGACCTTCAGATAGCTGTTTCATTTTTTTTTTTTCCAAAACAGAAAAAAACCCAAAAGCATTTGCATTCATATGCTTTTATTCCAATATAGGTGTAATAGCTGTCACCCAAGATGACAGGGGAAGGTCAACTTCTGAGCAAGTCCAACCCTATATTTGGGAGCAACAGCACTCTCTCCAGGCTGGTTTAGCCTTTAGAGACCTGTGACTGAGAACACTTGGTGGTTAACAAGTTATCCAAATGAGTTCATTTTCAAATGTAGAGACCTAGTATCATAAAACTTTCATTAGAAACATGGTTAGTGTGTGTGGAAAAAAGTATTCAAGTACCCTGAATAATGCAATTGGGCTTCATGCATTAGGTGTTTTTATTGGTCATAGAACCAACCATCAGTGAATAGAATCTTCTTTTGCATTGCAACAGCTCACTTCACCCTGTTTCATACATAGGAGCTACACAAAGTAGAACAAGTGGAAATTCAACATGGACCCAGGTAGAGACAGCTCAAGGACAATGATTAAATTTAGAAGTAGCTGAAGGTAGAAGCATTTGACCTGACCTTTTGGTGTTCTGCATATGTTCTTAACAAGTATTATTATTCACTCAGCTGATATTAAGGAGCATTTTCTACTGAACCTACATGGAACAATGATGACTGAGTGAATGATTATGCAAATCACACATCAGTATTCCCAACAGGTATTGCACAGCATAAATCCCAGGCTCCTCCCTGTTAAAAAAGAACTACCGAGAAAATGAATCAGCCAAGAATCAACTGTTTCAAACATTGCAAGCATTCTACATTTGAAGTATAATTAAACTGCAGTGAACTTGCATTAAAAAAGTATTTTCAAAATACTTCTGTGGTTATTTATGGCATTGATAGTTCTTTGCTTAGCATATATTGTGCTTGTGCATCAAAACCGTGTTTTAACAAAGCCATGCAGATTATGATAATGACAATACATTGCTGGACTAGAAGCAGATATAATACTTTAATCCTTCACTGTCACACTTGATGAGTAAGAAAAACCCATGGTTTTGGTTTGGTGACTGCTTGGCAGAGTAGGATTATACAACCCACACTCCCTGTCCCCAAGAATTTGAAATTCTGAAAAGAGAATCTAGGGTCAGAATATGAATGAAGCCGATGCTGAGAGAACTGTAATTTTTTTTCTCCCTTGGGAGCAGTATGGCAACTACATTATAGCTTTTCTGCTGAGCCACGTCTTCCAGCTCCTCCTGTTTGCTCCCTATGCATGCTGGGTGCATTGGTGCAGGTGGTTCAGCTGGGCTGCTGATTTTGACCCCAACATTGGCAAGATGCCCTCGGGCTCATCTCTATCGAGCTTGGTCTTATACCCTTCAAGACTAATTTACAGCCCTCTCAATCAGCCTGCCAACTCATGAACTAGAGTTCTTTTCCCCTTTTTTAGACCAGTGAACTCTATCTGCCTCCAACAGGCCTGGTGAACAAGGATACACACAAGGATAAACAAAAATATATGAACAACTAAAAAGTTTCAAACCAAGTTACCATGCTTATGATTGATACAGAAAATTACAGACAGTTCTCTCAACAATTTTTCTGATGTCAAAGTGCTGAACACAACGCATTTTCTTACAGTTATCTAAACTCAAAGAAACAATCCCTACATGAGCATAATTTGCATCAGCAGAGGCTGTTTCTTTAAATAAAAGGTGTATATAAGAACTTTTAGCTAAAAACTGATATAAAGTATGTTCATATGCAGAATGTTCAAGTGAAATGAGTTAGAGTTCATTAACACCCCAGCACAATTCTAAAATATTTAAGCATAACATAATTTTCTCTAAAGAAAAATCACATTTAGAAAATTTCATGTGGCTACTAAGAAGCCCTGTAAAGTACAACTATCACTTTGATTATTCCAATAACATTATAGCTATCTAATTAAGTTTGAAATGAACTTAATTGATTTTGTGGCAAAGAGTTTTTTCCTTTGTGTTTATTCCTTTTTTTCTTGCTTGTTGATCTAATTTGAATAGTTTTCTTAGATTAGCTAAGATATTACTGCATGAGTATTCATTAATCTCTAATTAACATTTTTAAATCCTTACATTTTGATTTAAACATGCATGAAGTCTAATCTCTGTAATTGCAATTAGAATAGCTTATTTAATAAATTTTGAACTAATAAGTGTATCTTTCTAAAATTGCTCATCATCATACATTTTGCAGAAAAATGAGATTATAAAATGTTTATGGCAATTCTTGGAAGAATTTTTTTAACAGCAAGGTGGTCTTGGTCAGTTTTGGGGTTTTTAATTTTTTTTTCTTCTAATTTGATATAAAACCAACAGCAGCCCCAGTATATCCAACTGTCTCAGTATTATAAAGAGTGATAGATGTTTGTCCGCTATAGAGGATATTCTGCCATGAAGTTGTGGCTGTGACATTTCTGCTTATTGCCTTCGGTTAACTAATAACAACTTTTAAGACAATGAGGAGTTTGTACACTGGTGTAAACATCACTCTACAGATTGGTAGAGTTCTGCTCACTTCCTTTATTTAAGCTAATAAAATTTGGGCCAAATAACAGCAAATTTCTCTATAAAAATCCTTTTCTCTAGAGAAAATCACCAGGGCCAAAAATGTAGCAAACATATATTTAACATCCAGCTAAGATAATATAGAAGTGTTGAATTTAGAGAGAGTTAAGTGAGAGCCAGATCTGATATCTACATTTCCAGGATGTGGGTAGACAGGTCTGTTCAGTCTGCTCTTCTCCACCATATGATGATTGCTATTTACATTTTAAACTGAAGACTGAGAAAAATTTCAGTTAACTATTGCTAAGTTATTGGCCAGAAAATTCAAGACAGAATAAATAATAAGTTTAAGGTGCCTGGGTGCTCTGGTGTGCATCTTGTATTTTGAGAGGATATACAAAGGCTTGAACAGCTACGCCAATGAGCCTTCACCATTTGAATAATTTCTTTGTCACTTGGAAGACACCAGAAGAATAACCAGCTTCTCTACAGATTGTTTGTTGATGATGGTAATAAGAGTGGGCTGGTCATTCAGCTGTTAGTTTAGCACTTGGGTAGCCCTATATTTTAGTATTAGCATTGCCAGCAACTACCACAGGCTGAGTTGTTTGCAAGACTTTAGGACTGAGCTTTGTAACAATTGCTACATTTTACTTTTTCTTGACCTGTCTGCAGCATTTTTACACTTGGTTTAGCTGTGACGTTTTAAAAATTAAGCAGGTACCCATTGCTGATATTTGTTGCTTCTTTCGTCTTTACACTGTGCAATCACAATTTATATACAAAGTGGTCACAAATATCTATTCTTTACAAATATATCATTCTACAACTAGTGTAGCAGGGTGCATAGAGAAAAGAATACTGACAGGGAAACAAAGGCCTTGGTTTGTGATTATCTCCACAAATGCAACCTCAAGTTCTGCATGCAGTCTCATCCTCCCGAGCCTATCTTACCAAGCATGTCCTGCAGTATGCAAAGTGCATTCAGACATCACATTTGCTGGCCTTCCCATATGTCTATTAAACATGAAAAAGGCTCACCATTAGTGTTCACGCTGCCTCTCCTCCTGATTTCCCTGCAGCCTTTATTCTGCTTTTTGGCTCAAGAGCAGCAAGTTGCAATTGCATCTGAACTACCACGGACACTGCTTGGGAATCTACGGACAAACATACAGCACAGTACAAGCCCTCCTATAGATGGGTGTCTTCATTTGTCTTTGATGTTGAATGGTATATAGCACTTCAGCTTGTATAAAACAGCCAAAGAATATTAAGGGACATTCTGTTGATGAGCAACATTAAGCTCCGACTTAAATAGGAAGTGAGTTGGAGTGAATTTTTCCAGGGTTTGTTTTTGGTTTTTATGTACTTTGTCATGATAATGCTTGCATTAAGGAGTCTTGAAAGTGTGCAGAAGACCAATTCTTAAAAGAAGAGTGACTGAAGGAAAAAGTTGGGGAGTTTAATTAACATTTTAGGATGAAAAACAGTTCTTTTCCCACTCAATATTTTCTGTAATAAAAAAAAAAAAAGACAACTAGAAGTATCTTAATTGAAAATATTTCCATTAATATTTCAGCTAAGCTTCACAGCAAGACATACCTCTTCACAAGTACATGAAGAGGTTGTTAAAAATGCTTGAAATGTAATGGTTTTGCTGATAACAGTAAAATGTGCAGCTGAGCTCAACAGGATTGATTCAAGTACAGGGCATGTTGCTGAAGGTATGTGAAATTCAAACGAGTCAAAAACATGAAAATTAATACTTCAATCAACTTAGCATAAATTTCATCCAAAATCTTGTTAGAAATTTGTGAACCCACCCTCCCTCCATCTTCAGTGAACTTGCAGAATTTAGCTAACAAAAGCCCCTTTATTCTCTGTGTGAGACCTGCATATTTTGTAGGATTTCATTCAATTATTAAAAAACTTTGAAAATCCAATAATAACCTACATATATACTATACTCAAATCAAACAAACACTGTCTGAAGTGTTTGAGAATCTCAAATGAGAATCCTCACAGCACTGAGAATTCTTACAGCATCTTCCAAAATTCAACACAAAGCTCAACTCAGGTGTGTGAGAATCAGATGTGTCTAATTAAAACTTATATTAAACGTTGTATCAAAATCCCTTATATTTTCCTTATTCTCAGCCTTGGATGTGTGGAGGATGGGGATTCCTTGAATAAGGGAGGCTGACAAATATATTTTTAATAGAAAATGCTTCTGTTGTCTTTGAAAGACAAAATATTAGATCCTATATTTTCTTTTAACTGTACTATGAAAGTGTAGATAGAGACATCATCACAACTGCTGTTATGACTCAAATCTCTTACCCAGTTCCAACACAGCCCTCTCAACAATATCTTGGTGCCTCAGATAAATTTACTCATTTTGTGCATGTATACAACATAGATGACACAAAGATTATAATTATCATCTTGACTTAAATAAGGGAAACATAAGCATAGGTGCCAAGAACGAGATCAACAAAAGGACTAGTGTGTTGCTAGATTGCACATTATGAAATATTTTCTAGGATTATTTTTTTTAAATTCCCTGTTTTGTAAAGCATTGCTGTGGTCAGACCTATCAGACATGGGAGGTCTGGCTCTTCAGTTTTCTTTTCCCAACTTTCATACACTGAAGTGACTCCAATATTCCAGTGATGTGTTGTGTAAAGAAGCAAGCACTTTTAGACTGGCTCATAATATATTTCAGAACTTAGGAAGCAGCCCTCTAACCTCTGTGGCCAACCAATAAGTTTCATGAAGGCGAATATTGTACTTCTATGTTTATGTGTGATAATACTGCAGCTTGGACAAAAGAAAGGAAAACCAGGATGGCTATAGAAGCACCCTCTCTGCACTCCATCCTTCTTTACCTCCCTCATAAGCAAAGCCATGAAAAGGTGTTACAGATCCCTAAAAGAATTTAACCTTGAACATTAGACATTTAAAGACTAACAAATAGCATACATCCATTATCCACGTATTTTGGCAGGAAGCAGGACAAATAAGAAAGTGCAATTCCAGTTATTACCTCCAAATATAAAAGTTCCAGTTATTGCAAATAAAAAAGAAGAGAGGAATCACTCCACCTTCCACAGCTCAGGAAACAAGGCTAAATCAACATTTCTACTTAAATAATAGACTATTTCATTGTGGGAAGACAACTAGGGCTGAAATTAGAGAAAACTGGGAAGTTATATTTACATTCCAGCAGAAGATATGTCTTGATCCCAAAATGCCATATATAGAATGAAAGTCCCCTGAAAGTTATTCATTTTTAAATTTATTTTTCACAATGTTTTGCTATCACAGACTCAGCAAACATAAGTAATTTTTAAATTTAAAATGCCCTCTCACATCACCCTTCCCCCCAGGCAGTGATGGATGCCACAGAACTTTGTCAGTGTGAATTCAGCTGCAACATGTAGATGATTATATCTTCATTCCACTTGACTTTTGGGCTAGATAACTAGGCCTAAAGCGTTGTAAGTATTTAAGTGCCTTCCAGAAACCAGTTAATATTTCTGATTTACCACCTGAACAATACTTATAATACAAGTATTGACATAGATTCACACATGAGCTCTTTAGGAAAACATTTGGTGTTCAAGTTGACTGGATATATTCCAGGATATAGCAGCTGCTTTGCAGTGTCTCAGTGTATAGCACCCCTGGAAATAGACATATGATGGAAAGAGTAGTGTGTGTCAACCTCAACAGACAGCTCTAAAAAAAGTCACAGCTGTGATTAGAAACAAAGCTAGGAATGCTGCAGAGCCTTATGAACATTGAGACATCATCAGCTCCTGCTTTTTGTCATAAAGTGACCAGATGCAGCGAAAGATCAGTACAGTAGGCACTGAATCCCTGGGGAAAGATTCCAGTGCAAAACATAGTGATTTCTCTATGGAAGTAACAAACCACATGAAAAATCTTCTGTTGTTAAATCAAAAACTGCCTTCATAGTGGAGACCAGATGAAAAGTAGAATTTTGTGTTATTCACTTCTACTTTCTCTGGCAAAACCAATGAAAGTTTACTTTAAACTACATGGACAATAAAAGTTTACTTCAATGAACAAGGATTTTTGAGTCAGCAAATAATAATTAGAGAAATTTTTGGAGAGACTGCTTTTTCACAGTAGCTTTTACAGTGCAGTAAAAGAGTTCAAGTCACAAGGCTCCACCTGATTATTTCAGAGATACATTTAGAAACTGCAGATGACAACAGATATTCAATAAGAATGAGGCAAGATTTTTGCATACACGTACCATGAAGAGCCTTTGTCAGTGAGAAATGTAAACATTGAAACTAAAGCTGAATGGTCATTACGGTCTTGAATCTTTTAAGCCAATGCTACTGGTAATTTTGAGTACAGCCCTGCACAAGTTTACCATTTACAAATTTGAAAGGTGAGTAAAAAGTTAAGTTTGCACACTTACCGGTTCACTAACAATTGAATACAAAGCCTAGCTTAATTTCCAAGTTACATGACACAGTTTAACAGACTGTTTTAACTACAACACTAGGCATCACTTGATATGTTAATACTCTGATGTTTAAAACCTTGCTGATTCTAGTTAATGCACCAAGGCATCCATCTCATCTTTGTGATTTGCATCCAAACCTTCTACTTATGTTTTTGCCAAACACTACCTGACTTTAGCAACTGCTATACAAGACTTAATCGCTAATTTTATGATGATTTATTTACAATAAACAAAATGATTGACAAATCATATAAAACCTCAATATATTAATTTTTACAAGAGCTTTAATATGCAATGTGACTTTGAATACATTCTTGTGGTGTGGAACTTGAGAACTGATAATAAAACAAAAGAATGTTTGGAAGGAATCAATCCATAATTTTTAAAGCTTTGAAAAACAAGGTTCAAGTAGTGACTATTGGACAAACTGTTGTGTTTGATAGAACTTGGATTCACCTAGAATTAAACAAAAGCTGGTGAAACTAAGTACAAAGAGAAAATAATCTTGCAGAGAATAACAATGTTTAACAAGAATTATTGAAGTTTATTCTTCCTGATAATGGTATATTGGTTTCCAATGAAAATATATCATAATATGAACTGAAGTTAAAATTGTGATTTAAAAAAAAAAAACAAACCCATAAAAGAAAAATAGCCTCATCAAAATAGTTATCTCCCACAGTGTTCAAACCTTTAATACACCTAATTCTCTACTGTTTCAAGTGAAAGTATGCTGTTTTACATGTAGAATCGACAGTGGAGTAGGCAAGTCAGAGAAGAAACATCAGTTGTGGCTACTGGTAACATAGAGAACTGCTCATCCACTTCTGCCAATGCCATGAGCTCTCCACAGGAATTGAGCATATTTTTACAATGTCAAGAATGTACTCACAGAAGTAGATTCTTTTTTTTTTACGGTACATTATTATATTATGTTTATTATCTGGGAACCTAGTAAAAATTAGTCATTGCTTTCATCATTTAAAAAAAAAATTGAATATGTATGGATGTGGCAGGAAGTTTAGTCTAGGGATTAAGAAATTGCTGTATTTTCCAATATATAATCTATAAATGTATTTTTTATTTTCTGAAACAAAGTCACCTTTGGGATACATCTGCTAGCTTTACAGACAGGCTGTTATATGCAGGTTTGACCCCAGAGCTGTGGGAACCACCCTGCTGTGGCTCCTGCTTCTAAGAGCTTTTGCATATTGGTTTGATGATTGCCAGTTGAACAAAGCTAGCTTAAACCAGCAGAGTCTAGGTGCTAGTGAATATAGGCAAAGTCACCCAATTAAACACTGTCTTTAACCCCTGTAAGACCAGCTGGGGTGTATAAAGTTGCACAAGTCCTTTTCTATATCTTGATTCAAGCTATTTGTTCAGAGACATGGAGTCGTGTAGTAGAGATTAATCCTTAGATTCCTGTTTAAAATCATGAATTTCTAAACACACTGATAGCACAGCAGATACAGCCACTTGGGGATTTGTTTAAATAAATAAGTTTAGACATCAGTGTACATGAACATTAACAAAATATATATATATTTATATAGCATGCACTGGACAGAAGTTCTACTTACAAGCAAACAACTGGTAGCACTGAGTATTTGCACAACTGTCTTATAGTCACAAACATGAGCAAATTTAGCTCTTCATGCAAGTATAAAACTAAAAGCACAAACCCATGAAACTTGCTAACTGTCTTCCATTCTAACAGTAGCACAACAACAGTTAGAAGTTTTCCACCAATGACTTCAGAATTTTTTCTCAATTCCAAACAGGCTTCATTCTGAGAGAGATGGATTCTTTTTGTCAGCCTAGAAACCACTCAAACAGGAAAAAAAGTTCACAGCCTAGCAGAACACCAGCCAAAAACAATTCAGTATTAGAATAGGGACTACAAAAGTGTAAGCCACTGTCTTTTATACTTACTTAAATACTGCTACCTCAAGGAAGCCTTTATAGTTCACTCCTGAAGTTTCTCATTCCTTCTTCAGGATCTCAGCCACCACTCACCTGCCTCATAAATGCCAGATCTATTTTGTCAGATTTAAATCCCAGGGGAAGCCTGCACTATACTTTTCCCCCACAGTCTTAGAGAGAAGCCTGTCATGGAAGTCAAGTCTTCCTCCTCACTATATTTGAAAGAGAAAGCACAGTTTCTTCTACAGTAAAAAAATAGATTTTTAAAAAGCAACAACAAACATCTTATTTGAATTTTCTTATGCAATGAAGAGAAACTTGATTCACCTCTTTTTTTAACATACAGAATAAGCAGTGTGCCAACCTAGTCTTTCCTTTTTAAGTAATTGGAGACATCTGTTTACCATTTGCTAATGGAAAATAATCAACCAATTTATACATTGTCAACAGATCTGTTTTTATATGTTAAGACGTTTGGTTCATTGAATATATTTTGGTTACATTGTATAGAAAAAATGAAAGGCAGTTCTTTTACAAAGAAGGCATTGGATTGTATTTTCAAGTCTTTCATATTTTCTGTCTTTTCTATATAGTAGTAGCATTTCCTGATCTTACCTACTGAGCACTTTCTTGAATATTGCAGCATTATCTACTGTGTCTGTCTTATATAACAGTACTCTACTATAAAATGGTTTAAAAAAAATATTAGACTGAATTTTTTCCAGCCCAGACTCTTCATATAAGGATATAATTTAAAAAAGATAATTTATTCTTACCATAAAGGCTGCAACAGGAACAACATTTGCCTTTATTCTGAACTGAAAAATGTTATTATATCCAAAAGTTCATTGAACACATATGAATGATAACAGTAGTTAAAAATAAAAATTAGTAAAAAAGAAATTACTCTATATTCCTTATGTCTATGTTCCTTATGTTGTGAATCAAAATCAGGATGATGTTCTGTCAATTTCTGGGGGCATGGTATATCTAAAAACAATAAACTGAGGGCGGGGAGAGAAATGGAGAGTAGGAACTTAACCAATACAGACTAGTTTACCAACATATTTATTGGATGGTTTGGATGGTCTATAGTAAATTCTACTCGAAGAGATACTTCAGTTCTTATTTTTTCTAGTATCATTGAAATTTCTTAAAAGCTCTGGATAACCAGCTATCTTATGGCAGCTCAAATGGATCAGTGCTGCATTTTGCCTTTTGAAAATTAAATCCTTTCCAAAGGATAGTTTTACAGTATTTAAAATCTGTGATAAATTCTGCAAATCTAGCAGATTTATCACTACTTTAAATTGTATAAAACATTGTGGATTCAAAGTATGTTTCTGTGAACACAGCTTCATAGTACAGTGGTAACTTGAGGCAACATAGTTCACTGTTTAATTTTTTACTTGAAGCTGAATACTCAGTAGAAGTTACTTTCCCGAATAAATCTATGGCTGAAGCAGAATTTATATAAAATTCCCAAATGCCTTGCAACCGGCAGTAAAAAAGATAACTTATTTTTTTGATCCTGCCAGTAGCACCTAGAGACACAGTTCTTCCACAAACTGATCTATTAAAACTTCCTAGGGACCAACCAGATCAAAAGTGAGTGGCCAAGTACTGGAAGTACGCATAGTTACTCTTTAGGAAACGTTTAGGGAATAAAACAGGAGTGGGTGAAAGCATGGGATCAGAGTCAGAGGCTAGGGAGAAGAAATGTACATTATGCATCAGTAAGCATTAAGAGTGATGGATAGCTGAGCCCTTCTGAAGTCAGGAGCTATCTGCACAGCTTGTAGTAGTCACTGCTGCTGAGGATATAATTCATAACATTAAGTTTGTAAATCTCAATGCAAGATAAAAGGACAGAAAAGTTTACTGCTGTAACCAAACCATTCCTTCCAGAATGAATATTAATTTCAGTAAGCTTGTATATACAGCATTTTTTACTTTGTTTACTCCTTTACATTAGCATAATACTGTAGTAGAGATGGCAGTGGACTTGGAGTTCTGCAGTCCTACAGAACTGTTTAAATATAAGGTCATTCATTTTATGCAGAGGTTTGGTGCTTTTTGGTTTGTTTGAGTGGGTTTTTTTTTGTTTGCTTTTTTAAAGTAAACTAGCTAATAACCATCTCTGGTAATTAATTTTGGAAAAGTGATTAAAGTCAAAAGACAAAAGAAGAAGAAAATAATCTTTGACCTACATTACAACCAGCCACTCACTGTGTAACTATGAACTATCAAAGGCAGTTCTGAAATTTAGCTTGCATGAGGGTGAGAAAGAAAAAATGGTGGGAGTG
>WBND01000272.1:272954-307071 GCA_013398595.1 Tychaedon coryphoeus | reverse complement strand
TAAATACTGCTATTAGAGATGGATATCCATGGAGAAGGGATTCATACGAGTCATAGGAATTTCTAATAGTTGAGGTTAATTTAACTGTGTTACCTACTGTGACCTGAAGTCCAGGTTTTGTACAATGAAACTATGTAACCACAGCTAAGGTTGCTGAAGCAACTGTTTTGTGATTGGAGAAACTGTGAGAAAGTACATTTTATTTGCACCATGCAATATATAGTAAGACTGTTGAGATGTAAACATTAAGAGTAAAGAGAAGATAAACCATAGCCCAAAATTATATGGAAATATGCAAAATGCTATAGGGAAAAAAACTTTAATATAAGACAGCTCCACAGCTCTGAAGCTCCATCTCAGGGAGCGGCAGATGCCAGACTTTTCCTATCAGATCAGCTACTGTCTGCTAGCAAAGATGTTGGATGTCTTAAGTATGACACAACTAGTTGGAAATCTGAAGTACACTTAAGTATGTAAATTCTTGGCTCAATGGCTTGATAATGCTAGTTATCATTTGTGTGTGATATAAAATCAATTAATAATTTGAAGTTTTATATGGAAATCTTCAGAGTCTTTCAGTACGTGCAAAAAGATGCCCCAAAAAAGTGACCCTGAGAGAGACAGATGGTTACATCAGTTGCTACTGCTCATGTCCCAGCTGAATACTGAGAATAAATTTAAGTTGTTTTTGAGAACTGCAGTAACATTCCTAGACACAAGTGGAGGTGTAAATAAAATTTGATGACCTTGAGTGTAAATCTCTTTTGAGGTAATTCTGAAGTCATTGGTAAGATATATATGTGTACTGGGGAAACACTCTGAATCCTCCATGACAGGGAGGCAAAACTTATCTTTAGACTCTTTACAATCTGTTTTGTCAGGTCAGACAAAACTTTTAAGGTTAGTAGAGAGTACTATGATGAAGAGATGCATGTAGCTCATTTGCCAGTTACATACAGTAAAAAAATATACAGTATTTCAGTAAATATATATATGTGTGTGTGTGTGTGCATGTGTGTGTGTGTGTATACACATATATATATATATATGTATATATATATTTACCTGTATGGATGTGCTGGTATGAGGTGAGGTAATGCATTTCACTGTCATTCCATTAAAGCACTTGCTATACCCACCATTCATATTTCAGCCATCAGCAAACCTGTAAATGATTTCCATATCTCTGGCCAAACAGATGCACAGAAATCTGAAAACTTACTGAAAAATTGGTCCAGAGCAACAAAAAGATTTGTTGTTGTAGGCAAGAAAATGGATTCAGCATTCAAATCCACAGAACCATGAAGCAGAGAAAAGTAAGTTACATAAACTTGATGTAGGTTAAAAAAGACAAATAATGAGTATTGTAAATAGGCCACCCTTAAGCACAATAATGTTCTGTGCTGTTAAACTCATAACCTAAGGGCCACACCTAATTTTCATGTGCATTGAGAGTTATGTCAGGAAGGTAAGCTCTAATTGCTGCTACACTGCCCCAGGCTTGATTACTTCTTTTGTTAAAGGGAGGAGGAGGAGGCATGCCACAGTGTATCTTTATTTATATTTAAGCAACTCCCAACAGAAGACCTTACCAGTATAACAAAATGGAATACAAGTTATCTATCCATTTATGTGTAGCAAACATTACACAATTCACCTGTTCAGAATCTAGTTCGGACTGAAGTAAAAAGGAGAAATTGCTTTGGTGTTTCTATGGAATCTTTGATACATATATATATGTATATATACAGTCTTTCCAATGTAATTACTGAGGTATGAAACACTGACTTTGTATGTGCTCATGCATTCTTTGATTACAGTAAAGCACTTTTAAGACTCATGTTTGTGTTAATTGTGTTGAACTCCAGCCAGTGAATCTCCATTTTGATTGCCACTTCAGTCACTGGGAAAGAGAATTAGAACAGACAAAAAGAAGTAACTAAGGGACTGACTGTATGAAAAAACTACAAAGAAGATGTGCAGACCTCTGGTGTTGGCTTGAAGAAGAGTTGCTCCAGTCCTGTGCCTATAAGGCTTCTTGCAGCACTTCATAGTGCCTTACAGCCAGTAGCATCCAATGAGAACATTTAAAGTCACATCAGACTTATCAGTGCCTCATATTCCCATTCTCTCTTGAGGAAAGGAAGTTGAATGGGTAACACTGATATCCTTTGTTGTTATGTCCTTGACTCTGAGGACGTTTTACTGATTAATGCTCAATTCAAATAATATTTGAGTTGAACGTAAATATTGGAATTGATATATATATTTATCAAGTTTGAACATTGATTTGGGACCTAAGAGAAAGTAACTCATACTGTGTCTGAAGCAGAAATTTCAAATTACAGACTTTGAGGTAATTAGATTTTAGACTTATTTTACAATAATTATTTCTACTTAAATAATACCCAATTCCACATACTGGAGAATTAGTAATAAATCCTTCTTAAACAATTCAGAAAGTTAATTCTTTCAAGTGTTTTTTTCATGATACTGTTAATAATTGTATTACAAATTAGTGATGTTTCTTGTACTACAGACACACATGCTATGCTATTAGGTATTATTTTCAAGAAAATATGGGAAGGAATTACAGTTTCTAATAACTCTAAAGTCATGATAACTGAAGACAGCAAGGAAAAAGATAAAGGCACAAAGATATTCTAAAAGGAAAGGAAATCCCTTTTGAAGACTACTGTATAGAATACAAAGTTTTCAAAGAAAAAATGTTTATGAGAGACGTGAAAAATTCTGTCCTTCTGAGCTATGAGACGCCAGCAATCACTTTCAAGGAAGAAAATGGGGCAAAACAGGAGAAAGAAGTGATGTGTTACCACCCAAAGCAAAGGATTGTATGCATCAGATCCCCAAATGTCACTCATTTTCAGACTGTAAGTATATAAATTTCAACATATGTTTATATCTAGTATTCAAACTTCAAAAAAAATTTCTTGCTTTGCTAGAAAAGTATGTGAAATAAAATGCACCATGAAGAATTTCTAAGATACCCAGCTGTAAAAGCAGATGAGAGCTATCTGCAGTAAGCCAGGAAGGCACTTTATGAAGACAGTTTTGCTACTTAAAGAAGACAAGGACACTGAAAATTACAGTTCCCTTTACTTTTGTTTATTCTTGCCTTCTTCCTGTTTTGCCATAAGAGCTGCAATTATTTTCAGCATGTTACTTTTTCTTACTGGGGAAAGCACAAAGAACTTAAGGAACAACACTTCTCCCTGCAGGTAACACCAAAAGCTAAAGTAACACTGTTGTAATCTTGTCCTAGTTGAAGTTTAAAGAGATCAGTAATGGATTGGTGCTTCTGTAAGATTGTGCTTTTTCCCATTCAAAGGTTTATAAAATGCCATGGATAAAGGACAACTTCTAATTTCCTGGTGCTTGCCAGTCTCATCCAGTTGTGTTCTTCCAGCTCTGCTTTGAAAAATAACAAAGTGCAGATCTTCTCTCAGTCTATTCTCCTGAAATAGCATTGGGAAGAGCTCCTGTAGAGGTTACATTCCTGTAACCCTAGCAGCTCTCTAACATGCGTTTTATTTCTGCCTTCAGGTGGGATCAAGCTTTCCTCCTTTATAAGGCTAAGCAAAGATAAAATACTACCAAGTCATTAGTGAACAAAGATGACATTACAGCAATCATCTCAGACGGCAAATCACTTTGCACACTGTGCCACAACAATGCTAATTAAACACAAACACTCAGTGCAGCCCATATTTCAGCTGAAGAATTGCCACATACTACACCAGCAATGAACTTGACCTAATATCCTTGGCAAGATCACTTCAGAGTGTCATTTCTGAAAAGAGAAATGGCATAGATACAGCAGTGAGAGACAGAGGAAGGAAAAGGGCAGTAGTTCAAACCTTTTCATATGGACAAAAATCATTAATTATATCCTGGAGATTCCTGCCTCTTTTAAAATTTAAATAACCATGAAGCCCTTGCTTCTCATATTGGCACTTGGTTGCTTTAAAAATATTCCATAGCTAGTCAGATTAGAAAAGGAAAGCTTTTTCCCTTACCCAATCTCACAAAAATCTGTTTTGTTGAAGCAGAAGGTTATATGAAGGTTATGGCCTTCCATATAACCTTTGCAATAGAATTGAAGGTTTGACTTGCCAGTGAGTTCTCAAAAAATCTGTGAATTTCTCAGAAAAAATATATATCTTCTGATAAAATGTAAAAGAGGAGGACAGAGGAAAAAATCATTGTTATCTGTTGTCAGTTGAGTCAAGATACTTCATAAGGGTCCTGAAGACAATCAGGGGCTGGAGCACCTCTCCTGTGAGGAAAGGGTGAGAGTGTTGCGTTGTTCAGCCTGGAGAAGAGGAGGCTCTGGGGACACCTTATTGCAGCCTTTCAGAACTTAAAAGGGGCTTATAAGATAGATGGAGACAAACTTTTCTGCAGGGCCTGTTGCATTAGGACAAAAGGTAAAGGTTTAAATTGAAGAAGGGACAGTTTAGGTCAGATACAAGGAAGAGTTTTTTACCCTGATGCTGGTAAAACCCTGGAATGGGTTACCCAGGGAAATGGTAGATGCCTCATCCCTGGAAACATTCAAGGGGCTCTGAGCAACCTGATCTCATTGATGATGTTCTTGCTTAGTGCAGGCGGGTTGAACTAGATTTTTTTTCTATGCTATATAAAAGTAGAATAGCTACTCAGATTGTGTGTCAGAGAGAACTTTTCCCCTCCATATTTTTTTTCTGATTTTTTTCATTTTTTTTCAGGGAGAGTGATGGCAGAGTAGGAAGAGAAATGCAGTTTACAAAATGTGGTTTAAATAGAGACTCATGACAGCTCTGAACCCAATGTAATAAACCACACTAGACTGTCCACTAGACAAGGAACCATGGTTGAATGGATTTCAGGGGAGGAAGTCAAATTCTATAAATTCTTTTCTATTTTTGTACGTTGAATAAATTTCTAGTATGAAAATGAAAAGTGAAAATCATGTTTTTTAAAAAATTTGGAAAATATCAAAATGTTGAAGGCATGATGTCAAGAGACTGATGAAGATGCTTATGAAGACAGTGAACATTTTCCTGCTTCACACTCCATTTGCCAAAACAAATGAACTGAAAATTCAGACCAAACAGGTCACTTGACTCTTCCTTTGATTTTTGAAAAGTCAAAATAAGATGTCCTATTCTCTCCTCTAGCAAAATTTTTTTCTGGTACTCTTGCATTCTCTTGACTCCAATGCAAAAAAATCTGATTATCCAGTTTTCTGTTATTTTTATCACAGATTTTTTGTTATCTGCATCTTCTGTCAAATAGTTTGCAAGCTCCCTTGTTCTGCTAGTGTCCAATTTCTTATTCTACTGTTATTCAGACTTTTGTTTTTATCAGAACTCTTGAGGAGATGCACTGGATTGGCTACACCAAAGCCTGATATCAAGTGGGTATTTTTGAATGATTTATGGCCAAGCTGCACAAAGATATTGTTGGAACTTTGCTTCAACAATTTTGCTAACAAAATCTGCTGCTTCACTAAGCATTTTTAAAATGGCCAGTCATCAAGGTAGCTGAGCACACTAACACATTTATACTTTTAAACATTTATCCAAAATGAGATACATACAAATACCTTTTATACTTACAGTTGATACTGAAAAAAACCACTTCAAAGTAAAGTAAAATAGGTCAAAAAAGGCTACAGCTGAAGAAAAAGAGACTGCATTTTAAGTAGAAAGCCTTTTCTCTGTTGACTGAATGCATATGCCTTAACTACAGCTGTAGCTAGCTCAGAAATGCATTTGCAAGTGTACAGCATATGGTATGTAGGGCTGATGATAGACAGATTAGCACACTGTCAAAATTGAAGATGAGAGACTTTCACAGAGTGACAGAAGAAGTTTTAACATACAGGAGGGAGCTAATGTCTCCTAATGAGCATAAAAGATTTGCAAAAACCCTTGAGCTGTGTGACTCATTGAAATCTCAGTTTGCTATCTAACAGGAAGAAAAAGAAAAGGAACTGAAAATGTTTTTGGTGTTTAATTTTCAAATTGAGAAAATAAATAGATTTATTTTAGAGAAAGAAAAAAGAATTTTCTCTTTAACGTGATCATTTTCTGTTTAGATTTGGTTTGATATTTCTTACAAAATGGAAAGACATCAGAAAAAAAAAATGGGAACAGGAGAAATTAGTTTAAACAAAATTTTTAGCTCTTTCAATCTGGAGGTAAAAAAAGATGAAGAGCACCAAATGTCATGAAAGTTAAATTGCAAAAGATTTCTGTGATACACAACAGTTTTTTGTTAAGGTTTTTGATTTTTTTTTTCAATTGAAGTTGAACCTTAAAATTTAGAATGCTCAGAAGACAGAGAAAATACTCTGAAAAGCAAATTCTGTGTCAGTTCTTTTTATCAAAACTTCACTGTGATCAATGGAAAGCTAACAGAGTTTGAGAGGCTTTAGCTTGCAATCCTGATAGCAGCTGCATAGGAAATGTAATAAGAGACTACCTGTGTTGTGCCAAAAGGTATGATGGGGATAGCAGATATTTTCTTATTATTTCTTGTTTTCTTGAACTGCCAATGATGGAGTAAGAATATTCATATAGAGTAAGGCCTGAGATCTCCCTCTTTCACAGCTAAATCAGATTCAAAATGCCTGCAATCAACACTTTCTTATTATCTTTTGAATTGTACGTTTATAAAGGTCATTCTGAAGTAAAAAAGCACATGAGTTTTTATTTTTACTTTCTAGGGGTATGTAATATGTGAGGCCACTAATCTTAAGCCAATGTAATGCTATAGCAGCAGCAGCTCTCTAAGCTTTCCCAGTGGTAAAGAGAGAAGTCACTCCTTTTGTGAAATTTACTAGTACATTTGCCCAGTCTTGTAATGTCCAGTCTCTCATGGAATCTTTTCTCCAAAGCTAGGCTGATTTTAGCTGAATTTCTCCCCTATTAACTGATTCTTTTGGTCATTCCAGTGAGTAAAGAAAAGCTGAGGTAAAAATATTAAGAGAAATACCTGGGTGAGAAAGCAGCAGTCTGCTATCTGTGCTTAGCACATGCTAGACCGTCACGCTAATATGCATTTCAACAAGCAGCAAGTATTCCTCACAAGGATATCATGAAAGTGTGCAGAGTTCTGCAGCTACTTTGATTGTATTTTATCACATACCTGTCCATTCCAGTAGCACATAATCTTGAAATGAAAAAGCTCCACAAGAAGTATTTGAGGTTGAACAATTTTTGTGCAAAATAGGCTGGAAGAGCATAACCATGTTTCAATTACTATTGAGAGGGTGCTATTCAGATTGTATACTTTTCAGTGCAAAGGCAACTGTATTTTGCCTGCATGCTGCCATCTGTAACACCTCCATTTAGATAGTCAGTATCAGCAATTCACAGGTTTGCAAGTAAGCTGGCAAAATAAACTTTGATCATTGTCAAGTCCTAGTACTATACAAGTTTATGCTGCAAAGTGCAGACTTCATGACAGAAACTTTCATTTTAACTGCCAATATTCATTTTGGTTTTAAAATTGCATTTTCTCTTCAGAAATTCTGTTTCATTGTACCAATTTCCCCTTCTTTAGATACTGTCCTCTATTACTTACTCTTTCTGGCACAAGATCCTAGACATCACTGAATCTTTCTATTCAGTACCCTTTTATTTTTTCTATATTTTTTTCTTTGTTTCCTCAGTCCATCTCTCTAAGTAACATATTCCAGCCTATAAAATTATCCAGTTAAATCTCAAAGCAAAGCTTAGGCAACACAAAGTGTGTGGAGAGGTTCCCTGTAGCCTTTTGGAATACCTGCCATATGTTGTCAACTAAGAAGAAATTTCAGGCAAATATCTTCTTAATGCAGTATCCCTTTGTTCATTACCTGAATAAATATTACATGAGGCACTGGGTTTTTTGATTTTTTTTCTATTTAGTTACCGTGTAAAGGGTGGTTCCAGTAATTAGCAAAGATGCAACAATGGAGTGTGTGCAAAAAGAAGGGGATGATGACACTGCAGGTTCCAAGCTGGCCCCATCAAACAGCATGCTCTGTCCCTTGTCAGAATATGTATCACAGAACCAACACGAAGATATTAGAGCTGCTGATTTGGAAACAGGGGCAATGTAAAACTGTGGGAGAATGGGTTGTAAGAGAATAGAGATAGTGCTGCAGGCAGTCTTGCCCCTGATAAATTGCAGTTGTATAAGACAGGTGAACAGCATTCAAGGAGAAGAAGCCTGGAATGCTGATGTGTAATGACCAATCACAAAAGAGTAAAAGGGCATGCAGGTGTTATGCATGTAAGAACAAAGGTATAAAAGGTTGTACTGGGGAATAATAAAATGCTGATACTTGCACCATTCACCATGCACCATTCTTGGTGTCAGTTGTGTGCATTTCATCATAAAACTACTTTAAAAAGCTGTGCTTTGTATAGAAGCATTGCCAAAGAAGTATTTCTCTGTCTTGAAATGGAATACTTAAAAATTTTGTAACGTTTATTAAGTTCTTCACAAGCTAAATATTACCATGAAAAACGTCTCTCTGTGCATATAAAACATTTTTTTAAATTATATGTGAGAAAAGCAATAAAATCCCTTTCTTTTACCAGAAAGAGTAATAAAAGAAGCATTTTTTTGTGAAAAATATCTACCTTTCCTACCATGAATATCTGCTAACTTACACATCTAATCATCTGGATTATAGAATTAATTTTAAAAAAATACATACGATGTCTTTGATGTCAGTGTTCCAACTAAGGCTTTTGTGAGAAAATCTA
Source organism: Tychaedon coryphoeus (assembly GCA_013398595.1). Classification (NCBI taxonomy): domain Eukaryota; kingdom Metazoa; phylum Chordata; class Aves; order Passeriformes; family Muscicapidae; genus Tychaedon; species Tychaedon coryphoeus. The sequence goes on along the minus strand of WBND01000272.1, from coordinate 298,306 downwards.
GTTTCCTGGTTTAGATGGCTCCATCTAAACCAGTTTCTCTAGTAAAAGAAACTACCATTTTCTCACTCAGAATAAGGAACATATTGCAGAGAGTTGGAGGCAAAGAAATGTCACGGGTTTTACTTATTATCTAGCTCTTCACCCCAGGAAGTGCAACTTAGTGTTATTTCAGCCTCCTGTTTAATTATCCTTTCTGTACCTCATGAAACAAGGAGTAAAAAAGTCATTTGAGGTCAGATATTTTGGTTATTACTTGAAAACTGTGTCACATTAAGTGGACAGAATATTGGAAAATATGGAAGATAATAATGCAAATATCTTTAAATTTGACATGGGAGATATATACAGTACAAAAAATATTTTGCATTTCTTACTGAACAGAAAAGGAAAACATTAACAGCCGAAATTGGGTTATCCCTGAACTTTTTTCCCTCCAGAGAAAGGCTACTCTATTTTCATTTTTTTCTGTGTAATTTGTTTAAACTCTGTATTTGTCAGCATTCTGTGTTCAGTCATTTGGTCTTTTCTGTGGAGTTTCACTTTATGATATTACATATTTATTCAATGAAGATGATCCTACTTGAAAATGGCTTACTTAATATGAGGGTTAAGTTCCGATTTCAGATTTTTTTTGGATTTTTAAAATTTTTTTAAATTCTCAGTTTGTGTATATCTTTGATAGATTGTAATGGATTGTTGCAAAATGTACATTTGCTACATTTTTCTTAACTGTAGCATACTTTATTTTGTTATTCTATTTCACTTTTGTACCTTGTGAGTTTTTCACTGTCATTGATATTGGAAATAAGAAAAAATTGATGTTCCATATTGTATGTACTGTTTTGTGAATTTGGATTTCTCATATCAATAAGTATTGAATACTTATTTAATTAAGTGCATCAAATAGTCTTGAACTCAGGACTGGAATCCGTTCCAAGATGCTTCTAGCGAGTGACTGGCTCAGAATCAATTTCTGTATTTCCAGTGAGCTAAAACCTCAAACCTACTGTCTTCAGTTATTGGTCATGTGCATAGGGGAGCAGAGCAGAACACCTTCAGTTTTCCCACTCAGATGAGAAGTGCTTATCAGCATTTCAGAGAACTATTCCAGGAACTTTTTCTGGATATAAGCCAATATAATTTACATGTCATTAAAATCAACAAGGTGATGTCAGAGTAGCAAACACTGTTCTTTAGAAAATCTAGGCATCACATGCCTAGTAGGGTGTTTACCCAAATGGGACAAAGTTTCACTAGAGTAAAGATATTTCTTTCCTCTACAAATATGAGTCTCAAATGCACAGAATATTTGTCATGGCTTTTTGAGAAATGAAGTTATCTTCCTTACTCACAGCTCACAGCTGTCCCTAACAGAACTGAGTCCTGGAGCGCTAAAGATGGAGCTGGAAATCCAGCACTGCCATTTCCTCACCCTCGCAGACGTGGCTGAGTCTAGCAACATATGTAAATAGCTTTCCATATGTAGAGCCATATGTAAACTTCTCTACAGTCAAGGATAATAGAAACATTAGGGAGTCAGGGAACCTCTAAAATTACTGAAGTATTCCATTTGTAGGTGAGTAGAAAGCACATACATTTTTAACCATAACTTGATTTTTTATTGATGTCACTCTGTGCAACATTCAGAGAAACCTGAAGTAGAATTAAATCTAAAATAAAGAATTTATTTTATTTCAGTCAAAATGATAGCTGTGTAACCAAGCTCCAGATTTTAGTTGAATGTTTTTGTGAATTATGAAATATTCATCACACCTTCAAAGGTTGTATATGGCTTAGAAAATATTATTAAATAAATTATGCATCCTTGTTCTAACTGCATATTTGATACCTCTTTACCATATGCATTTCCACCTAGCATTGTCATTATTATTGCTCATTTAATTTTAGCTGAGACTGCATGATTTTCTATTGTAGAGGTGTAAGAATTTTATAACCATTTGCTTTTATACAAATGTAAGTCATTGCTGCATACAAATCATGCTTCTGTTTTTTATTCCATTTGTCCCTTCTTAAAACACTAGTGGAAGAAAAAAAAAGTGATTCGCAGAAAATACCATATTTTAAAAATTAAAAAGAAAAACACAACATTCATTTTTATTAATGAATTTGAGGGGGCCAAGGGCTGGGGGGGACTTCCAGACAAAATTAAACAATTGTATTGGGATTGCATGGCCAGGTTTTGGTAGTGGGAAAACTACAGGGGTGGCTTCTGTGAGAAGCTGCTAGAAGATTCCACCATGTCCAGCAAAGCCAATGACAGCTGGTTCCAGACAGACCCACTGCTGGCCAAGACAATGCCCATCAGAGATGGTAGTAATGCCTCTGTGATAAAATATTGAAGAAGGAAAAAGAAGTTATTGTGCAGTTGTAATTGCAGACAGAGAAGAGCAGGGTGAGACCATGTGAGAGGAACAGCCCTGCACACACCAAGGTCAGTGCAGAAGGAGGGAAGGAGATGCTCCAGGTGTCAGAGCTGAGGTTCCCCAGCAGCCCGTGGTGCAGTCCATGGTGAGGCAGCTGCGCCCCTGCAGCCCTTGGAGGTCCATGGGGATGCAGAGATCCACCAGCAGTCCATGAAGAAGATCCACACTGGAGCAGGTGGATGCCTGAGAGGAGGCTGAAACCCATGGGAGGCGCCTGCTGGAGAAGAATCCTGGCACAGACCTGCAGACCCACAGAGAGAGGGAGCCCACACTGGAGCAGGTTTCCTGGTAGGACTTGTGATCCTGGAGCAGCCTTGAAGGACTGCACCCTGTGGAAGAGTGACTATGCTACAGCAGTTTGTGAAGAGCTGTAGCCCATGGGATGAATTCACATTGCAATTCATGCAGAACTATTTCCCATGGAAGGGACCCAGCGCTGGAGCAGGGAAGGACTCCTCTCCTTGAGCAGTGTCAGGAGCAATGGTTGATGCAGTGACCATAACCCCCATTCTCTGTCTCACTGTGCCATTGTGGGGAGGAGGTAGAGCTGGGAAGGAGGGAGGGGTGGAAGGAAGGTGTTTTTAAGGGCTTATTTTATTTCTTATTGTTCTGCTCTGGTTTTGTTAGCAATACATTCAATTAATATCCGCAACTCTTGGTAAATTCTTTGCAGTAAATTGATACTGCCTTTTTTTTTTCCCTCCACTATTCTGTGCATCCATTTTCTTTGGAACTGAATTATATGAGGAATCTGGAATATCAGTCAGAAGTTTGCCCAGAATTTAGTTATGATATATTAGCTGCTCATGATATCAGTCTGAGTTACATGATTAGTACTAGTCTGCACACCTATAATATATTATGAAATATAAAACAAAAACATTCAACCTTTTTATTAATCCACAATTTATATATCTGATTTTTTTTTGTTTGCTTGCAATGCTTTAGACATAAGTATTATTATTTTAGTTCTTACCAGGTAGTTTAGGACACAAAATGTAGCGCAGCAAATCTAGAAGCTCAGTTTCTTGCAGTCCTGAGGAGCGAGTGATATGAAGAAAATGAAGAATTTAAAGAATGTTCTTTATTTCATAGATTAAGTGCTCAGAAATTTTGAAAGTCAGGTCTCTTCAGCAATCAAGCCCCACTACAGTGGAGTTCCTAAAGTCTATGAGTACCTGATGCTTAGCATACAAAAGAAACAGGCAATATGCTAGTGAAGTTACTGATATAGTTACAGAAAAAAAACCCAAAACTAAAATATAGAGAAGAAATTCTAGAACAGATTAAAGTTTACATGTACAAACTGGCAGGTCATGGGAGAAGCCAGTCATGCTCAGAGGCAAACCAAGACCTGGAGAATAACCACAGCCAAGAGAGATGGGTCTTCTGTGAGCAGGCAAAGGTACAGAAAAAAAGCTTTCTCAAAAGAAAAAAAATACCTGAAATATGTCATCATGGTTCAGTGTAAGGGAAGGAATAAATCTTGAAACAACCATCAACAAAACGTTCACAAAAAATGAGAACATTCCACATTGTAATTGACCCACTGATACAGTCATGGATAGTCTTGCAAATTTGCTGTTGCAAAAACAAATCAAAGTTTTTTCCTTTACATCTAATATCTGTGTGAGCTGATGTGGCTGTCTCACAGGTAAACCTTCAATTTTTTTTCTCTGTATTAATATAAAGAAACATTCTATTAAGTTCCAAATTTCAGTTAAATCTGAAAAATCATACTATTGTCTGAGAATGAAGTAGAAGTATAAAGTCCTGGAGAATGTGTTAGTGAAGGAAATGGGAAAAAATTAATGCCTTCCTTTTAATGTTCTTTTCTTTTGACTTAATTGATTTCATTTTATGAAATGATATTTTTAGCTGCAGATTAATTTCATTTGCAGACATATTTTATAGGTAGCTAAGTGCCAAAATTAATTTCAATTTTTACACTGACTTGGAATTCAGTTCCTTTATTTCTGGTGTGTGCATATGAGTTGAAAGGTGCTGGATAACAGAGGACATTTAATTTTCCTACAAAATATAAATCCTTCGATATACTACTGAGCACTTCAAACTTCAGGATCTGGAAAGCATCCTGAATTACCTGAATGGCACATTTCAGGTTTTTTATTGTAGCAAGGGGGAAGAACAGACGGCAGAGTAGGGGAAAAAAAAAACCGATGAAAGAGTCTCATGGAGATTGCTGAGTGTTGTGAAGAAACCCTGGCTTGAATCCAGGTCATTGACCAAGAAAAGAAAGAAATCATGAAAAGGACAGAGTCCATCCTTAAGCCATTCTGAGATTATAAGAAAAAAAGTAATTTAGCTATAAAATAAAATACTGTAATACAAATTCCTTGATCGGGATTCTATGCAGGGAGTTTTGTGCTACGGAATGACTGCTCCTTTATTCCAATCACATCCCCTGGGATCTGTAGCACCTTCTAACCCACACTTATCTCTGCAGTTGAGCTGCCTTGAAGAAGTAGATACTGACAATGTTCATCTCCCCTCCATCTTGTTGCATTCCTGCTCTCTCTTTGCGTATTCTGCGGAAGCACTAAGCTCCAACCACATGTCTAATCACTCTCACTCTTGGAGAGCTCAATTCTGCTCTGTGCATGGTGGTCTGCAGGACATAGGTTCTCCTTTGCTGGACAATGTTTCCTACTTATCCCATTCAGCTGTCTCTGGAGATTGTCGGGGAATCTGATGAACTACAATTCCCTGGGTTCTGTCTTATGAGGGAGGGTAGGATATTCACCCAGGAGACTGAAGATGCATCTGATTGGAATAGACAATGTCTCTAGGAAGACACACGACAGGGGTCTTGCTGCAAAACAATACAACTCTTCTTCTTTCTGTTGCACCTCAACAAGAGGGACCAATTCCCAAAACACTCTGAAAGACCAGCTGTAGGCTTGAGTCTCGCCTACAGCACTGTGCAAACTACATGCTTGTCCATGTTACCTTGGAGAGGGAGCTCAATCCCCAAGCATGTCTCTGGCTCATGGCCAGGTTGAATGAGCCATCAACAATTGCTGTCAGTCACCACATTTATGCTATGAAGTTACCTTTAATACATATTATAGACCTAGCAACTGACAAGAACAACATTAATTGATTTGTCTGTCTCCCCAACATTTCAATGATACTAACTCACCACTGTACAATTTACAGAAGTCTTCTTTACCAATTACAGGAGGAAAATAGTGTGGAAAGAGTGAGCTGCTGGTATCTACTGCTCTTTCAGCAAAGGAAAGTCACTTAAAGGTAGCCCAACTGCTGGTTTGTGTTTAAAAATCCTACTTGATGTTTCAGAAGAAAGCTAAAAAACTAACAATCATATATTTGTCATCTCTTCAGGTATCCTTTCATTACACAAGAAGACAAAATTTCATGTATAAGAGAAAAATATTTCTGTCCAGGTGTGAATTAAAGTGGGGAGGGGAAAAAATCAAAATTAACTCCCTTTCTGACAATATCACAGAAGACAAAACTTCCAAAGCATGAAATTTCATTATCCATAAGTTATCAATAAAGGCTGCCTTGGATCCTTAGTAAAGAACTTTATGCTGAGTTTCACTGGAGGATGATTATTACCCCTGCTCCCTGTCTTTGAATCTCTTTCTCCCTGTGAATGGACTGTGAGCACATTATTCATTGCTGGGACCTGTGAAAAAAGTTTTATGATGAAATTTAAGTCAATTGCCTCTCTGCTAATATCAGAGAGTCATCTTCTCTCAAGTCAATCACAGGTCTGGAAGACTGGGAGCGAATATTTACAAATATTCACAAAATATGTTATCATCTCCATTGTGATATTCATGCAAACCACACATGAACTGGTTATTTAATTCTCTTTAAGTCCTCTGTCTGTACTTCTTTCCCCACAGTGCTGACATCCATATTCTCCTTAGAATTTATTAGATATTTATTGTGAAAATATTTAATTCCATTCCAGACTAATTTCACTAAAGATGTAAGCAGAACATTCACAGACTTGTGACAGTAAATCAGGACTACTGTTACAGAAGCGCAGGGAACATCATTGCACCATAACTCTTTAATATGACACATATACATTTTGGAGTTTTTCAGATAAATGTTACAATTTTGTTGCTCATTTAACACTGGAAAAATCAATGAAAAGCTGCCTACTAGAAGCCTGAAATCTTGCTGGAACAATTTTCTCCATTCCACTGATGAAAACAAAGCAACCAAACAAACAAGCAAAAGAGAGAGTAGAGCTGACTAGACTGGATTACAGCCTGCTGAGAGTAGAGATTCACCCACAGTATTTCCCACTGTCATCAACTTCCTTCAACTTACCTCAGCAGAAGTGGAATGGGTTTATGCATGTATTAAAGGACCCTTGTGTTGTCATAGCTATTAGAATAGGCTACATCCCGTAATTTCAGATTTCTGAGGAAAACAGCTTTGAGAAAAGGCACTGATTAAGGTCAAAAATCTTTGGTTGATCCCTCTTTATGTTGAGGGAAAGTATGGCTTCTGCATGAAAAAAGTTCTTGATAAGGTGTAAAAACTCTGGCACTTTCTGATTTGTCCCTCTGTCCTCCACACACAGAGACACACAGACTTCTTCTGCACAACCCCTGGCTGCTCCAAATTCTTACACTAAGTGGTTTCAGAGTTCATGGCTTGTGCCTGCTTCATGCACACAGGTAGCTGTAAAGTTAATAGAAGTGCCTTCAGCAGTCTTTGTTTCTTAGCAGGAGTTTCTTTTCTTGAAGAGCAATATGTATGGCAGTATCTGGAGGGGGTATGGAGTATCTGTTTCTTCTTTTTTCCACTTTTAAGTCGATATAAGCTGATATTGGAATGAATGTGTTTTACCTCTTTACCTTAGGTAATTTGTGAGGAAGAAGGCCTCAGCAAGCTTTAAAAGCATTTATTTTCAAATTTTTTTCTAGTTCTTTTTAAATTTAATGTATTTACCTTTTTCATTTCCTCTTTTCCCATTTCCTTCTGCCCTTCCTATAATTTTCTTTCTAAATATTTCTAAAATGTCTTGAGTTGTCTTCTAAAACTAATTGGTCTCCCACTGTTTCCTTGTTTTCCTATTCTACATTTACAAGATTCATATTTCCACTTTCTCCTGTTGTTTTGTCCTGTGGAACAAACAGCTTATTTGTTATGGCACTTTTTCGTGTTTTTCTTCAAGGTTGGAGTAACTTTGGCTTTGGTTTGGGGAAATTTGTGTTATGATACTGTATAGGCTTGTTGGCTCAGTATGTGTTATGACTTTCTGAAGATCAGTGCACACTGAATGTGCCTCCTGTTGCTGCTTACAAAGCAAAACAACAGTGCTAGGAGCCTGGATTTCATAAGACCAAAGAAAACCTGTTTGACAGAAATCAGGAGCCAGAATTTTTTTTTTCCTGAAAGTTTCAGAATCTGTATGAGTTCATTTCAAATTAAATACATATTATCATCTATGAAGACTCCTTAAGAAAATTTTGTCTGAATACGCAGGGGCTGAATTCTTCTGAAAACTCTGTCCATTAACATCACAAATAAAGCTTCATTTTCTCCACTATGCGTCTCTTAAAGTCCATACATCTGCAAGTCATTAGGAAGTGATATATTTGCATTAAACAGTGAGGTTGTAGAAGCAAGCCACAAATTAAACAATTCATCAAAAAACAGTGCAACAGTCACCAGCGGACTGTGTCTTTAGAGATGTAACATAGAAAGGTGAAAAGGTGGTGTTCAAAGAGTAGAACTGTAAAATGTACCACCAGTTCTTTGTATTTTTTCCTTTAAAACTGCTATAATGCCACTTTTATACACACTTATTTCCTGAGTTTAGTCTTCCATGTCTGTATTTCTGGTACTTATTTTTGTATGGATGCTGCAGCCTGAAACTCTTGTATGGATGGTTCCAAGTGTAGCTGAGAAATCTAAAACTACACAGTATCCAGTTTTCCTTCTCAGTGGAGTCTATAATGTCTGTGCCTGTATGAAATCTTTGCATATCTGAGTCTGAGCGTTTTCAGGTTTGGACTATGTTGAGAAATTGGAAGGCTGTACAGAGAATTTTTTAGGTCTCATTTCAGCTGTGTCCATTTCGAAACAATAGGTGGCCACACCACTCTCCTGTTGAGGTAGCCACCACTGTTACCATGTCAAAAAGAGCCCCTCTGCTGCTGAGGGTGGGTATGGAATGCCCTATGGCTGCAGCATCCCATTCTGGGGCGTGCATGGGAGGCACGGTGTGCACATCCTGCAGTGCAGCATGTGCCAGTCAATGCATCCCGGCTTCACACAGCCACAGACAGCTCCAAACGGATTTCTCTGCAATGTTTGCTCTGCTGTGAATGGATATACACTGCTTAGTAATTTGCATTTAAACAGAACATCAGCTTTCTGTAGGAATTGGACTGACCCTATTACTGCTACATGAAGTGCATTTACTAAACATTGTTTCTTGATATTTTGTAGAATGTTAAATATAGCCATAATTACTGATCACAAAATCTAATTTTATGCTTGAATTAAGCTACTGCACAACAGGGTTTTTTTAAAATTCACAAGACAGTAATTTATTATTTGGCAAATTAACATCTCTCATATTTTTCAACATTCTTTTGCAGCAAAAGTCTCATTTAAAATTGTCGATTATTCTGCCCAAATAAAATTCCAGGATGGATTTTTGCATTACTGCTGTTGCCTTTTCTGAATGGCCTGATACATGATCAGGTGAGGTCACATTTTTGGAGGAATCTTCTTTGAAGATCTCTATCCAGTGAAACAATACAGTGCTCTTAGTCTTCAAACTGCAAATCTTTGAAAACATAAAACTTCACCTACTTAAAACCATACAACCACATTTAGAGGAAGAATTGTTAACGTGTTAAATCATTTATTGAGAACAATATTTCCTTTTTTTTCTTTATTAAAAACCTAATAAACAGAGACCTACAATATATTCAAACAGATATATATAGAACAATTTGTATATGTCTAGATATTTATACTTTCCTGTTTTATCCTGTTACAGTCTATCCAGCTTATAATGCCTTTTGCATATAGAAAACATATTTAACAATTACATTTTTCAAAATACTCTCTTGAATTAGTCATTTACCCAGAGAAACAAGGATGCCAAATTGACTCATACATCACAAAACACTAATGAGATTCAGTTTTAATAATAAGGATGAGAACTTAGAGACCACCAAAGAGTAGATATCCTTGGAACAGAAAAAAAGTGTTTCTTAACCTCTAAGACCACTTGAAACTTATTGTCCAAGACAACATGATATTCAATTTAAGATCATGATTCATAAATTAGGAATGTAATTTAAATATATATTTCAATACAGAACAAAATGCCAGAGTTAATGGAAGACATGAGGTTCTCTATCAATTAAATCAACAACTGGATGCCTTTGTAAGTCAGCTGAGTAAGATGCCGAGGTAAGAATAAAAATTTTGCAGGCTTGTTTATGAGTCAGTTTGTAGCAAATCTCTCTGCATGGTGTACCATTTTTAACAGATATGCTTTATGATTCTAGATGAGCTATGGAAGTCCCAAATTACAGGTGAATGTGCAAGAGTCCATGACTCCTAAAATCAGAAGTATTCTTAATAGAAAAAATTACATTAAATTGTTGAGTTCTAGTTTTAATTAGAAATATATTTAAGCCTGCAGTGAAACTCAATGAAATGGAAAAATCACTTGCTGACAAAAAGGTCAACAAATCCAAACCCTCCATGCTCATGTAGTAGAAAGCTCTATTTCCATAATATTGGGGAACTGATTCTGTCTTCAAGGATATTATCCAAATTTAAAGAATTGGTGGAAAATGTCATAGTATCAGAGAATGAGAGTCTGTAACAGGAAAGAATGTAAAGGACAAAAATTAGATTTATAGAGGTTGATCCAAAACAAGAACATGTCCTTGGACAAAATATCTTAGCAGTCATTGGAATAATAAGAGGGGCTATTGTAAATTATAGCTGAGATTTCAGACAAGGTCCATTGCTGAAAATAAATCCTCAAAAACATCATGAAGTAGAAAAAAATCATGGATTTCTGAAGCAATAAAAACATATAATAAGTTAACTGATGACAAAACATTTTCATAGCATGCATTACAGAAGAACATGCATTTAGAAACTGAGCTGGGTAATATCAGTTTCATAAAACCTTTTTAAATCAACATTTCAAAATCTTTTTGATAACACTTGATCCAAATATTGATTCCTAAGCCTGCATCATTACTTAAAAATTCAACACTTTATAGTTACTTAAATAAATATTGGAACATTTATTCTTGGAAATTTTTATTAATTATTTTAAACTGGCATAGAGTTTGAAAGACATGTAGGTTTTATCACGTATTATGCATGCACATCTATCAGTTATTGGAGTAATCAGGTGTGAAGTGTAAATACAGAGTTTGGAGGCTCCCATAACACTGTAGAAACAGGAGTTTCCCTCAATGGAAACAAGTATGGCAATAAATGAGTATAGCATCACTTCTTGTATTTTGATGTGTACTTGGTAATTATTTGGAGCCTAAAACTGACAGATAAATATTTAGGAGCAATTTAAGGAACAGAGAAGACCATTATGTTCTATTCAGTTTGACATTCTGTGTAATACAGGTCACAGATCTTCACTCTGAGAGAATACATATCGAAGATATGAATACTACGGAATACAGATTTATTACATTGTGGTTTTTTTTTGGAAGGACAGAAGTGTTAAACAATATTGTATTACCATGTGATACATATTAGAGATACATAGATGTTTCAAAGTTATGAATGCACTGCTGCACTGCCATGGTCATCGATGATGCCAATTAATGCAAATATTATAAGCCAGAAGCAGTCTTGTGATACTTTTGACCCCTGGGAAAAAAGAACTACTTATACCCACAGGCATGACCTACAGTGAAGGTAAAGGATAACCTCGGGTCACAAAATTAATTCACACCATTCCAGCCCTGGAATGAAGGAAGGAAATAATGAAACAGATTGGCCAAATTCAATCTGCATTAAAGATCTGGTTGGGATGATGAAATAAACTATACTTATTTTATGCTATCAGGCTTAATGAGATGAAAGAAATCTGCAGGAGTGGAACTGTAATAAAGTTCATAAACCTGCTGGGCGTAATCACAGTGAGTTACAAATGGATTAAAGACCAAATGAGTCTTCTGAAGGGAGAGGAACATAATGCCACACTTGAAAAAGATTACCAAGAGCTTGGCATTCAGTATTTGTTCTGAGTAGATCGGCGGTATCATTAATCTGATAACTATGGCACAAATACTTTTGGCATTGTGTAAAAACACAAATCTGCATCAGTTAATGAGTGAATTGTTGGAAGGTTATTTGGGTACTACAGAACTATTTTTTTCCCATAATGTAATTCCATTTGAGTGTACTTCTATGAAATTATAATAATTAGGGTCAGATATTTTGGTACAAAATTGGAATTAAATTGCCTTAATGTAATTTGCAAAGTCAGATTCTGGATATTAGTTTTTACCAACTGCCAGGCAGAATTAGTGTATTTTGACAAATGAAAAAAATACTGTACTCATAATTCTCTAAAACTAACCAAGGAGAAACCACAGAGTTTGCTGCATCAATGAACAGAATATATTTATAGGCCTTTTCTTTCTTTTCTTTTTTTTTTTTTCATTTACCTCCTTACCCCACATCATTTTGAATGAAGCAAGAAAATGAACCCTCCTTGCAGGAGAACCGAGTTCATAACTGTCACAAAACACTGGAAGTCAGCATGATAATGAGCCAATTTGTGTGGAAATGAACTCATTAATGCTAATGTTTTGCTGACTCCCAACTGATTCACGAACTCCTTAACAAAAATCAAAACAGAAGAAGGAGGGGAAGTTCATGAATTTTGGAACTGTTATGTGAAGAAATAAATGTGTCCCTTCTTTATTCATATTCCAATTTCAGTGATCTATTCTGTGCTCTGATCATCACGTCCCACATTGCAGTCTGGGGAATATCAGTTTCTATAAAAGATATTACAGCAGAATTCTAGAAATACCTACTACATAGAAAAGAAAGCATGGATTGTTTTTAATTTTAATTATTTTCTAACAAAACACTTCTTTATTTTCAAATGAATAGTCTTTCCAACCTGAAAAAAAAACAGAAGTTTTTATATAAGAAATCTAAAAAACAATTCTGCAAGATATTCTCATACAACATTTCAAATATACACACAAATCTGTCCTTCATGCAAATGATGCTTTGACTGAGGTAATTTCCAGGTAGAGCATACCAGTATCACCAGTAATTTTTGCATCCAACCCATATATTTCAAATTCACCATACTTTTTTCCTCTTAAAATAAACCCACAAAAAAACAGGGAACAGCTGAAGTACAAAGGTAAAACATGAATTTTTTTTTATCTCAGAGGAGTATAGAGTCTTATCACTACAAGCTGAAAAATATTAGAAAGCTTCTACTGCAAAGTATATTCAAAGAACTGGAGGTCACACGGTATGTGCAGTTCAGATAAACATCTCAACTCTTAGCTCAGAAAGATTAGAGTGCAAATCTTGCTTGAGTGCTTGAATAAGGAACTGCAGAAGTGCATCACATGAAGTTACAGCTATTTATGAAGATTAAAATAAATTTTTAAGACTTATGAAGATAAATTCACATTGAGTTTATTTTTAAATTGATATTTATTAGATTAGGTTAAGATGATACAGGGTTCAATTAACACTTAGTAATTTATAATTATTTTATCTACTTTAATTCATACTTAAAGGCTCTAATTAATTAAAATTTTAGAAAATCTTTCTTCTTGATTATGCCAATTACTTCAGTCAAAACTGCACTACCATTTATTTTTATAAGACCATAGTCAGTACAATTGTATTTCTTTGCTACTGAGCTACATACCTGAGCAAGGTAGAAAGCCAATTAATTCAGCAAAAGCATACTTCTTTTATTTCCTAACCAATATTCAACATTTATAATAATTTTCTAAATGTGACAATTATCTATAATGCTATGTTTTACAGAATCTATCCAAATTAATTTTTTTAATGTTTTTTATGTTCGTTGGTTGGTGGTTTTTTTTCTTACATCAAAGCACCTTGAGCGGATGAAAGTTCTTTGAGTTCGTATCTGAAATGAGATGTCCAGAATCATGACCCCCTCCTAGACAGAAACCTAGTATTATGAAATAGTTCTTCCTCTCTTTGTTAAGGTAAAATATCACAATTTATTTTCCTTTTCTATTCAGCTTAGAAATTCTGAAATTGTCAACTTGTTGATCATCTGAATGAAGAAGATTAAATACTGTAGTTAGGGGAAGTAAATGGCAGTGACATAATTTCATATAATTTAACTTTTTTTTTTTTTTTGCTTCTTAAGGCTAGTTTTTAATGATTGGTGTAACAGTCATTGGTATGGAGCTGTTGTGCTGCTGAAAAGTCATGACAGAAAACATTCTGACCCTGCAGCATAGCTCTGAGATAACTGAGTTAATTTTAAGCAAGTAGTACCATAAAGTGAATAAAAGAGAACACCTGAGGGTCCATAAAGGTGGTTATTTTAATTATCAAAGTAAGATCATCTTATTCCGTTGGAGGTATCTCTCTACTACTACATTTTGTTTGCATACCTGAGAGGTATTTGAGTCATACTTATCTCTATTCCTTTGCTCTAGAAGAGTAATCAAAAGGCAGCTATATTTGCACCAAGCAACCTTACACATTGAGGACATGACCTGCTCTCAAGATTGCTGTTTTACAGTGACAACAGTCCCAAAACCAAGCAGGCTGCAAATCACACTACTTTTATTAACAACTTGCAGTCAGTCCTTTCTACTAGACCTCCAAAGACTTTTTCCTGGAAACTCCGGTTTCCCCATCATTTGCATTATATGACAAAAGACTATCAGAAGGGAAACATGTAGTCAAAAGTCACTAGTGTACTGCAGACAGAATAGGGAGCATTGCTTACAGCCTGTTTTCTGTCCATCTCCTTTTCTAAGGACAGCGAATTTTTGGAAACTGTAACCATGTGATAATTTTGACAGCAAAAGCATTTCCCTGAGCAGAGAGCTGCAAAGGGTCAACTGTGTGCAGAAGTGGTTTACTCCTGAGCAAACACTATCAAGAAATACTTTTTCCCTAAAGTGTTCTCATTGTAATTTTACCTGTCAAAACCAGATGAGTATCTGACCACACACTTTATTCATTCAGAAACAGTCAGGTAATGATCAGTGGCCTTATGTTTTTTTTTCCAGTTTTATTTTTATGCTGGTATGGCATTCAGTCTTTGCAGCACAGAGTGGGTGAAAAAAAAAAAAAAGGCCAAATTTCATTTCTGGGAGCTTCTGAATTCTATTGCATTTCAATGAAGATTCACCTGTGCATAGAGCAGCTGGTTTACAGAAGAATATTTTGCACAGCTGGAACACATTAAAATATAAAATGCTATTTCAATGATCAGTTTCTCCCCTGTGCAGAGAAATATGTTCCAGATAAGCCTCAAAAACACATACTTTAGCACCAGAGCAGATACAGCAGTTTATGCAGATGGATAGAAGAACTATAATAATCTTGTTAGGAGAAGTTATATCATATATGGAATTTCTTTGAGTATTTAGGCCTTTATTTATAATCTTCATAAATCACCTGAGCAGACAATCCTACTTTGAAAAGCTTAGACTTGCTGACAAAACAAAACTATAAATATTGAAAAAAGTAGAACCAAACATTCAGTAAGCAGTTCCTACTGTAGATAGAGAAAAAAAATGGATTATTATGTGCACCAGATGACTTGTGTCGTATTAAAAGAGTATTGAGACATCTGAAAATCACTGATTGCTTCAAAAGAGAAAATTGGCAGGCACAGCATGAGCTCTGTCTCTCAACATTCCCCATGAACAGGCTGGGGTGGACAATAACCTGGAAAGGGACACAACCAGGCCAGCTGACCCAAATTAACCAGGGGGATATTCGTTACCATATGACATCAGCTCAGATATAAAAACTAAGGGAGGAGGGGGGAAGGGAGGCCATTTGTTATTTTTCAGCGTTTGCCTTCTGGAGCAGCTGCTATGCTGCTGAAGCCCTGCTTCCCAGGAAGTGTCTGAACATTGCTTGCTGATAGAAAGCAGAGATTAATTTTTTCCCCTTTGTTTATGCATGTGCAAGCTTTCATTTTTTATTTTTTTTTTCTTTAGTAAACTACCATATCTCGACCTAGTAGCTGTTTTCCATCTTATTTTTCTCTCTCCTGTCCCACTGAGAAGAGGAGAGATAGAGTGGCTTGGGGGGCACCTGGCATACAGCCAAGGTGAGCCCAGTTCAGTGACTACCATCAACATACAAACAGAGAAAGAATAGAACCAGATGTTTTGTATCTGTCCCTTTTATCAACTATTAAAGAACAAGCATCTGTCTGTATGGCACAGAGTGTCATATGTCAAAGGAAAAGTCAGGTGAAAACCTCAGATACACCAAGCAAAAAACATTTTAATAGAAACCATTTTTCTGCTTGTACTTAGATTCATTCAGATACTCTTTCTCTTATAAATACTTTTTTATTCTTCTAAACTAAATGCAGAATTATGTAACCAAATTACTATAAATAAATAAAAAGAGACACACTCCTTATTCGTCTTTGGTGTTTTCAGAAATATAAGAATAAATCAAACTTAGATTTTGAAAACACCAGAAATTTTATTCCATCCACATAAAATACAGCCTTCTGAAACTGCTCTATAACTCCATTTGTTTGACAGAAAAAAAAATCACCACCCTTTAGAGAAACATTAAATTAAATAATTTTGTTTCCACTCAGAAAGATCACTTATCATGCTCTCTTTATCAAAGCAGTCATTTTTTTTGCCTTGTACCTAATTAAACTTGCCTTATGCAGCTCTTGAATCACAGTCCTTAACACTAAGGATGATAATGGACAATCATATTGCCTCTCTAAGGATTTTCATACATAGAGAAGATCATTTGCAGAAATCTAGGGTGTAAATTCATAGCAGTGTCATAATTTCTCATTAGTTTCACCTGCAAACACTCAGGTCTCTGTACATAAGGTGTCAGACCATGCTTTTCAAGTGGAATAAATGGCCTCATGAAAAAGACACCTAGCAGACTGGCAGTCACTAGTAAGTCTCTGTTTGGTCCATACTGCTGAGCTATGCTGGACAAAAATGGGTAGAAATTGTCCCCAAATTGTGGACATTGTGGAAATGTCATCATCTCCTCAGGGAAGTTCTCCAGGCTGTTTATTTCATATATAGATGGACACAAGTTGACTGCATATCTTGGACAACTGTTATGATTATGGGGCTGAGTCTTTTCTAACTAATTTTTCCTAACCTCTATATGTCTGTGTAGCCATCCAGGAATGCTAGAAGTAAAAAGACCAACCAGCCAACCAACCAACCAAACAAACAAAGAAAACAACAACAGTGAAAAAAAAAACCCATAAACAATCCTCATTCTTTTCACTATATCCTCCTCCACTCTGTCAATTGGTTTCCATGTTGCATTTTTAATAGTGAATTGAGTGATATCTGTAATTTCCCCAAGTTTTATTCTATACAGAAATGCAAGATAAATGTGGAGGGAAAAGGGAAATAACTATCTAGTTGTAACTGAATCTATAGACCTCTTTCAATCCTTCAGGAGTGTTCAGCTGTCTGAAGTTGATCAGGGTAGCCAATGATCAAATACCAGAAGGCTCCTTAGGTGATACTTAAGGATTAAACACATAATCTAATTCACATCCATTTTATAGAGTTTGATGCCTAAAACTGACACTATTCTTTTTCAAGATTCCTCCTAGAGATCTGTAATCCTCGTAAATCATGTTCCCATTTGAGCTCACTTTTCCACCAGTCAAATGAACCAGGAGGTTCCCAGGTCTGAGACTTGGATCTCATGTTATTTTGTATTTCTGAGTCATGATTTACCTCTTGAGATCAATTGCTGCCAATATTAAATCAGTTTAGGTTTTGCTCTGAAATGATGTCACTATCAAGAATAAAATATAGACTGCTTTTTTCTTTTCATTTACCAGAAGCAACTATAAAATAACCGTAATCTTTTCTAATCTTTCTATCACGGTTTCCAAAGGTAAATAACCTACAACTTAAAAAAAGCAAAAGAAATATTTCAATAATAATTTGACTTTTTTTTTGAAGTAGCTTTATGAAGAGAGTAAATTTTAATAGTGGTTAAAAGATACCTTTTATTATGCAAAGCTAATCTCAGTTTGTTTTAAAATTGGTTTAGCAAAATTGCAACTTATGCGATTTCCACTCAAAATCTATCAACAAATAATTTGGTTTAATTTTCAAAACATCACAATCAGATTTCAAACTTCATCATGGCCATTACTTGTCTATTTTTTTTTTTTAATAATAGAGATCAATTCCTAAGGGGAAGGAGAAAAAACAACGACTTGCTAATGGAAATTCCTGTATATGGTTATGGTAGAGCTCAGTTTAAGTATCCTGTAGGAAGAAGAGGTCAGCAGGTGATAGCATCCACATTCTGTTGTGGCAGACTGTTGTGTTTGCAGTCAGAATATCATGAGGTGGTAGAGATTAAAACATTAAAAATTTCTCCCAAAATAAAGCTGATAGAGTTTCTCAGTCTCCAATCTAGTGTTTCTTAAAATTCTTTGTTATTCTTAAATCACAAAATGTATCTTAAAAGTAAGGGTTACACAGTTCAGTATCTGAATTAACTAGAACAAATTTGATATGCATTAAAATAATTGTTGAAGTTATTATTTAACATGATAAGAAGTGTTAGATTAAAAGAAGCTAATTAATGTTAAAAAATAAAATCATAGGTCTAACTTTTTTTTACTTCTCTAGTTTGAAAATTAATCCTACTAGTTTTCTGCATTGTATTTCTAATAAATAACAAATTATTACCTAATGTATCTGGCCTCCATCATACTTTTTTTTATAAGAGTAGTCTTTTGTAAAATACTGGGATTGGCAGGTAGATGACATGAACATAACTGTAGCCAAGATTTTTCCTTAGCTTTGTATATTTAAACTACTAACATTTGAATTATTAAAATGTAGACATTTATAAATTATGTGTCTTGTAAATTATTTAACATCTGAAGAATATAAGAAGAGATGAAATATTATTGTTGTTAGTGCCTCTTCTATAAGCTTATTGTTAAATCCATGGGAGTCAGCTTATTGGTTCCAGTTGATTTTGCATCTAAACAAACAGGAAACCAAATTTTATCCTAATCATTCCCTTCACACTTTGTTTACAATTAATGTTTATTTTAAACGTTACTAATGAGATTAAAGCTCCATTTTAATCAAATAAGTGACATAGACCTAAGTGAACCTTGACTATGAGTTTGCTGTAAGTGTTTCTGGGAATCACAGAGTAGGAACAACAACATTTTGTTATCTAAGCAGTCACTGTGATTGAGTGACAAAATAAAGTCAATGGGTTTGCATCAATAACTCACCTAACCCATAGGAATGTGCAGTTATTCAATATTCTGTCTTCCTACATCACAAGATTCACAGAAACATCTGCTTAAGTAATTTTATGCTTATTCACTTGGGAAAACAGACAAAGATTAAAAACTAACAGGCTGTCAAATGTATTTTTCCTTTATTTTAACATTTTCTGTCCTCTAGTTCTCTGGAAAACAATATCTGGAATCAGCAAAAGTGCATTTATTCTTCTGGCTAAAGAATGAACAGATTTATTTCTTATTTTGACACAATTAATTAGCTATTTAAATATTCTCAAGTGATGGATTAGAATGACAATACTTGCCCTCAAGCACACTTCATCCTTTTGTTTTAAATCCTTGCAGTACCTGTACATAATATTGCTATTGACATGTTAGCTATAGTTTAAGGAATAGTGAAAATTACAGAGAAATTAATTGCAACTTCCCGTTCAGAGGCAAGCAAGAAAGAGTTAATTAGTAACTTTTCTCTCAATATAAGAATTTTTAAGAATGTCTGTGAACTTACAAATAATTAATTGAATTGTGTTATGTTATCTGATTTAGATCTGATTTACTGAAACAGAGGGTGTTTTTTTTGTTGTTGTTTTTTTTGTTTGTTTGTTTTTTCACAAAGATTGAAAGAAGGATATTTTTAAAGGATTTTCAATTTGCTGTATTCTTACACATTTTTCACCAAGGTCTATTTTTTGAGTTTTGAAAAGTTAAGTCTTTAATTAAAAAGTCCAGTTTTATAGAATCCGACTGACTGAAAGGACCTGTGGAGTACAAGAGAAGGAGGCTGCCCAGCAAACCTTGGCTGCAGAATGGACTGACAGTGCCAAGCACAGGTACAGTGGCTTCCATGGGACACTGGGTTAACCAGTCACTTGTCACGTGTTTTCTGCAGTGCAAAGTACATTAGAGACCTAGTCTCAAACGTGCCCCATATATTATCCCAGAACCATAACCAGAATTCTAAAGAAACTCAAGAATTCAAGCCTTAAAATCATGGATTTCATGAGGGGAAAAAACAAAAAACAAAAACAAACAAACAAACCAAACAAAAACAAAACAAAAAAAAAACAAAAAAACTTTTTCAAAAAAAATTATTTTTGCAAATCTCTTGCACCCATAAATGTCACATATTTTACTAACATGTATTGATTTGCAAGACAATACCCAATCCTTTGGCAATTGCTAGCAGAATCCAGTTCAAGAAGATTTGAAACCTATGGATAATTGTATGATATATATTAGCCTCAAAATAACTACAATAAAGTGAAAGGGAGTTTCCTTAGGTTTGAGAGCAGCAGGGAAGTATTGATGAACCGGCCACCTGAAACGAATATCAAAATTATCCAAACATGCGAGAGTTACATATTATTGGCAGGGATATGAAAATACATTCAAGTTATTCATTAAACAGGTATTTTGGAAGGAGATATTTACCAGGGTTCACTAGGGAAATTATTTAGGTACCCTGTAAAGAGGTATTAGTTTAGTCTAGTGAAATGAAAGCTGACAAGACATTACTGAGGAAAATATTAAAGAATAACACAAGTACAGAGTTAAGTAAATCCTGTAATAATATGCAGAAGCATACACTGATAATGAATTAATTTAATTTAATTTATAATCCTCATGAGTAAAAGCTATGACACATTTTAACGGTCTGTGGCACAGGATTCGTTCCACTTTCTGAGATCATCAAGGAGTTTTATTTCTTATCATTGCAAAAAACTTGGGCTATTGGCAACATCCATGGTATTTTGTCTTTCTCGAGTGTGTTAGATACATCAATTTTGTTTTTCACTACATGTCATAGGTTCATTGCAAAACTTAAGTTTAATCTGTATTCTACAAACCTTTCTACACCTACATTTCAATTACATGCACTTACAGAATTTTGGATGTTTTGTCTTCCTGGGTGTGAAAAACTAACTTCCTTGAAAGATTTCCAAACTTACTCCAGATTGTACCTGTCTGTAAGTGTATTATCCTGGAAACAAAATCACAACCCTTTCTCCCATTTCACATGTAATGCTAAAAATAGTTCCTAAAAAACCCACATTGTCTTTCACTGCATTGAATCTTTGTGGTTTTTATAATTTAGGAAGGTTAAAATGGGAAGAAATACAGCTAACAATTGCTGCAGCTACTCAGCTGAGTTACTACATTTGCTAGCAATTTTGTTTCATCTTTCAGCTGAATCATTTTTCTGTACTGACAGAGTTAAAATAGCCTTTCCTCATAAAGACAACAAAACCAGGTTTTTCACTTCTGAGTATAGGTATAGAGATTGAACAGAGTTTTTACATAAATGCATTTCAAATTTTTAATTATTTCTGAAATTTATCATGGGAGAAGTTAGTGAAAACACTATTTTGGGAATGGACAATCACGACTGTAGAATATGAGGCTAGCTCATAGAACCCTTTCAGCCTCCCACAGGCTAAGCTGTTTGGCATAGCACTGCAGCTGCCTTCAGAGGCAGATGATCCATCACCTCCTCAGCGGGTGGCATGGGAAATAAGAAACTATAAGAGGGAAAAGGAACAAAAATAACTGTAATAATAGCTGCGAAAAACCCTCCCAATAATAGTAAGTATTTGCAAGGCAGGGATAATGTGTTCTATCTCAAACTTGCTGAGTTTGCAAGCCTTGCAAGGCTGTATTATGACACATGCTGAGATTCAAACCATTCAGCAAAGGATAAGGAAAGATATGACTTTCTGTAAGACCTTTTCACAGACCCCAGGGGTAAATTGAATCTATATGCTGATTTCAAATAGACTTAAACCCTCTGCCCACATCCAAAACAGAACTCAAAACTTAAGAAATAGTGTTAAGGCTACAAAGATGAAGGTGAATAATTTTTTATCCATCTCTCATGGTTCTTATTCTCAGTTTCTTCAAGAAAGTCTCAGCAGTACACATTTGCAAAAGGAACAGACTTACATTCTATTTTATGCTTTCAATGTGTCAGATCATGATTAGCTGTAAAGAATCCACTCTGCTACTTAATTCCCTGTTAATTTATCATAAAGCAGTAGCTCAGCAACATCATGAGAGTTATACATTCCCATATGTGTGACAACATATGAAAGTTGAATTCAGATAAAAGTAGGAAGAAGAGGAAGGGTGAATTCTGTCTTTCCCGAATTGTTTCAAGGATACCTCCAGGAAATTTTGCTTGGTGTTTCTTAGTTCATTTTCTTCTGTTCTCTGACTACTTCATGGTTAATAAAAGAGGCCAGTGTAAGAAGCCTTAAAATTACTATCTGGAGTTTTATTTGCCTTGCTTGGATGATGAAATTGTTCAGCAGTTTATCAAGAATGCTATGATGTTTTGAAGTCCACAGCAATTTCAGCAATTACCAGCAGTTTTTCCTCTCATTGAACTTTATCTTCCAGCGAAGTGATAATGAACATAAACTCGTGGATTATTGTTCCAAGGTTTACAGTTTGGGCCAGGGACTCACAAAATTGAGAACTGATATTTTTCAGATGTACAGTCATTTGAGAGTTTTCGTTTGTACTTGAAGATATTTAATTTCATGATAATTACAAAACAAAGGCAAAAGCAAAACCAAAAGTAGTATCAGTTACTAATGGTGTCAAGGAAGATTTACCTTTGATTTGAATATTTGTTTGTGTTATGTGTCATAGAATTGGAAGAGACTTCATACACCATCTAAGTCATTCTCCAATCCAACATATACATAAATAATTTAGAATAATTTGAGTGTAAAAACTTTAGATGATGAATATGCAAAATATTTTGTGCAAGGACCTCTTGAATTAGCTGTCATAACCCTGTACTGTTTTTCTGTACTGACTTCAGAGAAAAGTATCTTGGAAGTATTTTGCTAAAAATTAAAAAAGGTAAAAAAATTACAAGAATTCATAAAATACTGTTGTAGTTTCAACCAAACATAAGTTCAAGATTGTCTAAACTCTGATGAAAATCTTCATCCCATCATTAAATTTGATTTGTTATAGTTGAGACAACAGCTTGCTCTGGTGTTGCAAAGAGACTTACTGAAACTGGGAGAAACACTGACAAAACACAAAGTCTTGGAGCACAACCCAGCAAGTAAAGGGTGGAAAAGTTACCCAAACAACCTCATGAACTCACAAAGTTGTTTATAAACAGTCATAAATAGTCTCTAAATTTCATAAAGAAAAACAAATATATTGGTTATTGCTGAGTATTCTCTAGTTCTGTAAAATTTTTACTTCTCTTTGGAACAGTAAGGAATTGAAAACTTAAAAAGCATTATATTTTTCACTGAACATTTTAGAAGAAACCTGCAGAAACAGCAAATCACAGTTGACTGCTTTGGCTGTTTTAGTGACACGGTGTGATTTCAAACATAGTACTTCCCACATCTAACACCTGCAATGAAAAGGAGTGGTTGAGACACCAAAGAAATTACTGAGAAAAATTGAAAATTAAAGGAATGCCTGTATGAAACATGACAGTGACACATGTACAGGTCAAGCCAATTACAGAAGACTAGATGAACAGCTGAAAGAATATTGCTGCAAATTCAAGCACTCCTTTTGAAAGAGCAACTAGTTAGATGTGACAGCCTTTTTTTTTAATGTCTGAATAATGTCTGAAATTTCGCCACATCCAATCTCTGAGAAAAATGCTAATAAAAATTAATGAAATATGAGAGGATCAATGCTGCTACTGAACATTGTGCTGCACAGCCTCCATGCTTGATACCAGCAAAAGCTGGTTTGTATGAAAGACCAAGGAGTCATTTGCTTCAGTCCTGAGGCTAGCTGATTTTCAGTGTGCAGTCTTGGACTATACCGACTTAGATAATTCAAGATGCTTTAAGAACAAGCTTCATAATTGTGAGTAGTTATTTGATAATAAAAACTTCATAAATGTAATAGATTAGATAAATAATATATCAAAACAAAAGATGAATAGCCTGGAAAAGAAACCAAAGTTGTCAAATTGTCCTGGAGGATTAGTATTTTGTTTTTCATTCACAAAGGAGAAGTAGTTTGCAGTAACCAGCTGGAAGACTTGAGGCTGGAAGAAAAAACATAACAGGGTGACACTGGGAATAATACTTAATCTTTTTCCCTTACTGCAGTAAATTCCATAGCCAGCACTGAAGAAAGTGACTCTTCTTTGATTGTTTGTCATTATTCTCTGAAGCAAAATAAATCAGCTTACACCATTCTGCAGCAGCTGGGCTACTTTGAGTGCCTATGGTACCTCCCCTTACATATACCTGAGGTATAGCTGTCCTCCAGCGCACAGTGGAAACCCACTTGAAAAATATACTAGCAATTGTCTTTAAAATAGCTCCAGATATTTTCAAGATATTAAAATAAAATTATGCCCTTAAGTTTACATTAAGTGGTTTACATATGTTCAGAAGTTGAAATTTACATTGGTCGAATCTATCTCCTCCAAATGCACTTGTTTTTGAAATTTCTGGGGGCTGAAACTTTTGTATAGGAGTATTCAATTCCATTTTTGCTTGACATTCCTCCTAAAGAAAAGGTCCTGAGATTTATTCATTGCAAAGTAAGCCTATTAAAGTGTCAAAGGTTGAGAAATGAGAAATACTGCTACACTCATCAAAATGCTTCTGGTTGGGACATGTTGTGTTATAGTTTTAAAAAAGATAATTGAAGAGGATAATTTCTCATGACTACTTTTAGATAGACTGATTGTAGTTTAACTTGCTTGTATAGGATGTTTTGGGGGTGGATTAAGAGAAAGCTGATTAATAAGCAGAGCGGTCTTTGTGGTAACATGTAGTTTCTTTTAAATATCATTACTGCATTTATATTTGGCATCATCACTATTAATAGTGATTTGGAAAATAATCTAATATAACGATGATGAAAATAAAATTGATAATACATTTTTATATGGTGCCCATGGACATTATTTTTAGCTCAGTGGAACGTGTCAGTGTTTGGTGCTATTACAAAGTGGAAAGTAGTTCTGAACATTCAATGATAGTTCTCTGTTAGAAAATTACCTAAACAATTTCCTTTATAGTCCAGACTAAAAAATCCCTCATAGTTACTATATGCATCTCTGTGGTAATAATATTTTTCATAAGGTATTTTCTTCAGGAATTTAATTTGTGAGTGATAAGTATAGATTATGAAGTGTCACATCTCAAATTTTCTTGCAGCCTTACATTTTCTTGCAGATAAAGCATTTACTGAAATGTCAAAATTGGTGAATTAGACTGATGAATTCATACAAAAGGGCTTGCACACTCCTGGCTTCCCTTTCATTAGCACGTGTTCTCCAAAATTATGTGGGGTTTTGACATCACAGGGAAATTTTGGTTTGGTTTGGTTTGGTTTGGTTTGGTTTGGTTTGGTTTGGTTTGGTTTGGTTTGGTTTGGTTTGG
>WBND01000272.1:227055-264284 GCA_013398595.1 Tychaedon coryphoeus | reverse complement strand
AAAAAAAAATCCTCTAAACCCACAAAAGCTATAAAAAGAAGACAATACCCAACACTTAGTCATAATATGAGCCAAGAGTAAAACATGAAAGCAATTTCATTTGGGCTGGAAATTTATTCAGGTTTATAAAAGTATTTTTTAAACAGCAAAAGATGGCATAAATAAGAGAAATTTCTTTCACACTAACTCTGCACTGGTCAAAGCTGGAGGTTTAAAGCACTCTCTTAAAATCATATATCTATCTCTCTATATTGTTATCTATATAATCCATATTTATATCTATATAAATCTACAAATACTCTTGGAGAGAAAGGAGTCTACATCTTTTACTAAGTAAACATTCAAAATATGGAATAATTTGGAGTCTCGTGCATCCTGACCTTGTGAAAATTGACAGGAATTTGTTTTTCTTCTGTCAAAATTATTTTTTAAACAATACTACAGCAAATTAATTAATTATTTTTTATTTTTGGTAGATTTTTTCTGGTTTAATATTATTTTTATTGTTTGATTTAGACTTATTAGATTTTTAAAGGCATGAAATAGACTTGAATGATCCCAAGCAGGGTGCTGCTCTTGGTATATAGGTTTATATAGTATACATTTCTTTCAAGAAGTATTTAGACTTTAAAGTAACAGTACTTGATAACAATAGTTTTCATTTCCTATTATAAAACGTAAACATTATTTAACCTAAACAACCACTTTTTCAAATTCTTACAATTTGTTAAGACTTATAATCCTTTCCACTCCCCAGTCTGGAAAAATATTTTGGCACAAATTTTATATAGAACTGCTAGTACTTAAATTCAGTGCTGAATTTGGCCTAGTAATAGAAACACTAATTTCATTTAAATTAGTAACGTTCTGGAGATTGACATCAGCTGGACCTGGGTCTTACTTATTTCTTCTACTAATGTCAAGTGAAGCAATCCTTGCTTCTGCTATTAACTAATTAAAGCTTTCCATTTGCCTGATGATGCAAAGATTGGCTAACAGTAAATAATATCATGTCAGAGGAAAAGAGATCAGTGATATTTTACATTCAGTAACACGTCCTGAGAATTTTCTGTTGCAGTAATAACTGAAGGTATTGAAACCTAATTAAACTGTTCCCTGATTGAAACTCTCAAAAAATCTGATTATAATTTTTTAGATGGCAAACTACTGATTTTGTAGGGAATGTAGACAGCACACTGTTTTTCTGAAGGGCTCTGATTTACCTTGTATTTCAACAGGATAGTAGCACTGAAAGGGTAAGTTCCACATATCTGCTGTGGTGTTATGATGGTATTGCTATTCCTCTGGTAATGGTGAGGAGATACTGAGAGCAGGTCAGAAACTGAATCAGAGGAGGGGCTCTTTTGTTTGCTCCATAAAAGTACCTAGGCTTATGCTTAACTTTCCTCTCTGGCAGTGCTTCATAGAAGACACAGGTTGACTTGCTTCATCAAGACAACATTTCCAAAGGCCTAACGGAGCCATCCATGAACTGTCCCCACAGGCTTTTCTATTAATCAAATTCTCATAGCAGTAATTTCATTTGGTCTTAAAATAATTAATCTAATTCATCCCATGATAATTAGTGCAGGGTATTACTATGTTTAATAAACCACATTCTCAAATCAAGAGTTACATTTTTAGACTTTCTTTTCCAGTACATTTAAAATAAACTCCTTAGGTAAAAGAAAATTAATAAAACTTAAATTAAATTCTTAATTATTATGAATAAGATATATTTATTCCTTTTTCTTACCATGTACCAGATTGCATGCACAGCTAGCTAGTAATTTACAAATGAGCAATTATCCATCACTAGGGAACGAGAAGGAGATAGATAAGTTCAAATGTTATATATCAACAATTACTATTTTAGAATATAGAAAAAAAGAATCTGCAAGAAAAAAAGGAAATAAACCGACTCTGTTGGATGTGGTTTTAAATACTTCCTTGGAGAAAAATGTCAATGAAAAAGGAAAAGTGATGTGTTTGAGTGTTGGTTGGCGCAGTTTTGTTTAAGTTCTGAGAGGAGAACTTTAGACAGCATTACCCCTTGGTGGAATGTTTTCTATCCCAGAGTGCGCTGGCAGCAAAACACAGGAGCATGAGTGAACCACAGCCCATGTAACCTATTTCTTTTCTTTACAAAAAAAAGTTTTCACACGAATGTTAAAAAAAAAAAAAAAAAGCCGATGGCCAATGGAGTTTCCCCTCTCCAGGACTCTGCTAGACTGGAGACTCAATATATCATACCTCTCAGCTCATAGTCCCTGTTTTTTGATGCAGTACCCCACCATTTTTTCCAATTAGAGGAAATTTTTTTTCCAAACCACTTTCAAACCAGCCAAATTAATCTGGCCTATCATATTTTTAGTGGAATGGGCTTGTTTTGGTGCAAGTTTTTTGTTTGTTTGGGTTTTTTGTAATTTATTTTCTTTTGAGAGTTTGTTAGAATGACCATACATATGGATGAAATCAGTTGGAAACTCACAAAGAACATTATTCTACAATATCCTACAATACCAACAATATCCTATCTACACTATTATCCTGAAGCTAAAAGTTTCTAGGGCTGAAAATGGCAAAAGTACTTTCTCATGACTGTCCAATAGTGCAGATCTCTGTTTCAGAAAGTCAGGAGGCATGGACATGCGTAAAATAAAACTTAACAATTTTCTAGTGCTAACCATATGTTTTATGGGCTTAGTAATAGTAAACTTTTAGCTTAAGTGAAGTTGCAGAAGAATATTTCACTTTTATGTCCCTGTTTATAACTGTACTTTTACTGTTCTTTTTTTCTGAATTCATCCTAGAAGTATCTGTTCTTAAATAATTGAAATTCATTTGATTATGACTTTACTTGAAAGATGTACAATTAAAGAACCTGTAAGTAAAACTTTTGGGGATGATTAAACTAGTTTAGTAAGAGAGATTTAATAATTTGGAATATATAAGTACAAAACCGTTATTTCTTTTTATTATAAAATGGACATTTTTAAAAGGTAAAATATGTTTAAAAGCACAACTTGAACAGTTCACAGTAAAGACTAATGCCCATGTAACCATGTAAGCCCCTTTTTTTTCTCTTTTTTTTTAATGACAGAGGAAAAGGAAATACTGCAATACATATTTCAAGTTTAATATTAGATTTTCAGACATGGAGAGGGAGGGGAAAGGGCCTTTATTTTCTATATTATTTTCTATATTTTCTGTATTTTCTATAAGCGATGAAAAATATATATTACTGATATTTTATCTAAACATACTTGCAAAATAATACATTTAAAAATTCCTTAGGAGTAATAAAGAAACACCAGACACTTGTATATAGTTTTTACTTACTTAAATATTAATTAAAATTTCAACTTCTTTGTCACCACTGTCTGATGAGAGATGCTTATAGAGGAAGTAGCATTTTCCTTTGGGCATTCAATTCAAAACCACCTTAAGTATTTTCATGGAAACCACTGATCTTAGCCATCAGTTGAGCACTATTGTCTTAAAATGTCAGTTTAAAATTGTCTAAATGGATTCTCCGTGTCTGGTCTGTCTAAGTCATGGATAGATGGGAACAAATCAGGAGGAAAAGAAGCCCTGCATCTCTGCTGCAATCCCTCATAGCCTTTCCTATAAGGAAGAAGGTGAATTTCCCTGGCAATTAGAGGCTGGTGCTTCGTAAGATTCAGTCACTTGTCTGTCACGCTACAGACAATATTTAAACTCCTGTCGCACTGCAGCTGAACTGAGTGGATTGTGAGATCTTCTGTTGTGCACAGATGACCTGTATTCATAATATGAGAAGAGTGGACAGATATGTTTTAGTTATATGCATCTATGTTACAGTTATGCATATCTTTACACAGATTTACAATGGCTAACATTAAATTTGTCTGCCCAGGTACAAGCTTTGGAGATCCATCATCATGAAGCCCAAATAGATATATTTTATTCTATTTTACCTAAGTAGTTGCAATGGAATGTTCATACTCAGTTTTTTTTTTTCATGATGTTTAAATATTTTGCAAATCAAGACCTTAATTAATCCTATGCCAAACACTTATGTTTGAATCCAACTCTAAATATGAGCTAAAACAATTTGATTTTATCTTCACAGAATCACAGGATTGTATATTCTGTACAAGATCTTTAAGATCAAGTCTGAAATGGGTGACTAACTTTTTATAGTTTTAAAAATTCCAATCTTAAATAAAGCAGTCTTTCTCAAAATGAAAAATAACTTATTTTAGAATGAAAGACTAAAAAAACCCTAAAATAAAACATTATTTTACAAGAATTCTTAATAAGCTTGTTTCACATTTTCTAAGCTCTCTGTTCTGGGTATTTTTTTAAGACAAAACAGAAGAGACACATGACCTAATTTAAGTCTTTCTGGAATCATTTTTCAGTTACTAAAGACATTGTAAGCTCTATGTCTCTCTTCCAAATTATCTGTTTACAGAAAGCATCCATTGCATCCATTCATCTTCCCATAAGCTATCTGTATTTCTGAGGGACCTCAAGAAATCTCGAAATTGTTAAAATAGCTAAATTTACACAAGATATCAGTAAATGATTGAATCTTCTTTCTTCTCGTTTAATGTTGTTTTGTTTTTGTTTTTTTTTTTTTTTTTTTTTTTTTGTTTTTTTTTTTTTTTTTTTTTTTTTTTTTTTTTTTTTTTTTTGTTTTTTTTTTAAATTGCAGTGGGAAAACTGTCATTTCAGACAAACCTATTCTGTTGCTATGGGCTATTGACTTAGAGGAGTGGTTACCTAAGAGTCTCTAGTCCTGATTTGCTTTTAAATGTCAGGATTTATATACAAACCTTATTTCCCACAGCTGACAGAGAGTTCTGTTGCTCCTGTGAGTTTGTACCCAGCTCAGTCAGATGGAAAAGGAGACATTGGTGTCTGAAGAAGTGTTTTTGCAAGTGGCCGCATATGTTGGACAGGATGGGTGGAGGATGAAATGCATTTTAATCCTTTGTGAAGGTTTTGGATGGGGTAGAATAAGATTTCTTCATAATCGCTGCTATGGGGCTGTGTTTTGGATTTGTGCTGAGATCAAGTTGCTAATACAGGGATGTTTTCATTACTGCTGGGCAGGGTCAGGCCAAGATCCAAGGACTTTTCTGCTTTTCACCTCACCCTACAGGAAACAGAATGGGGCACACAAGAAGTTGGAAAAGGGACACAGGCAGGACAGCTGACCACAACCATAGCATATGATGTCATGCTTAGCATATATGGCTGCAGGACAGGTTGGTGCTGAGGGCTATTACTTGGGAGCTGGCTGGGCATCAGTTGGTGGTGAGAAATTGTTTCAATCTGCATCACTTGTCTTTCCTTGGATTTTCTTTTTCTCTCAGTGTTTTTTCAACAACAACAATAATAATAATAATAATAATAGTAATAATAATATTACCCGTGTTTTTGTCAACCCATGAGTTTTCTCACTTTTACACTTCTGATTCTCTATCTTCTCACTAGGGCAGAGGAGTGGGGAAGTGTCTGTGGGGTGTTTAGTTGTTTCCTGGGGTTAAATGCTGACAGTATTAAACACAATAAGAATTAATGCATTTGCACAATTCAAAATAATAATTCATTTATAGGAACATAAAATACAATTTTTTGGTTTTGTATAAAGTACCTTTTTCTTCTGATAATTCTTTGATTAGATATCTGTAGATCAGGTTTATTTCTAAACAGAAATATTGAATTTTGCTTTCTTTTTACATTAGTTAGTGATTGAACATCCAGAATTTTTTCACCCCTTCTGACATTCCAACATATTGGAGAGAATCAGATTTACACATTTCTAGGAATTGTAATTTAAAAGGACAAAAAGCTTTGTGCAACAGTTGTTTCTTGCAAAGTGCAACATTTACTTTAGAAATTATATTAACCAATGTGAACAAGTGATATGCTTTGTACTAAAGGGAAAAGGCATTACCATGACGCCTCATAATAGAGATCAAGAAAATGCTTCTGAGCACTGTACCTCTAGCATGGTTTCAAAAGTCACTATTTCTTACATTCTATTTTAAGTATTCATAATTGAATCACTTTTTACAGTATATAAATTATGATAGTTAAAGACAGTTCTTTTTTCTAAAAGGTAATAAGAATTGGTGGAGGTTATCCAGTTGTCACGTCTGATTGCAGCAATCCTTCCTTGTTTTAAGAATGTGTATAATTGCCACAAGTTCACATAGACTTGAATTTCAGGATCTCTTCCCATTCTGCTGTTGCTTTCCACCTGTCTATTGCTGTTGCTTCCCAAGACAGGAATCTTTCCATCATTTGGACATACTTCCAGCCACATCTGTCAGCTTTGGATGTGTTTTTCTGCCCTGTGCCTTGAAAACACCTAAACCTATGGTACTTAGTAAAATATATTTTCCAGAATGCTCCCCACCACATTCTCTTAGGCAAAAAAAATGTATATCAATGAGGCTGGAAAGTCTTAGGGGCTTTTCTCTAACATTTAATTGTGACAAGAATATTGATAAGGATGTCATGTTAAGGGCTGCAGGCAAATGACTGGATTAAGCAAATAGTCTGAGAAGGACATGGAATAAGACATATGAGAACTGCTGGACATGATAGAAAACTCTAAGTGTGAGAAACTTGCTGAATTATAGATGCTGCTGTGAGGAAATGCTGGGTATCACAAGTGGTTAAGGAGAAGCTATGGAAGGAGCGACTCAACTTCACATATAGTTGGTGAAGAGCACTAGAAATATTTTTGAAAGCAGTCTTGCAAGGCCAGGAACATAGGTAAGGCTGACATTGCCAAGGCAACACTGTCATAAATGCTAAGTTTGTGTTCAATTATGACAAAAATGGGAATTATGGGAAATAAAATAAATAGAGCAGGTTTCATAGCTAAGCAAGCAGATTGTGGTGGAGACAGAGAGGTAAAATGATGGTGAAAATTAGTCAGGAAATGACCAAAAAAATCCCAAAAAACAAGGTGCATGCACTGGTTTTGTCTGGGGGCACCTGTTGGCATCCTTGGACATAACCAGTACACTGAGCACAGAGAAACAGACCCCTTTTTCCTGACCACGCCAAAAGTGACAGACAGCTACCACGGTCACAAGCCACACCATACCACACAGCAACAATCCTTGCAGAAATGTATCGACTATATTAAGATATAAAACTTTCTACTAGCTCTTGACAGAGAACATATGAGGGAGGAAACAAAATGTATTTGAGAATAGCAATGGATATAAACTAGTCAGTTCATCAAATAGAATCTGCTGACATGAGCAAAGTCCATCACAAAAGTCAGATGCTGAGATGAGTAATGTGGGCCAGGGCACTGCTAATTCATGTCAGTGCCACTAGAAGAGTAAAGGGTAGTTTGAAACTGCTGCCACATGGAACAGTCATCATCTCAGCACATTTACTGAAACAGGAATTTTTTTCTTGATCTGTATAATTCTGGCTTAAAATACCTTAAAATGCTTTCAGAACCACCGCATGTTTCTGTATTATTTCAACTGCACAAACCAAGGGAAAAATTAAAGCAAAAGTTTCACATCACCAGACATATAATGCATATATTGTTGGAGTAAGGTGTAACCACTCCATCTTGAAAATAACTGGAGATTTGGGGGAAGGAGTTGTGGTTTTGGTGACTTTTTTTCTTTTTTCTTTTTTTTTTGTTTTTAATCAAACAAACTTCAATATCCATTTGTTTTTTTATACTCCCTCGAACCTTTCCATTCTCCAAAGAGATGCAAAGGTCCAGATCTCTTTATTCCCTTATATATACAGGTCATTAAATATAGATTGAGATTTTTTTTTTTTTTTGCCAGCTGGATTTAAATCCAAACAAAATAAGCCAATAATTACAGTACCTGAAGGTACAATGTTCAACTTTTTCTCCTTCTGCTTTACTTTACCAGCCCTGTATATGTTTAAATTGTCAATTATTTATCTCAAACTTTTTCTTATATCTCCTCTAGAATAATTATTAGGATCAGTTCTAATTTTTTGGCAGAAAGGGTAAAAACGTTGGGCCATATTTTCTTGTGGTTTTGAATGGGTTATACAGGTCCATTACATTTATAGTTTTGTATCTGGAGGTTTTGTTTCTGGTTTTTTTGGTTGTTTTGGGGTTTTTTCCCAACTTATAAAAATGCAATAAAATAAAACATAAAATTTTTTAAGGGCAGGATGTCTATAAGTTCATGCCAAGAATTTTACAGACAGATTCTGTCTGCTCACCCTGAAAGAAAATTTAAGACATAAGGCATTCAAGCAGACATCCTATAAGTTATTTGTCAGAGAGTTAGAGTCCCATAGTCCCAAACTGCTTTTGAAGTATGCACTCCAACAGAGCCAAATGTCATCCAACAGAGCAAATCCCATGTGTGTATGTTTCTATGTACACATATTCACACACACAAAACAATAGTCAGGCTGACCACAGAATTCTGAAATTGATAATAATGATTTTTTTTTTTCTCAGAAAATTCATGGTTTTAAAGAAGGACTGGTGAGAGCCATTAGACAGAGCTCACTAGCGAAATCTGCAGGTGTGAGCAACCATGAACAAACAGCATGTGAAACTCAAATACTTTCCAGCTTCTGAAGGAATAGTACAGTGTAAGACATGCTGATATCGTGAAGAAAAACAAATCAAGAGACATATAACAAAAAAGACTCATGGAAATCTAGAATTTTTTATGACCTCTATGATCTAACAGACCTTTAAGATCATCAAGTCCAACCATTATACCCAGCACTACGAAGTCCACCATTAAACCATGTACCCAAAGGCCACATCTACACATCTTCAAAGTATCTCCAGGGCATAATGACTCTAACACTTACCTGGACAGCCTGTTCCAGAGTTTGACAACCCTTTTGATGAATAAATTCTGTTAATATCCAATGTAAACCTCCCCTGGAGCAAATTGAGCACTTCCTCTCATCCTATTTCTTGTTTCTTGGGAAGAGACTGATCTCCCTCCTTTCAGTTAGTTCCAGGAAGTGACTCCTTTTCCCCAGGCTAAACACCCCAGGTCCCTCAGACTTGTGCCCCTGACCCTTCACCAGCTCTGTTGCCCTTGTCTGGGTACACTCCAGACTCACCATGTTTTTCTTGTAGTGAGGGGCCCAAAACTGAACAGAATTACTGAATCACAGGTTCACAGAATCACAGTACTAACTCGGCTGGAGAAGACCTTAGAGATCATCAAGTCTGATCTATGACCTAGCCCCACCTTACTGGCACTGAGTGCCACATCCAGTCTTTTTTTTTGAAATACCTCCAGGGACCGTGACTCCACCATCCCCTGGCCAGCCCATTCAAATGCCCAATCACTCTTTCTGTAAAGAATTTTTTTCTAATGTCTAGCCTAAACCTTCCCTGGCTCAGCTTAAGAGTGTCGCTGTGTTCTATCAGTTGTTTCCTGGGAAGAGACCTACATCCACCTGGCTACCCCCACCTTTCAGGCAGTTGCAGAAGGCACTAAGGTCTCTCCTGAGCCTGCTTTTTTCCAGGCTAAACAATTCCAGCTCCCTCAGCTGTTCTTCATAGGTCTTGTGTTCCAGACCCTTCACCAGCCTTGTTGCTCTTTTCTGGATGCATTCAAGAATCTCAACATCCTTCCTAAATTGAGGGGCCCAGAGCTGGACACAGCACTCAAGGTGTGGCCTCACCATTGCCAAGTGCAGAGGGGCAATCGTTGCCCTGGTCCTGCTGGCCACAATATTGCTGATGCAAGAAAGCCTTCTTGGCCACCTGGGCACTTGCTAGCTCATGCTCAACTGGTTGTTAACCAGCACTCCCAGGTCCTTTTCTGCTGGGCAGCTTTCCAACTACTCTGTCCCCAGAGTAGTGCTGTAGAGGGTTGTTGAGAACCAAGGGCAGGACCCCATACCTGGTCTAATTGAACCTCATACAAAATTGACCTTGACCTGTTCATCCAGCCTGTGCAGATCCCTCTGCAGAGCTTTCCTACCCTCTGGCAGATCAACATTCTTACTCAACTTAACTGTCACCTGCAAACTTGATGAGGGTGCATTCAATATCCCCTTTAACAGATCATCAATAAAGATGTTAAATGAGGCTGGCCAAATACTGAGCCCTGGGGTACACCATGGGCCACCAAGTGAGTGTAGCACCATATACCAACATTGTCTTGGCCCCACTATCCAGCCAGTTTTTAACCCAGTGAAGACTGTACATGTCCAAGCCACAGGCTGCCAGCTTCCTCACAAAAATGCTGTGGGAAACTGTAAAAGGCTTTACTGAAGTTTGAGTAGACAACATCTACAGCCTTTCCTTCATTCACTGAGCAGGTCACCTTACAATGGAAAGAGATCAGGTTGATCAAGCCTTTGATAAACCTATCCTGACGGAGCCTGATCCCCTGGTATGTTGTACATTTCATGTGATGGCACTCAGGATGATCTGCTCCATGACCTTCCCTAGCACTGAGGTCAGACTGACCAGCCTGTAATTCCCTGGATCTTACTTCTGGTCATCGTTGTAGATGGTGTCAGATTTGCTAGCCTCCGATCAACTGTGGTTTCCTCAGTTATCCAGAACCGCTGGTAAAAAACTGAAAGTGCTCATTGAGCTCTTCCATCAGCTCCCTCAATATTCTCAGGTGGATCATGATCAACCCCACAGTTTTCTAAATTTCTAAGGAGTATGGTAGGTCACTAACCACTTCCCCTTGAATTAAGGGGGCTCCATTTTGTTCATATAATCTTACCCATTTGCAAGTGTTTATTTCATTTAACTCTAGAAACAGCGCTTTTACCTTGTAATTCATCAAATTGTAAACAAAATTAAAAGCCCACATCACAGAAAGGTCTGATACAAGTCAAAAACCTGTTATGCATTGAGCAAATTAATAAAAGGGAGATTTGCATGTTTGTCCTGTCTCTTGGGGTCCTGTCTGCATCTGGTTGTTTGTAACAATATCTTCTGTGGTTTCTGCTTGCTACCAAATATTTATGCTAGTGAGAAATTGCCACTAGTTGGTGAGGATAGCAATTGTTCTAGGAAGACAGAGTGTTATTTACTCCAGCTTTGCCATCTGGACTGTCTGGAGAGAAAAAAAATAAGTTCACAGTTTGTCAAGAACATACAGCAAAAGAAAAGAAAATGTCCAGAAAAAGGTGAAAGAACTGGCAGAACAAAAGCTGCTGTAGAGCCTCATAAGCCTGATAGCTTGTTTTTGTTGTTGACGTTCTGCTCTGTAAGAAAATGTATTGTGATATCCCTGAAAAGTAATGCAATTTATAAGCTACCCATGCTGCACAAGCCAGTTCTGTGACAGTCCAGTAGACGCCACTGTTAGGGGAATCAGTTAGTATGGCAAAATATGATATATATAAGAATAATGGAACTTAGATTGGGCCATATAATATGCTGTTATTCCACTCAATATCTTAAATAATACACATCTTCCAGTGTTTTCTTACCCTTCATGTTAGTGATCTTTTTTCAGCCATCCAATCTATGCATATTTAACTATTCTAATATTTCCTCGTAAATGGTACTGCCACCTCTGACTGTTTTTAATCCTCTTCTCTGAAATCTCTTTAATATTTTTCTGGCAACTAGTTGTCCTACATTTAATGCAGCATTTGGAATATACTCACACTGCAGCTGAACAGAAAAGAAAATTCTCTGTGACAAGACACCTGTAAGAATTTTCTGCCAAATTGTGTTAGCTGTTTTTGATACAATGCCACGTTGCGTTCTCAATATTAACTTGCTGTAACTGTGACCACAAAATTTCTTTCATCATTATTGCTTCTGAGATTTATGAGGTGTTAATTTTGCCTACAGGATAAAGACCTACATGGCAGCCAGCACCAAGTATAGAAGTGTTGCACTCCATTACAGCAGGTTCTAGGGTGGGCAAGAAGTGCAGGCAGTGGCTCACTGAGAGTGGAAATTAATTTCTTTCTTACATTTTGGAGCTATTCAGGAATAATGGAACACTTCTTTCTGTTTTTAGAAAATCATACAGTTGGAAGGGATCTTAAAGGTTATTCAACTATCTTGCCATAGGCAGGAACAACTTCCTCTAGACAAGGTTATTCAGAATCCCTTCCAGCCTGGTCTTGAGCACCTCCAGGGATGGGGCATCATTAAATAGACACTGAGAAAGAAAATAAATTTTGTATGTCAAATCCTAACTGAACCTATTCTTGATTAGTCCCTTCCTGTTCCTGAATGACGTTGTCATTCAGCAGACAAAGCATCAAAAATTAGTTTCCAAAGAGATTTTTACCTGCTCTCCCTTGCAGATAAGTAAATTCTTCAGTGTTTCAAAAATTTAAATGAATATTAAAAATATTGATGCCTTATCCTGGAAAAAAACTAGTCTAGAAATAAATTTTCATAGACTTAACTTTGTCCATATGAGGTCCTTGCCAGTCTCCATCAGCATTTTTATATTCTATTTTACAATCTGAGTAATCTGACGAATTAAAAACTGCCATTATTGATCACTGATGGTATTACAGGCCATCAGGCTATAAAAGGACATCCGTGAAAAGGATGAATTAATTAAGTGCTCTGAAGGCTTTAGCTGATCCTCCCCACTTTACTTATCCACTGCTTCTGCAATTCTCTCTTTATCCCACTTTGGTAGTAGAAATTGCACAGTTCTGACTGCTGTGGAGTGCTTTGACTTTTCCCCAAATCCTCTAACACCTAAAAAACATATGTATTTTCTCTGTACTTCATAGGCTTCCCTTTAGTTATATCACTGTACCCCTAAGATTCAATTAGCACCTTTAGCACAAATATTCTTCTGCAAGGGCTCCAAGGGAAGTATCCCATCATTACATTCATGCCATTTTTCAAGTGTGATCCTGACCATGCAATCTTGTCTTTGCAAAACCAGTGTAACATTATTTAATGGATTGTTCTGTTGTCAGTAAAATATCTATCCTTTCATCTGTCTTTAATAATAAATTAGGTCTGGCCACAGATGAGGAGACAGTCCATTACAGATGCTAAATACCTAGCCCAAGGATAATGCACGTGTGAAAATGAAGCTGACTGGGCATGTTGCTCGCACAAATCCTGGTGCTGTAGTTGCTCAGTTCTTTTGGCTAACATTCATGCTGCTGTGGGTTTATATACTCAGTGACAACTTCTGTCTTCATTTTTCAATTGGAGTCCAAGTGCAACCCAGCCTGTTTGGGTGGCAAATTGAAAATGCTTTGAAAATTTAATCTTCAGGCCT
The DNA here is from genome assembly GCA_013398595.1 of Tychaedon coryphoeus. NCBI lineage: Eukaryota > Metazoa > Chordata > Aves > Passeriformes > Muscicapidae > Tychaedon > Tychaedon coryphoeus. The sequence continues at coordinate 251,049 of WBND01000272.1, read as the reverse complement.
TTCCAGACACAAGATAATTAATGAACTGGTTTTTATCCTCCCTTGTATCCAGTTTACTGCAAATCAAAAAATTAATCTAGAGGCACCCCTTCTGCAAAACTGATTTTAATCAAGAAGTGATTTGTAGCTTAATGTAAGCAGTGTCAGGTAGGGGAGAGATTTACAGCGTTCATCCTGTTCTACATATGGAAGCACAACAGGAACATCAGCTTCATATGTTGATCCACAGCAGGCAAAGATTGCTGCACACAGCTGTTCTGTGAAATGTTTGCACTTAGAATGTGTGCCCTGGTTGTCTCTATTCTGATTCTAGGAAACCACCATTCAGACCTTTCTGGGATACTTTTGGGTGGCAGCTGGAGAAAAAAACTGCACCATCACAAACAGTCTTGACAGGCTTCTCCACTGGGTTGTTGTTGTTGGTAGTGGTTTTCTTATTTGTTTGTCTTTGGATTTGTCTTTGGGGTTGTTTTTTTGTTTGGTTGGTTTGGGGTTTTTTTTTGTTTGCTTTTTTTTTTTTTTAAATTCAAAGAGACACTTTGAAGGTTGAGGCATATCTTAGAATTGCTCATAGTCTCTCAAATGTCTTTTAGCTCATCTAGACTCCACACCCCATCTCCAGTCCATAAGGGAAATTTCCTTTAGGCCATGAAATTTCTTTCTTGTGATATATCAGAATGAAATTCCTATACAATTTTGCTTTATAGGTGGTAAAAGTTACAGTGTGAGGTACATGTCTGCATTACCATGTTCTGATAAAATTCTAATCCTTTGGAGATTTTGTGGGAGTTTTACCATTTATTTCAATAGAGTATTATTTTGTCTTTTAAATTTCATCCTTTGCATTAACAAATTCACTTTCTCAAGCACTTCTTTAATCTTTCTTACTGTGTTGTATTTTAAGAGTAGGGGGAAAGACAGGGCATATACCAGGAATATGCCTGAGAACATGTAGGTTTACCTGTGATTAATAAAATGGTAAGTGAAATGACACTTTTTCACTCATTCTCCTTAATCCTATTTCCAGGTAGTAATATGGGCCAAAGAAAGAGAAGCCTTATTAACGCAGGATTAGATTTACATTTCTCTAATGTGTATAATTTATTTTTAGGTTTCATCTGTGCTTTATAGAATTTGCATCCCTAAAGAACTAAAGAATAAGCTTAATATTAAACCTGAGCTTAACTACTTATTCCACACAACATGTAAGCTTATGATTAATACCGGCTGAAGTCAATGACAGCTTAGAATATGCATACTTTTCTTTTTCTGAACTGCAGCATACCTCACAAAAGCTCAGTTTTGGAAAATTTTGCATAAAATCCATTAGTTGGTGTTTCTCAGCTTTTGTTTAGGATTCAAGCTCATCCTCTGCATTAAACTGCAGAATTACACCTTGTAGCCCTTTTTATAGTTACTCCCAAGTTAGTACTTTCTGTGAATTAATTAATGTACTGTTTTTTCTCTCTGCAAAGTCATTAGTGAGGAACAGAATATAACCTGACCTCCTAAGGCAGAAAACAAGTAGTCATTCCTTTCTAAGTCACTATTTTGCAGCTCATCACTTCACTCTGTTTACTACATTCCATCAGTGGTTATTTCACAGGATAATGTTCATATTCAAACTAATTTAAATTAATTTTGAGGAATGAACTTTTAGAGAATGCAGTATCAAATGTTTTCCTTAATTAATTGAAAAGGCCTATCATATTATGCTTTTCTTTCAGCCACTAATTTTTAAATTCTATTAAAGAAGCAATCGAGTTTATCTGTCAAATCTTTATTAAATCATTTTGCTGCTTAGCTCTAAAAATATCAGCTTGAATGCCAAGGCTATTTTCACAAACGGTTTTTCCATCTCAAGAGTGGAATCAGTATATGTTATGTAGTTAGTGAAGGTAGTAAAAGAATAAAGTCAATCATAAATATACAAGGTTCTGATATTAAAATAAATTATTTTTGGAACAAGAAAAAAAAAAGAAATATATGGATAACCTAATGATTAGGACTTTCTAAATTGATTCTGCAGGTGTTGTCTGCTAAAAGCTTTTCTGCTGATGTCTGCTAAATGCTGACATTGTGGTTCTGCCCCATGCCTGTTTCTCTGTGATGTTTACATTTAAAGTTCTTTTCTCCCTCATGAAACAGTAATGAGAGAAAATACAGGTTTTCCTCCAGCAAGCAATGACCTAAAAGTATAAATTGTCGTTCAGTTATTTATGTCTAGTGGTATTGCTATTGTGAACGTTTAGATAGGGCAGTATGTGAAAAGGAAGTAGAGATGGATGCATGTTTAGGTAGCATCCATCTAGACTTCAGCTATTTGCAGTGCCAAAAGCAATTAAACTGCAGCAACATGAGCTTGTTAGAGCTCATACAAGATGTTTGGAGATGCCTGGAAGTAATCTCACTGACAGAATTCCACCAGCCAGTGCTGTGAGGACACAGTCTAGTGTAGGCATGACCACAGAGAGTTCAATAGTATCCATGGATCTTGAGGAATCGATAAACTTTGAAAATATAGCACACAGTTGTTGGGAAAGGGCATAAAGGTATTGGCACAGTGACATAACCTCCTGCAGAGGCTGTATGATTGCAGCAGGTAAGGGTACACATCAAGGAAAGCCAAAGAAAGCAAGCAACAATGCTTGAACTGATAACAAAAACCTCACTTGTATTTTGTGAGGCTCAGAAAAGAGAATTTGACCTTTGGCTTCTTCATCCTCAAGGGCAATAAAATAGAAAACAAAAACCAACCAACCAATCAATCAAACAAATCAAAAAACAAACAAAAAAACCCCTAGAGAAACAAATCATAAGGTTGAATACACAAGTTTAAAATCTCACTAACTTATCACCTGATATCTGTTTTGAAATACATTTAATTCCTTAGAAGAGGTGCAGTGCAGTAAAGAGAGCAATAGGAATATTTCCAAAATAAGAGTTTTTAAGTTTTACAGTTGTGTCTTTCATAGATTACTACTGATGCTACTGAACCCTAAGATCAGCATTTTGAAATTATCTGACATTTGGGGCCTAAATTGAATGGTACTCAAAGGACAGAACTATAGCATCAGGCTATACTGTTCTGTTATTACTCATAGTTCCCTCCAAGAATGTTATATGAAGCTGAGGTCATAAACAGAAAGATAAAAACCAAGCAAAGAAAAATGCTTTTTACTTCTCAATGTTTTCTGTGTCTTGGCAGTGACATAATCTAAGCTCAGTTAGTGACAGTGGTGAGGCTTCATACTTATGGTGTGTCTTGAGGGATTTTTTTGCATACGGCAAAGATGCTTTTAGTGAATTCAGCTCTAAATTTTGCACATTTATAGCTCCACATCATCACCATTATCCTACTGGTAATGTCTCTCACTGTTCCTGAGCAATACTGTCTCATAATCCCTCTTCTCTTATTTGGCTCCCTAGTCATACAATGATGGTATGTGGCCATATCTTATAAGATATCCAGTGCTCCATTCAACATAAGTAGGAAAGGAAACAAACCAAAGATTTCTAAAGGAAACAACACTAATTTGAGCATTGAGATCATTGTGAAACTTTCTTTCAAAAAACTGTTTACCATTTGGACTGGAAATTGGTTCAGCCAGTGCAAGAAGAACACATCACACTAATGAATTCCCTTTGTTATAACAACAGAAAGGAGCCTTCAATTTAATCACTCTTAATTGACATATGACATAGTGGGGTACAAGTGTTCATTCATCAGTAACTTAAACTTCATGAAGCCTTTACACATAGGAAGATACAATCATCACAGTAAGATGAAAGGTGTAATAAGGCTATTGAACAAAAGTGGCCTCATGGACAGTGATTAGATTGAAGAGCCATCAACTGAAAGGTCTGCCTACCTTTAGGCTGTCCAAATGAAACTGATAATTCTGAGAAGGGAAAAAGAGAATCATTTATCTACATGAAAGTGACACTAATGCTCTCTTAAATCCTGGATGAACCGCAACTGTTCAGGACTTAACTTCTAAAACTACAGTCCAAGATTTAGGATGAGTATAAGGATCCTTGGGGTTGAATCTGTTCAATATATTAAACTTAACAAAGACATAACTTACATATTCTTTCTCTTTTTTTGGTTTGTTTGGTTTTGTTTGTTTTTTTGTTTTGGTTTGGTTTGGTTTGGTTTGGTTTGGGTTTTTGTTGTTGTTTTCTTGTTTTATTTTTGGGTTTTTTGTTTGTTTGTTTGGTTGGTTTTTTGGGGGGTTGGAGAGAGGGTGTTTAGTTTTAACTGACTTCCATGTCTGCCCAGACAATTACAAAAACTTGTCTTGTATTCAAGTCATGTTCATCTTTGATGGTTAAGATCCATACTCTCCTGCATAGCACTGCAGATGTAGAAATAAGTTCAAGAAAATTTTTAGTTCAGAACATCTGAGAAAAGATGGGCCAGAGTATAAGCAGATGTTTATGAGAAATTGTTGTTTTTAATGTCTCACTGAAATATTACTTGAAGGAGATTCCAGAACCAGGTGCTAGATAGCTTTTTCATTCTGTTATTCTTAGAGGCACTTTCCCAATGTCAAATCCATGTTTTTTTCAAGAAAATTTATTTCTCTCCACAGCATTCCCAATTCAAACAAAAGTCACAAGGCTCCCCATCTTATCTGTCCCTCTAAACTTTCTCACTCTATCACAGTGAGTGTGCTTTTCACTTCTGAGACATTAATGAATTAGTTGCAACCAGTTTAAAGAGAGACCCCAAGGATCATCAGCTGTTCCCAGGCCCTTCAGTTCTCATAAGGAAAAAGATACCACTATTTCAGTTTTTTGGTCAGCTGGGATTTCTTGTACACCAGTGTTTCCCAGACTTACAGATAAAAACCCTCTTATGTGCTTATCTCTTGCCTGGAGATCTTTCACATTGCATCAGGGAATGCAGAAAAACTAACTCACTTCTAACTTTGGCAGAGGTTTAGATCTCCCAGAGCTGTAGAGCAAAATAAGGCAGCAAGATTTGGCTGATTAATAAATCAAATTGCTGCCAACAAGTGTAAGCATAAGTCATAATTTGTCATTATTATTTTGTTTCATATTTTAGTTTTGTCATAATAATTTCATTTTATTTTCAACAATTTAATTATCATCAGCAATATCTTTAACAGCTAATTATTATTGTAATGGAGATTGAGAACTGCAGTTTAACAAAAATATGTTTTGTATATGACGCCACTAACAGAATGATGAAAGCCTTCTTAATTCCAGTTATTGAGTCCAGTTGGCAAACTGTCCTGAAAAGAAGGAATTGGGACCTTTTTTATCATGTCTTTTTATTCTTTATGTAGTCATGCACTGATTGTTTAAGAATATAGTATAAAGTATCTTCTGGGACACTGTATTTAATCTGACTAGTCTATAAATCTTTACTTTTTTTTTTCATTTTTATGAGTCTACAATCATCCTGAAGTCAAATAAGATTTAAGCTTTAAATATGTAGCCCTGGACATTAAAGGAAAAAATTAGCTAAATAATACCACCCCAGTACCCATCCTACTGCTCTTGCTCACTCAAGGTGAAGGAGATAGTGGAGTTTGGGATGGAGTGCAGTTGAGCCTGGAAAAAGGGATGGGAGAAAGGTCACAGACAACATTTCTAATTTCTTTGTTTTAATTGTCAATAAATTAACATTCCTCAAATCTGTTTTGTCTGTGATGATTATGGGAGGCAGCTCTACCTATCTTCAACTCAACACAGGAGCTTTCTCATCCTCTTTTGTCACCTGCGCTGTTGTAGAGAGGGATGAGAGCATCTGGGCCAGTACTTGGCAGCTAGCCAAGGTCAACCTGTTACAAAACAACACATGCACTTCACAGTAGGTGTGTATTAACTAATGTGGGTTCCTTGATCCACTGGGAATAAGGTGTCAATCCCTCCTATGCACCCATGTTTTCAACCAAAAAGTTAGAATACTGCTGCATAAAATTTCACTTAGGTGAAAAAGATAAAGCCCTCATCAGATAACATTTTTTGAAATCTGAGTATATACTTTCATGAATGAATAAGACATTTATATTACTGAATTGTTTCGACTGTTTAAAATCATAAAACTATCCCAGAGAACTATGTAACTTGCAAATAATTTAAATTTCTAAAGTAAAGATGACTAGCAGTATTCTATTGACTGCCTAAAATTTAAGATCTATTCATTTGTGCTTTCTCCAGCCCCTTCTAATCTGGTTCACCTGTAGAGAAAGAAAAGAGAGTGATTTGTAGTTGAATTTTACATTATACTACATTATAGTCTGAAGAAGTCTTTCTCTAGTGATGACACAGAAATTCAGCAGCTGGTGTTAACCTTGTGTATATCATCCTTACTAGATATCTGAAAAAACACATCTTATTGAGAGGGAAATAAACAAAGAATTTTTAAAGAGTCAGTTGCATCAAAACATTAATTATGTGGCTTATGTAAGCATTTACAGCCGAGAATTTTAATAAGCTACTCAATTCTGTCTCATCAGGTTTCAGAAGAAAAGAAAGATAGCAAACAAACCCCCAAAGTCAGTAGACTGCAAACTTTTCTTGTGTTATTTCATGAGCTTTCTGATCATCAAAGCATCTTTTAAGCCAGATGAGGATTTGAATTTTTAGCTTTGAAAACCAAGAAGAGAATGAAACAATCTAGGAAAGAAATTACCACATACATAAAATCCTAAATATCAAAAATTATCATTCATTTTCATGAAGATAGAAATAGTTCTCTTGTGCACACACACACGTACACACACATACATACATACATAGTATTGATTTGGATTACCAGTTATTAAAAAAACTCCATCAAAACCAACACAGCCTAACAATGAGTTATCAGCTACTATAACGAGTTTCTTTCGTCTAGGAATTTGGTACTGCGAGTTGATCTGACAACTCTAACACGTATTAGTACTATTTAAGCACATACCAAACTTTTCACAGAAGTACATATATTTCTCTGTGTTCCTCCCACTGAAATTTGTGCAACTGTCTACCAGAAAGGAATGATTACCCAGCGATTTAATTATTACCACAGAGGACAACTCAACTCAGTGAATTACAACTCATTCTAACAGAGGGACAGAGGATAGAAGTCTATCACTGATTCAAAGGTCTTGATGTGCTTCCACAGGCCATTTTTTCAAGCAGCTAAGTAGATATTACCTTAACACTGAGCTATTTTCACATTTAGCACCATCACTAGAAATTCAGATTAGTTACTAGTGAAAATTATCTAAATGAGAATCATACAAACTGTTCTGTGTTCCCTCTAACAACTAGTGTCCCACATCAACTAGTATCTTACCAGTGCAATTCTCTTTACAAGAAACTGAGAAAGTTTGGTGTTGTGGTTCTTGTGGAAGTCAACCTATTTTCTAGGTGGATCTGAACACATTGCAGAGGTAGGAGTCCCTGGACTCCTGTCTTTCCAGAGCTGGACCATCAAAAAAAAACAAAAGCAAAAGCAAAAAAAAACAAAACAAAACAAAAAAAAAACCCAAAGAAACTAAACATCAACAACAACAAAAACCTCCCAAAACAAACAAGAAAAAACAAAAAAAGGAAAAAAAAACAACAAACTAATGCCAACCAAAAGTAACAAATGTACTTAGCAGTGGAAGTCATAGAGTGAAAAGAGATTGAGAGTATCATGAATTAGTGATGAAGATACCCCATTTTTGAAGTGATGAATATCTCATGTTGGGGTCTTTTTTTTCAGCAAATATTTAGTGAATATTTGCTTGTAGTTCTCATGTGCTTTCTTTCATTTTACACTCTATAAATCCCACATTTACTTTCTAGCATAGTTTACTCAAGACTTGACTGCAGATATAATTTTTGGATTTGGAAAAGACAAACTACTGTTTAGTCTTTTCAAAACACATAAAACATAAAGAGTAGATATGAAGAGAATTGGTGGAGAAAAAGAAAAGAGTGTGAGACACGATCACCTTTGAGGGGTCAATGAGGAATATATTCTGAAAGTCTTCATCCTCAAAGTAAAAATTCAACCAAAATTCTTTAAACATATGTCAACTTTAGAACAGAACAGTATTTGAATATCTTCCAGTGTAAACATTGTAAATGACCAGTAGGTTGAGATATATTAATATATTAATAGTAATAGAAAATGTGTAACAGGAAAGAATGTGTGGCTTTTGTGACATATTTGAAGGATAAGATGCTATTCTACCAAGTAGATATGGTTGCATGGTTTTGGTTGGTGTTTTGTTTATTTTAAAATCTCTTCAACTTAATTTATAGTATTTTTTAATTTGCCATTATCTAGGTTCTTTTTTTTCTGCAGTTGTAATTTTAGTCCCTTAAATAAGACAAAGCAAAGAAATAAAACACCATTACGTATTTCTGTGTATTTAATAGATGGCAAAGGGTCATAAAAATAATATTCCATGTTTTCTTCCCTAGGTACATTTAATATATTTTTCATATTATTTATATTTTTGATATAAATATATTTTTCTGAGATTTTCATACATTAACTTTTTTTTTACCACTTAAGCCAGAACAGAGTAAAAGCAGTTTCTTTTGGACAATGAGTTCCAATACCTTATGCAACAGTAGATGGATGTAGATGGAACCTCTTAGTCTTGTAATTCCCTGTTAAGAGATTTCTTCTTTGCATTAATCCCATTCCTTTTAAAATAAAAATTTTGCTTGGTTTTCATACCTAGATTTTATTCTTGTAAATATTTACAGCTGCATGACCCTACAGAAATCAAAAAAACTAACTGTGTCATTAAATTGTGTAGGAGTATGCAGATTACAGAAGGCAGACTCACCTCTTTAATTAGCATATCAAATACTTTAATCACAATTTGATTCATTTTTCAAATACTCTTGAATTGAATAAGTTACCCACATTGTAAGCCAAGTGACTTGTAAGCCAATGAACTATAACATAAGTGCAGATATATGAGGGACATAACCTACATTCGGATGAGATAGACTAAATTAGCATTTAATAACACTTTTACACCCATAATTAATCATAGTGGAAAATGGGACAGTTACCTACTAAATTACCTAGGTATTTTATTTAATCATGTAACTGGATAATTAGACTTCTGAGTCCAGTCATGTATACCTATAATTAATTGTTGTTTATTATTAAGTGTGGATTAACTCTTATTGCACACTTTCATCTACACATTAGGAGCTGGTTTATGGTCATTATTTATTCTGCTTCTGAGTTGGATTATTCTGCTTGTTTGTATATTTAAAACATCTCCTGTCATTTAATTGGAAAAATTTAACAGCATTTTTAATATTCTTTGTTTCAGCTGTGCTTCAAAACCTTCATTCTTTCACCTCCTGATACAAGCATGTTATTTAACAAGGTATTAACCATCTCATGCTGATGTCAATCATATTACCTTCCTAATTGCTTCATGGTTTTTAGAATTTGACATGACATTGGAATAGACAAAAGAGAAGAGTTTATTAACAAAAATTCATGAGATTTTAATTGCAGCAATTTCCTTGTCTTTTTATCCTGATAGAAAGATATAGTGGTTCCTAATGTAATACCCCCTAAAAAGTAAATCTTTGTTAAACTCTCAATCTTTTTCACTGTTTATTTAAAATCTTACTGGCAGTTTATCTTTTTTTTTTTTTTTAATATTGAGTATGATTTCTATGAAATTTAAAGCTAGATTAGCTGTTTTTTGGGAACAAAATGTAAGAGTAACTGAAGCTTTCCCAAGTGGAGATTAGCTAATCTTTTGAGGATCATTTAAAGGGAAGAATATCCATTGCTTAATGTATTACTGTACACCAATCGATATCTAAATACCATGGGGATAGACTCATTAGAATTAATAAAATCAGATATGTATGCCCATTCCAATTGGGTTTTATATTGACCTTTTGGAAGTCTAATGAGGTGGAATGAAAGTGAAGAAAAAAAAATTCAGTATAGACAGTATAGTCTTTAGCTACATAGAAAAGAAATGAGGAAAGAGCAGAAGCAGTAAGAAAGAGACTGACATAGTGAGCTTCAGTGGTTATTTTTAATGCCAGTGAAAGTGAAATAATTACGGGGGAGGTCTTAAGAGACTTAGATAAATTGCAGAGCAGAGAAAGGGAAAGCAGAAAAGAAGGCAAATGGCAGTTAGGAGGTCAAGTACCAAAGAAACTATTGTGCTTCCATAACAAAGGAGCAGCATAGAGTTCAGCAGTTAAAATAAAGGCAACAACCAGATGATGGTTCTATTTTTGAGATTTAAAAAGTTGACTTTTTCAGGTTTGTAGAGAAACTGGACACAACTGGATCTTCCACAAAGGCATATTTTGAATATATTTCCTTCTGGAATGCAATGTTTAGAAAATATTCACTGAAAGGTTTGAAAAATGCAGCATTCTTTCTCTAGAAATTTGATTTTCTTTCCTTGTAGTTCTTTCCTCATTTTTTTTAAAGTTACATTTTTCACAATGAAAGACTTTCAATTCGTTTCCCCAATAAGTCTAGAAATTATTTTTTCACTAATAATGATAGAACTCACTCATTTAAATGTAATAGCAACAGAAATAATCACGGGAATGAAAAGTTGTATACACACTCCATAGAATATGCATACAGGCTGTAGTGGAAAGATATGTAGATTAGCCCTGAACTTGGTAAAACATCTCCAAATATGGTGCAATAAACAGATAGTTCAGAGGGATCAGCTCAAATCCCACACAAGTCTTGCATGTGCTGTTTTGGGCAGAGAGGAGGACAACAGCTGTCTTAGTAACTATGGCAAACAGTTACTCAAAGGTTGCAAATGTGGTCCTTAAAATTTTTGCTTAAAAAGTCAATATTGACATCTCCTTGGAAAATCTGCATTATCCATTCAGTTTTAGTTTAGAACAGTGTTCTGATGGGTTCCCAATTTCAGATGTTGGCTGCTTCTGTACCTAGCTGGATAGGGATTCCTCTTTGAGAGTAATCAAGCTACAGAACTCTCTGAAACGTTCAGTGGAAATTTTGGATGGTTGGTCAGTGCAACCACTTCCTAAATTTTCTTATTAGTTCTTCATTTGCTCCAAATTTGGGTTAACAACACAGAGAGAAAAGGCCCAGCATAAACAAGATCAATTATTTCATGGCAGTAATTTTCTATGCTGTCTCTAATTTTATTGTCTCAGTGAAATCATTTGAGAATTATTTTCTTGACCTTTCATATGAGACAGATTTTACTCTCAATTATAGCTCACCTTCCAAACCAGGCATTTCCACACAGCTACAAAGCTGTGTGGATGATACTTTAGACAGCTTGAGGCAACATTAAACTGTTGGTACCTTGCATGTATTGGTTTGTGTGACTGTCAGATGTGCATGTTCTCAACTTCCAAAGCTCCTGAAATGAGTCTCTGATCCAGTTTACACTGATGTAAATTAGGAAGAAGTCTGCAAAAGTCAGTGGGATTATGCATGTGTAAAACTTGTGCAAGCATTATATCCTCAGCTTGATGAATCCCTGTAGTCTGAGCTAGCAGACATAATTGTTTTGAAGTACTGCTTGTAGACCTAACAAAAAATACTCCACAGAGAAGGTTACTGTTTAAAAAGAATGTTCTGGTACAACTCAAGAGTTCAACAAGAATCAATTAATTTACTTCAATATTACCTAAGGAAATAAGATAAATCCTGTTTGGTTCTCTCTTCATAGCTTAAACCAGACATAATTTTCTAAGTAAACAGAGCTTTGTCATTAAATGCCAGTGAATGACCCTGAAAAGTGTCCTGGAAAACAAAAATGGATTTTAAGTTTTTTCAGAACACTAAAGCCATGATCTATATATATGACACCCCAGATCACACACACATTCTAGTGATGACTCAGCTAAGACACCTGGAGACCTAGATTTTGAGCAGCCTACCTTGTAAAGCTAGTTGGACTCCTTTCCATGAAATCAGAAAACGAAAAACCATTCTTAATAGATTTCAGAATCCATACCAGGGCTCCATAATTTTCCCCAGGCATACTGTCAAAATTTTAGGTTTTTAGGTCCACATTAATCTAACCAGCATAGAATTAAATTACTCCTTTACTTCTTTCAATTCAGAATTGACTTCTGATGGTAAAATTTGAGATATCTAACGTAATGTTATTTGGCTCAAAAAAAAAAAATCAATTCTGCATATGAACCATTTATAAGGAATAGAATTTTCACAATGTAAAATCATGGTTGATTAAAAATTGATGGAATATAAAGGTATGATATATTGCTAAAATATAATTTTTCACTTTATTTAATTTGAGCATGATTTTGATGTAATGTGACTATATAAAATTTTTTAAAAAGTGGTATATTTCTGAGGATTTTTTTTTCTTTGCTGTCCTCATTGTAAAAAAAATTAGAGCTACTAATTTTATTTTACTTTTGTTTTTTATCTGCGTAGGCCAAAGTGATGGTGTTTGCAGCCAAGTAGCTGTATCACTTTTTCTTTTAGTGCATATTAACTTCATAGAATTCGAAGTAAGTTACCAGAAGGAATTGAGAAATGTGTATCTGCTTATCCTGCTTGTTTTCTTCTTATTGTTTGCTCATATTCCTTTCATGGTGCAGATGTCTAATAGCTTTATAAGTTGTTACCCTGAACACCAGTTGAACTTCTCTCAGATTTGGTATGGAATTGATAATCCTAAGAGTAGAGCCTTCATTGCCACTGAAAGAAAAGGATAAGACACTTACTATGAGCACAGGAATTCTTATCTTGCTGCTTGACTGAATTGGCATGCAAAAATTCTACCTGTAAGTATCCAAACTCCAATTCAACAAGTAATGTAAATACCTACCTAATTTTCAGCTTGTGTATATTTCCACTGAGGTCCTAAAATTATCCACTGATTATTTTACAGATTAATTTATCTTGACAATATATGATTTTGAATTCAATGTGAAAAATAGGATTCTACAATGAAATGAGAAGCAGAGTACAAATTGTATATGGAAAAATTGAGCTCTCAAAATTTAATTTATTCACCAAAGTCCTGTGCTTATTATCAACACAGGAAATATATTTAGTTGAAATACATTTTGGCTTTAGGTTTTTAGAAGTGAAATTGGATTCATTTTTAGTACTGTACCAGTCCTTTCTCTGTGACTTCTGAATCTTCAAAAGGTTGCCATAGAGATTAGCAAGAAATGACAATGTGAAATCTGTATGAGCATCAGGCACAAAAAGTATAGTTTCAGAATTCATTAACTTTTAATAGTTCTTTCCTCCACCATGGTCTTCATCTGAGTGTTATCATATCCAAAAGAAACTTCCCAGTAAAACAGAAAAAAAATTATTTTGTATTTCTTCATAGAAGTGGTAGAAGTATGTCACCATTGTAGCTATTTTAAGAAAATCCTGAAGAAATTTTGAACAAGGGCAACCAAAAAAGATTTGAGAGTACATTGTGAAGGGATAAATGTACAAAGTTTACTGTAAAAAAAGACTGAAGGGTGCTTTGTCTCTGTTTTTATATTCTCAAATCTAAATAGTTGGGATTTTTCACTTTTTCAGCAAAGTTACAGCAATACACAAGGATTGATGTTTACTGCTGTGAAAAAAATACAGGCAAAGTGATTATATACCACTTTTGTTTTTTGACAAAAAACATGTGATTCATGATTAATACCTTCCTGTGATCATCTGCAGATGTTGGGATAGATCTCTCTTCTTGATTTGCAATTGACCAGATGTGTTTTCCTGCATTTAATTTAAATCCGTAAAATTTCATGAGTTGACTACAGAAGAGAGGACAAAATAATATCATATAATCTCCTCACTTCGATGCTTGGTGCTGAACCTTTCTCAAAGTCAGTTTGATTAACTGAAGACAATCAGAAAAGAAACCCCACCTGTCCCCAAATCCCTGGCTATACTGGTCAAAACCACCAAACAAACCATGCAAACCATAAAATTGCTTCTTCTTCTTTTTTTTTTTTTTCCTCTGCACCATGGATTGTCTGCTAGGATCATCTGGGAATATTTCACATAATCAGGGAATGCAATTATAATTGTCTGATAAATAGGTGTCACCTAAATTACATCCAATGTTTCTGAAGCACAACTTTGCATTGTATTTTATGGTTTCATTAAATTTGTTGCATTTTAAATATCAATTCCTGGATTAACTTTAATAGATATTCTATTGATCCTTTCCAGATACCTGTAAATAGAATTGAAGAAGCTAAAACAAATAAGTGCACTCCTGATTTTGATAGTATTTTGAAAATCCCAGCAGAAGAAGACTTTTCCATTGTTGTCACTGATGGTTCCATGAGCAACAGTTAGATTACACTTTTCTTAAGAAAACTTTGAGAATGGACTCAATCGATTTTCCAGATTACAATTTTAAACAACTGTTTATTTAAAAAAGAAAAATAGACTTAACATGTTCAAACACTTGTATTTTATTAGAACAAATGATTTTGTGGATCAGGTTTGTGCAATGCATTTATTCATAATCATTGTTTGCACTGCAAGGCAGCAAGGGAGCACATCTGCCTGCCAGCAGTCTTGTGGACTTTGCACATGACTTCTGGTGGAAGCTTTTGTGGGAGGGGGAGGTCTGTTTTTCCATGCAGGTAAACTAGACATGTTAAGAGGAAAATACTTCTCTAGTCTGAAGTAAAACAAGTAGAAAAAGGAAAAAGTAGGAAAAGCTAGCAAAAAGAGCAAAATGTCATCATAGCTTCAGTTTTCAAAATCAACTGAAATAAGGATTTTCTGGAGTGCCTGACCATACCTGAAGACGAAGGAGTTTACTGGAACTGGTAAGGTTCACTCAGCTGCTGAATAAAACCCCTACCAGATCAGTTTTAGTGGAAATCTGTTGTTGGGATATTTTTGGTTTTGGATATTTTTTATTGTTAGGATATTTTTGGGATTTTTTTTTGATGTTTTATTTTTGGTAATCTGTAGTATAGTAGAAGTAGTAGAAGTAGTAGTAGTAGTAGTAGTAGTAGTAGTAGTAGTAGTAGTAGAAGAAGAAGAAGTGGTAGTAGCATTTGTAACATAAAGTAATTTAATTTCAAGTCATAAAGCCTTTCCCTTAAAAAATGGGAATGTTATTTCAATACATATATTAGTAAATTAGCTATGAATATGTTTATGTACATGTACAAGACTGTGGTTGAGAGCACAACCATACACACACACACATATATATTTGTAAAGATATATATATATTTGAACAGTTAATTGAATTTCTTGCTTACATCTTTTTCAAAATATGTATGCTTTGCCATTTAATTTTTTTCTCTTTGAGAACCTAATCAATGAATGAAAGGTGAAATAACTTCGCACTCGTTTCAGACGTGTCTCCTCCTCAGCTGTAATTCATAAAGCACACAGCAGCATCACATCATTTACTAAAAAAAAAAAAAAAAAAAGAAAAGAAAGGAAAGTAATACAGTTTTAAAGACATTTTTAAAGATAACAGGAAGTAAAAAAAAAAAAAAAAAAAACCTAAAGAGCAGAACATCATAAAAAAAGCTGGCTGAGTAGGTTTGTTTCTTGGCAACTTAGGTACTTTCTCTTTGTAACGCAAGATGCAAGTTTTGGAACTTTTAAACATCCTACTTGGATGGGCAAAAAAAAGAGATTCTCTTAAACTTGCTACTAAGAGACAAGTGTCTCTGCTTTCTGAAAGTTTTACCTGGGTATTTTCTAAGTTGTGGTCACCTATGTATAGCCTAGACACTCTGCTTTTTAAAAAGTTATGAATGAACATATTTCTGAGTGTATTTTCAAAATGGGTGCAATTGAGCTCTTCAAGTCTTTTGTGAGCTACCCAAACCCAAAAGTGTCATGAATACTCCCGATTGCTATTATCATGACAATTCTATGTTATATTTCTGAAATTTATCTTCTATTTTACTTTTTGTTTGTGATAATGATGATTTTTTTTCTCTACTGGTATCAAATTGTGAACATGAAAACATTAATCTCATTCTCACAAGGAGACAGATTGACAACAGTGCACTCTTAAAGTGATGAAATACATCCCATCCTCTCAGCAGGCAAATAGACTCAAATAGCAGCAAAAACAGAAGAAAGAATAGTAAAAAAACAAACAAACATATAAAAAAGAAAGAAGAAGAAAAATTAAGAGAAAAGAAAAAGAGAAAATAGTAATCTTCAATCTGTTTTTTTCTCAAGTAAATCTCAATTTCTGTAAAACTATCAGTGTTAGACAAAATAACAAAATAACAACTGTGCTCTCTCTAAGAAGCAAAATAATATTTTTCTAAATATTCTTTCAGAAAGTACCCCAAACTATGTTGAACTGTACTTTGCATTTCAATAAACTTAGGGCCTGGTTTCATAAATCCTCATTTGCATAGGTATATCTCAGTGAATGATTCATGAGAATAGACTCTGGTGGAAGTGTTAAAGAGAGAACTTTGCAAAGCAGGTCTTTTTTTTTTTTTTTGACAGACAAACTTATTTAAATTAAAACCTGTGTTGTTTGCATCCAACTGAATACTCTGATTTCTGAGCCAATTTCTCTAATTATAAAAGAAGTTTGACACAGATGTGTTAACTAACTACTTTCAAATACTATTATCTGACGATGAAAGAAGAAGCCTGCACTTAAAAGTTCTCTGGCTTTCAGCAATTTTAAGAATTAATTGATAATTTGAAGAGATAATATGGTTGATATAATAGCTGTTTATTTTTTCTCACCATAATATATTTAACATAAATTGATTTTATGGCTATGATATTCTTTTATGGCTGATTGAACATGAGCCTGAGAAGCAAACCTGCAACCTGTTCCTAAGGTCTGTACATTTATGAAACAAGGTATGGAAAGTTCTGAAAGCCTTATTCTCTTATGTTTACATAAGAATTTGTACATACAGTTGGGGTAATAAGCCATAAAAGTGAAAGAAGAACTGGCATATCTGTGCATCTAACTATAGAATCTGAAGCAATCTGTAGCTAATGCATTTTCTGAAAATCATTGGATAGGTTTCTAAGGCACTTAGAGTGTTATTCACTGTTAAGCGTTTCTGATTTGTAATAGATAAGTCTTTCAAAGCAACTGTAGCCATCATATTGCATGGGTAATCAAATAGTTCCTACTCAACTTTCTTCCTCCGAATTTCACATAAATTTTTAATTAATGCCTTACATTACTCAAGCTTTTATGCAATTAGGTGATAAATTATTCAATTTTTGATGTTATGTTTTAGACAGATGTTAAATCAGAGAAGTTAATGATTGAACACATTTTAATAGATTTGCCACTGTAGCTTTTAGCCACTTTAAAAATAAATTTGATTGAATTTTGGTGCTTATAAAAGTGAAAGGCTAAGGACCATTTTTTCTAAAGGTTCTTTACTGAGTGTCTGACTAATTTCAGTGTTCTGAAGACATTATAGCGAATTATAGGCCATAAACAAAAACACAGTTGAAAAGGAATTGAGTGGTATTAAGCATGACCCACCCCAGTCTAAAAGACTTAGGAAGTCACAAAGTATAAGATACTTCTTAACCACACTTGAAAAACAGCAATTTTTCTGTTTCTACAAGATAAACAACAAACAAACAAAGAAATAAACAAACAAAAATCTTCCAAAATTATTCATCATTAAAGTGTAAAGCAAATCTTTACACATTGATTTTCTGTGAGTGTTAAGTTATCCAAGGACTGTTGAAATTCAGTATCAATCAATGTTTTCTCTGCAGAACTTCTCTCTGGAGAATGCCATGAAAGTAAGAAAATTGGCTAATGTCCTGGTTCTGGCCAGGAGAGAGTTAATTTTTGCAGTAGCCAGGAAGGGACATGGCTAAGACACAGAGGTTATTCTATACCACCTCACATCATTCCCCAGGGACTGGGGAAGAGCTCCATTCGGAGCTGAGTCTCATGGCATGGTGGGAGGAATGGCTGGGTATAGTTGGGGATTTTCCATGGGAATCGTTTGCCTTCTTCATTAGCTTTTTTGCTGTTACTGTTCGGTGTTATTCTTGTTGTTTTTCTTCTTTCATAGCTGTTGCAAATAGATGGTCCTTGTCACAGGTTATAATCTTTAACTTTTGTGCCTCCAATTCTGCTCTCCAGCCCACCGCAGGAGGATGGTGATACTGAGTGAGAAGCACATGCTTTAGAGGGTTTCAGTGGAAACACTTAATTGGGGAACACCATGACAATTAGGATGAAGGAAAACTACTTCATAGAATCAGAATGATTTTGGTTGGAAGGGATCTTAAAGACCAACTATATCCAACCCTTCTGTGCTGGGCAGGGAACCTTCAACTAGACCAGGTTGCTCAAAGTCCCATCCAACCTGGTCTTGAACACTTCCAGAGATGAGGCATTCACACTTTTTCAGGGCAACCTCTTCCCATGCTTCACCACCCTCACAGTAAAGAGTACCCTCCTATTACCTTATCTAAACCTTACCTCTTCTAGTTTAAAGCCAATCCCTCTTGTCCCATCCCGACATGCCCTTGTGAAAAGTCCCGTTCAATCTCTCTTGTAGGCTTCCTACAGGTACTACAAGACCACAAGAAGGTCACCTCGGAGCCTTCTCTACTCCAGGCTGAACAACCACAATTCTCCCAGCCAGATATTTATGCCTGATATATATCTCAGGTATTACATATGTTTATATATACTTACATATATCACACCTGAATAGTTTCTTACTAGCCTTCTAGGGTAGCTTGCCATTTATGTCTATCAGTGAAGGGCACTCTGATTAGGCTGGCAAATATAGAATGAAAATAATGTTATATCTGATTTTTCATCTTATTCTGTAAGACTAGGTTGTAAGGAAAAAAAAAAGAAAAGAATGGGGGAAAAAAAGAATGACAAATGGAAGATGCAGAACATAATTTCATAAACTGGTATTTTTTTAGTAATTCTATCATCATGCATTTTGGTTTCCAACTAATGATATTGCTCCAAAGTTGACCAAGCTGAGGAAAAAGATGATACCAGAATTCTACAAAAATTACAATTATCTCATAATCTGACATCTTTGTAGAGATTGTTAGCATGGACACATTTTAATACATGATTTTCTGATTTTTGAGGTTAATTAAAAAGAAATAAACTGAGTTCAACTCTATTAATCTCTGCTCATCTTTTAATTCTTTTATATATGTGCATATATATATGTATACACACACACAGGTAATACATTGCTTCCTGCAGAATCATTTTATCAAAGATCATCCATCAGTTTACAGGTGTTCCTTCTTGTATATGCTTTGTATAAAGGAGCAAATATGGCGCTTTTAATTTTCCCTGGACATTTAACTATAGCTCTTATTATTTCCGAGTAGTTTTCTGACTGAAGAACTTTTATAAAATAAGAATTTTCACACTCTGAATAACCAAAATCTGAAAAGTTGCAAATTTGGCAGCAAGCTATTTTCATTTGAGGTAAAAATCAGCCCACACAAATTCACACCTGTAGAACATGTTGAATGAAATAATAAAAAATAAATGTACAGTTACTGGATAAAGTGATTTAGTTTTCTATATTATATTTTTAACATGTTTTTGTTCATCACTGGAAGACAGACAGCTTTGAATAGAATACAGTCAAAATGTGCATATTATTTTGCATTTGATTTTATTACACTATTGAAATTAAATTTATTGATGAGATAAAAATATAAACATTTTTCTTCATAACTTTTTTATTAAAAAAAATTCTATAATCTGTGAGGAAAAAATATTGTTTTCCCTGATTCCCAAACAGAAATAAAATACTCTCCATTTTGTGTGATATTTTAAAAACAACATAAAATGAAATGTTTCTAATATTACATATGTATTTGTTTTATGTACTGAAAAACCTAGAAGCTGAAACAATTCAAGCAGGGAAATAAATCAGGAAAGGACTCTTTTCTATTTTGATAAAATTTGGTACTTTGATAATTTCTGGAAAGCTTGAGGTTTCTATTATTTATATTCCTAA
Source organism: Tychaedon coryphoeus (assembly GCA_013398595.1). Classification (NCBI taxonomy): domain Eukaryota; kingdom Metazoa; phylum Chordata; class Aves; order Passeriformes; family Muscicapidae; genus Tychaedon; species Tychaedon coryphoeus. The sequence goes on along the minus strand of WBND01000272.1, from coordinate 231,096 downwards.
TCATCAGCAAATTAAATTTTGTTGCATAGAAGGATGTTGTATTCTTGGATCTTTGAGAAGACTCAGGGCATTTTTTGCTTTTTAAGGCAGCCCACAAAATTTTCCCCAGAATAGCAGAAGTTTGCATATTTTATAAGATCCCAACCTGGAAGTAGATTGGAATAAAGTAAAGTCTTTTAAAATGCATTCTATAAAAATTAGTTCAATCATAGTAATGAGGGCATAGCAGAATGACAGAACAATGTAAAAAGGTGAGAAAGCATATGAAATGAAAATCAAATAATTTTGGATGAATAAACAAGTTAGTATTATAGCTAACATTCACTTTTGTATCTACTGGCAATTTAGTAAAGTTATTGATTTGGTATTTGAATAATTTAAATGACCTTTCCAGATCAACAAATACAATAATTTCGGAATAAGATCATTATTTATATAACTGGCTTTGCTCCAGTTTAACCGATTCAAAACTGTTTGGAGCCCATTGGAACCAGTTTTTACTTTCTTTTTTTTTTTTTTTTTTTTTTTTCCCAATTAGATCTGGTTGGATGCAGAATAGTGTAGAGCAACAGATAAAGAAACTGTTATGTCCATTTGAGTTTAAGCTATTCCTGAAAACTCTGTATATTCAATTGCCATTTAAACCACTGTTTTGAAATTAAATACATTCCTGAATGACAATGAAAATTGTGACTCTTTGTTACTATGATATTAGAAAACACAGACCATCAAGTTTTCATGTTCATCCCTTCACAAAGCATAAAAATCCTACACATCATTTGCTCACAGACCTGACAAATGTCTATGCATTTTTCTTCTTTCCTTTCAGATGAATAATGGGGTGATTCAAAAGTTTTGATTTAGCTCTTATCTGTTTTCAAATATTACAAAATAGATTTTATCTTCTGGAATTGTTTTTTTATATAAATCATTTAATGAAGTGTACTACTTCATTACTGGTGGTTGACCTCTTCTCTCAGGCAATTATCAGCAAGAGAAGAGTATAAAGCTTCAAGCTGCAGTAGGGCAGGTCCAGATTGGACATCAGGAGGCATTTCTTCATGGAAAGGGTTGTTAAACTTTGGAATGGACTAAACGGCCCAAGGAAGTAGTAGAGTAACCACCCTTGGAAGTATTCAAAAATTTAATGACATGATTTAGTTGACAGGATGGCACTCACTGAAGGGAATTGATGATCTCAGAGGTCTTTTCCAACCTTATTTATTCTGTGATTCTATGATATGTAATATTGCTAAAGGAGAAGCCACTACCTGTGTATTATCACAGTATTCAGGGAGTCACACACACACCACCTGAGACTGTAACTTCCAGGACTAGGGTCCTAGGCAAAAGGCTGCTCCAGTGAGCTGATGGGTTTGACTCCCCCCTCACACACACTCCCATTCTCAGGCCCACTTCCTCTTTCAGGTTTAACCCTAGTTTTCCCAGGGCAGAGTCTCGAGTGCTGTAAAAAAATAAAGAATTTAATGAAGGGATACAACAGCAGGTCAGCTTGAGCTGGGTGCCTCTGGAGAGAGACCCAGAACAAAGAAATCCCTGGGGAATTTTTTCTTTATTCCCTCTACATTAAAATGACTAACCTTCATGTTCTGGTATTCTTCTAGTTTTCCTGTAACATTTCAGGGTATAACAGCTTAAAAAAACTAAGAACAGTCAGATTGTTCTTCCAGAATATAGCCTGGTTTACTGCAATTACTTCTATCCCTGCAAGAGCAGCTAGACTGGGGGAGATGAAGACAGGAAGAGATCAGATGGCAAAAATAAAAAGAATAGTGCTGAAAGCAACTCTTTTTATTCAGATCACATTCTCTCCAGGAGACACCAGCTGAATATTGCATCTGAAGGTAAGTACGTTTGGGAGTCTAGAAGATTCCCAAAGAGAATCTATTTAATGTTCCAGAGACCTCAATGAGCTTGAGTCAAAATCTCTGCCAACAAATGAACAGAAGTTTTATAAGGTCGAAATAAACGCTAAAAAAACCTTCTCTTGAAATTAAGGACCCAGAGGAAAACATTGACAAAGAATCTGGAAATTACCGGCAGGCAATTCTTTATACCTATAAGTTTCATGCAACCAGGTGGGCAATTCTAACAGATGTACATTTATACCCATGGGTTTTGCTTCCAGAATGCCATATGCTGAGGACTGTACTACTGCACTGGCTCAATCACAATTTATTTGAATTTTCAAGGAATGTTTTTTCTCCTGCCCATATAACAGTTGTATCACTTGCCTAACCTTTAATTGCAGCAAAGGAAGAGGATGCACAAAGCTTAGTATGAGCATGCCACTGTAAGATATCCATCAGGCAGTCTCATAAATATCTACTAAAAAAATATTACGAAATTATTAAATCCAGTGTGCTAGATATATGCAATTCAGCTTAACAATGGGGCTTTTGTTTGTTTCTGGAATTTCTGTTTAGTTTTGTTCATTTCTTTAGTTTTGGTTTTAGTTTTTTTCAAATAGAGGAAATTCCTCCCCAAAAGATTTAAAAGGTAGGGAGTTTTCTTCCACATAAAATAGAGACTTAGACAATGTTAGCTATACAGTTGTGCTAGAAGCATTAATTCTGTTGTTGCTGTGATATGAATGAAGTAACATCACCTGGAAAAGAAAATGTAGAATAAGCATTTCAAATTGATCCTCTTGTAAGCTGAAGAATGAGAGAAAATACTATATCAAGCAACTGCAGGTATAACATTTTGTATCCTCGCATATATGTAGTCTTTTAAAATTATATTTTTGCACGGTCAATCCGCACCACATATTTTATAACTTGGAAAACACAGTTGTACTGGTACCTGATATAACTTAACTATGCATTAAGGCTGACAGAAGGTTGTAACTGGAGTTACACAGCTGAATACCTTTGTTAGCCAGCATTAGCCCGTAGAGAATTAAACATATTTTCAGAAAGGAGGTACTGATCCATTGTTTGACATAGGCAGGCCATCCTCCTAGAAATGCAATGCAGTTTTTTTTTTTCAGGGAAAAGTCTAGGTTTTCTTATGTTGTTGTCTACTCTGCAGATAATTTCAGACAGATGGAATCTTGAGCTTAGATACTATAAAAGATCAGGTTTCTGACTACTTGAGGAATCTGATATACGGAGTCTGTGGGACCTGATGAGATGTATCCCAGAGTTACAAGCGAGGTGACGAATGTAGTTGTCAAACCACTTTCCATGACATTTGGAAAGCCATGGCATACAGATGAAGTCCAAGGCAACTAAAAAAAGGAAAAAGATCCCATCAATTTTTAGAAAGTGTAAAAAGGAGGAATCCGAGAACTACCAACATGTCAGCCTCTCCTCTGTGCCTGGGAAGATCATGGAGCAGGTCCTCCTGGGAACTATGTTAAGGCACATGGAGAACAGGGATGTGATTTAGACAGCTGGCATAACTTCACCAAGGGCAAGTCCTGCCTGATTAATCTAGTCACCTTAGGTGGTCAAGTGACTACGACTGTGGATGAGGAAAGTGCTAAAGATGTCATCTATCTGGATTTCTGTAAAGCTTTTGACCTGGTCCCCTATAACACGCTTCTCTCTTAATTATAAACATACGTATTTGTTATGCATGATGCATATCCCTCTTATGCAGGAAGAATAGCCTGGATGATCTCACCCAGAGGCTGGTGGTCAACAGATCAATGTCCTGATGGTACTGTCAGCTCCCAGTGAAAAACAGTGTTCCTCAAGGGACTACATTTTGACCAGTACTGTTTAATATCTTCATCAATGACATGGACAAAGGGATTGAACGCACTCTCAGGAAGTCTGCAGATGACTTCTGTCATCAGAAATCAAGTTCAGTGGTGAAGTTGACACCCTTGACACCCTTGAAGGATGGGATACCATCCAGAGGGTCTTGGACAAGCTCAAGAAGTGAACGTTAGGGAACTTCAACAAGGACATGCACCAAATGCTGTACCCAAGTGGGAGCATCCCCTGCTATCAATGCACTCTATGGAATGAAGGAATTGAGAGCAGTCCTGTCTAGAAGGGCTTGGGGGTG
>WBND01000272.1:214977-226398 GCA_013398595.1 Tychaedon coryphoeus | reverse complement strand
CTCTTTGCCTAGAGAGATAAAACTTGTTTAATAAGAGCTTTATACTGACATTTTTACTGGTTGAAATCTGTTTTCCTTGACTATTTTTAAACTTTTTGAGAACTTAAAATGATCAAGGCTAACAAAATGTCCTTCAGTGTGAAATTGTTAAAGCACATATTTTATATTCATATGATGAAATTTGCATTTAAAAACAGCTATGTAACAGTGTGCTGTATCTGGGCATACACCAGCCTAAAAGGACTAGCCTGGTCTCTGTGATGCACATGTTTCTCTACATATAATTACTCTATCTATGGCCATTAAGTAAACCTCAGACTAAGTCTCAGCTAAGTCAACTCTGACTTTGCCCTCAACATTGTGAAATTTCTCACTCTCTGAAATAATGAAGCAATGCAACTGGATTAACAGAAATTCATGGAGAAGTGAGGGAGAAAGGGCTTTGGTTAATTATTGAAGGAATATGTTATTGTCCCAGAATAATTTAACACAAGTTATGATGCTTTAAATCATATCTACTAAATAACTACATACATACATATACACATATATATATATAAATGAGTACTAAAAATTGGAAACGTATTACATTTGAAAAGAGAACTTCCCATTGTATTTTCCCCATATTTAGCTAAAAGGAGCTCAATTGTACTAACAATAAAAAACAGTTTCCCTGAGAAATCTACACACATCCAAACCCAATTCCAGATTTCATAGGTTGAAATATCTATGATTGGGTCTTCAATGGCAGAAGTTTTTAATCATTATGAAGATTGGATTCACTAGTATTACAAAAAAAATTAAAAATCACCTTTTCATTTATCACCTTTAGTTTGAGAGGCTCAGAAAGTAAAAAAGAATCTTTATGAAAAGCTGAAAGACTCCCCCCTCCCTTGTTTCTTGTTCTCATGAAAAAATAAAAAAAAAAAAATGTTTCACAAGATAACATAAAGCTATCTTAGGCCTATTTTATCAACTTAATCTTCTAAGAATCTGTGATCTGACCCAAAGCATATTAATGTTAATTACAGCTGTACATATATAGACAGATAGACATGTATCCCCCACATATTGTTCTTCATCCTGATAAGCCAGAGGGAAGAACAGGATGAGGCCACTCATTGGTGTAATTTGTGTTTGTGTGAGTGATGATTATGTGTCTCTACCATGACCAAAACAGAGACATATTTTTATAGGTGAATTTGTATGTACTACCATTGGGAATACATCCTCAGCCTTGCTACTGGTTGGATCAGCACACAGGGAGCTGTCGCAGTCTCATCTAGAATAAGATTGCTCAATTCATCATCCCCAAACAAAGCCAGAAGAAAAGAAATTTTAATTTCATCTATCACTAGAGTATTGAAGCCATTGTAACATCTAGTAACTAAGAATCGCTGACTAGTGAAAATGTTTCATCTATATCGGGAATATAATTAAGATTTTTTTTTTGTATTTTGAGACTATACAATCCCACCAGATTATCAAGAAAAAAAAATCACAGTCTCTTTTTATGAACTGTATGTTTTCAGAAATTTTCAGAAATAAAAAAATTTGCATATTCTTTAGCACCTAAAAAAAAATTGTAGCTTACCCCTGCATTAAAGAAATATTATTTCACTGGAATATTAATAAAGTATTGTCACTCAAGAGACTTAATTGGTAGATAGCATCATGCATGGGAAATGCACATAAATTTACTGCTTGCTGCACTTTGTCTCCTATGGCTATAAATATTCAACAATGGAAAAATCAAAACAAAGCTTGCACATAAGAATAGCTGAAGTGGTCATTTCCCTTCATTATAAACCACAAAAAATCAATCTGATACTGTTAGATATTTGTTGCCATTATAATTATTCATTTTTAAAGCAGATGTAGGCTTATCAAGAAATTAGATTTCCAATTTTTGGTATTTCTTCCCAAACTGAACATGAATACTTTTTCCCACCAGGTCCAGAGTCCCCTAGTTTCTTAATAAAATTGGAAATTCCTGATGATCTCATTGAATTTCACAGGAATTGCTGGCACTAACTTTAATAGTGAATTCAGGGAGTACTGTTTCAAGTCCTTTCAGACACAGACACATAAATGCAAGTAGGGGCAACCTCAGTCTTGTTATTGCAATGCTGAAGCCAAGAGGATAGGAAAGAGGATACTGACCCATAAACCAGGTAAATCTGAGCCTGCTCGAGCCTAGGTAGAGTACAGTCGGTAAGCAATGGTGCAATCAAACAAGTAAGCTTCTCCCAGGTCAGTGCTCCATAACTTTTTTGCAGCACTTATTCAGGATGACTGTGTTCTTCCAGATCCAAACTAAAAGGTTTGAATTATGTTGCAAGGAAATGCAGCAATTTTGGTATTTACTTGGATTAAGAGTCTTTGCACTGTGTTCCATTGTGTGGTACAGACATACAATAAACATGTAGTCTGGGAAGGACTTTATAATTTTCTCATTATCCAGCTGAGAGTAGGAAATGGCACTGGGCAGAAGTGGAAGCCTTGTCTGCTATGGTGGACATAGTTGCCATATTATTTTCTCTCACCACTATCATTATTCCATTGAATTTCTAATAGCTGCTCCCAATTTACTCTACTTTGAGAGCTGCTTGGCTCCTAAATATGCCATTTCACTTTCCTCAGCAGCAGGAGCTTTCCATGATGTACTAAAATTCCATTTTGCCTCCCCTTTCTTTCTGGCAGCATGCTGTGTCCATCAGCTATCTAAAAGCTTCCATTCCCAGAGGAGGCTGCATTTCATTAGTAATGTACTGTGTAGTTTCTTAGTTCAAATCTGGTCTGAAGATAAAAATATCAATAATTGGATCAGTAGTGGTTTGAATTCTTTATGGCCTCTGTTTCTATTCCATCCTCTTGTCTCTCTGCAGTATGAGGATGTTCATGAATCTCTGGCATAATACTACTCCTGTCCTGAACAAGCAACAAAACTCTACAGGGTTTCTAGAGACAATTTAATTTTTTGAAACAAGCTTTTACTTCATTGCCCCACTCTCAGGGAGCTTCATACCCAGAGAAGCTGCCAGCCTCTGTTCAGGACTTAATAGGAAGTCTTTGCCAGCACACAGATCAATGTCGACAAGATAATGATTACTGCTGTCACACTACTCATTTGTAAATGTGAAATCTGGACTGTCTTTTTTTTGGTGCACTGTGTGCAAGAAACTGAATTTTTTGTGTGATCAAGGGTACATTGATTGGTACTGCTTGATAAAACATTAAATTAACTGCTTCTTAGAGGCATCTTTAAAAGAAACTATTACTGAACTAATGATGTGCTAATGATTGAACTTGTTCACTTCCCATCTCCATGATGTCACTCTGCTGAACAAGTCAACACTGGAATGTAGCTGGTAGTTAATGGAATCAGATTTTGTCCTGCCATGCATCTGGCATGCATGTCCTTCTATATTTAGCAAAGGTCCATATATTCAATTTTTGAATAATAGCTAAAGTTTAAAAAGAAAGACTTAATAGTATACTTCTATGATAATAAGAATTCTAATATTCTTGGCACTTCAATTCTCCAGCAAAGCCATTAATAATAATCTACTTGGGTCACTTCTCAAACCTTTTCTTATATTACACCTTTCAAGAGGTAGTATGCCTTTAATGTAGCTTTGAATGAATAAATAAATAAATAAATAAATAAATAAATAAATGCTCTTCCTAAGAGAACTAGAAACTTAAGAGACACTTAATTTCCTCAGCCCTGGTGCTGATTTTTTTAGTGACCATGAGAAAGTTAATTAATTAGCCATGTTTTGCATCCTGTCTTTAAAACAGAAATTGCACGTCCTTTGTACATTCCCTCTATTTAAGTTCTCAGCTCTATAAAGAAAGCAGTATCCTTTGCTGTATATTTTTAGAGTAGACAAAACAGTGAAATGCTTATCTTTCACACTTCATCTAAAATCTAAAAATGTTATTGTAACACAAAAATTCATTAAAATAATCCTCAGTCAACTTGTACACCAGGAACTTTTTCTTTCTTTTCTGCTCTTTTTGAGTAAAAACACTAAACTCTAATTGACATTAATCTGCTTTCAGCACTATGGAGACCTTTGTGGAGCTTGAGGCAAACAAGATATGTGGGTACAATCACACCCTTACCTTCATATTGCATGAGTCCCTGTTCCTTTCTCTCATTCTTTCTCTTATCAAAACGTAATAACATAATGTCAACTGCAAAGTGTTGGAGCAGCCTCAGAAAAGCAGGCAGATTCTCCTGAGACAGGAAGTAAAGAGTTCTTTGTGCCACAATCAGAAAAAAAAAGCTTTTCTTTAACCATTATTATCTCTAGATTTCAGAGAAATGCTCTACTTTCTTTTCCACTGACAGCAACCTTGCTTTCCCCCTGTAGACAACTCAAACACACATTTAAAGGTGTAAGCCCAGAGAGGAGCCACTAAGCTGATCAATTGGCTGGAGCACCTCTCCTGTGAAAATGGGCTGAGAGAATTGGGGTTGTTAAGCTTGGAGAAGTGAGGATTCCACTGAATTCCTTAGAGCAGCTTTCCAAAGAGGAACATTACACAAGGATGTGTAGTGATAGGACAAGGGGGAATGACTTTAAGCTGAAGGAGGATAGGTTTAGGTTAATTTTTAGGAAGAAATACTTTACAGTGAGGGTGGTGAGGCACTGGAACAAGTTGCCCACAGAGGTCCCTAGAGACCAGACTGGATGGCCCTCTGAGTAACCTGTGTTAGTGGAAGATGTCCCTGCCCATGGCAGGGGTTTTGGAACTAGGTGACCTTTCAAATCCCTTACAACCCAAACCATTCTGTGGTTCTGTAATTCTGTGATAGGTAGCCCTTTGCTCATCTTGTTCCTCTTTTCTGACCCCAATACTGATGAAATGTGCAAGCCCTACTAATAAATTAGGGATGACAGTAGCATGGAATAATTTCTTTTCTGGAGGGCTGACATAAGAGACCATTAATTATAAGCTTTTATTCTCAGTTTGGTCTGGATTCCAAAAGATACAGAAAGAAGTCATAATTCCAAAGATTCAGCAGTATTGTGCTACAAATCAAACTTGTTCCATCTGTTTCTTATCTTTGTTGTAGTATGGAAGGAAAAGGAAATATGAATTTTGGAATTATATAGTGCAGTCTGTACAACTGGATATGATGGAATAAATGAAACATTTTGTTTAATCTATCTTCTCCAGGAAGGTAAGTCTGAAAATCACGTTGTTTTACCTTCTCTAATGACATCAAGTCAAACCTTGGCAGTTATTCTCACACATTATTTTTTTTATTTTTTACTCCTCAGTTGTTTCCTTCTCTCTCCCAGAAGTATGTCAATGTTGTGATACCAAACATATTTTTTAAAAAAAACTAATAATCCATTAACACTTTTTCATTGATCCAATATGGTGTTCTGACACTGGAGTTTGTGCTCTGCCAACCACTTAATTCTACTGATTTTATGTTTGCATTTATAGAAGAAAAATATGCAGTGTAATAAAAGTGCTGCTAATGTGGCAAATTTTCAGGCTTTTTTTCCTTGTTCTGTTTGACTCTTTGAAGAGAAGTTGCTAATGGTTCTATGTTTCACACGAAGTTTTTGGTGTGTGAGAAACTTTTCTGCCATTAACATTTCAAGAAGAGCCAGTATCTGTTGTCCTGAACAAAAAAAACAGTAATAACTTGTAGGAATAAAATCCTTGAATGCATGGCTGGATTTTGATTGATCCTGGTCCAAAATGTCCCTGCTGTTAAGTATGATGGAACTACCCTTTAGTGTGATGTGTCCATACTTAACAAATGTGCATGGTGGGAGGATTGTTTGCATGTTTGTGGACATGTTTCTGAGACCAAAGTTGAGCCAAACAAACTGCTTCTATGAAGGGGGTCTCCTGTTCCCGTTTGTCATCTTTATCCTCATAATTTTCACCTTGAATCAGTTCCACTAAGAAATGTAAGAGGACAAGAAAGTCACTTTATCTGGTTTACTGAACTGAATTAGTTCAGAAGAGTCTTATGAGAACAAGAGCAAGAGTGAGGGAGGATGCAGGACTTAACTCCAGGTACGTGGGGGAAAGATGAAAAATGGATTGTGCCTGAAAAAGTACCTCCATCTGAAAGCCTCACCAAGAAAAATGACCAGAAAGTGGCTAGCTGAGGGTGCGAAGGGAGGTAGGGGAGGATTGACAAATTGTAGAAATCTAAGCAATTAACCTAATATGAGGCTATTCTCTAATATGGATTGATTAAAAACAAAGCAAAACATTCGTAGAATTATGCATTTCCAATCGAGATGGTAATTCTTTTTTGTAGAAGAAAAAAAGATTACTTTTCCCCTAACCTCTTCAAAATGCAAAAAGACAGGTTTATAATTACCTTTTTCTATCTGACATGTGGCAATATGACTATAGACCAATAGCGGCTTGGTATGGTTCCTCTCCTCTTTCCTACAACATCTGTTTAGGGCTTTCCCCCCCCTTATTATTTTTCTATTGAGAAAAGTCTCCTGTGGTGAAATTCATCCTAATACAAAACACCAGAACAAGCTCTGTGCAGCTCCTCCTTTTGGTCTCTTCTGAAGAATAGATGTAAAAGACCAGCAAGAGAGGATAAGACATGTTCATTGCTCCAAAGCTTCGGATTTCAAATTTTAAAAGAACTGATAAATCTCTGTCACATCTATTAAAAGTAAAGCCTTGCATCTTTATGACAATGCATTTACTTCACAGATTACACCCAAGCATGGAAAAAGAAATCCACTAATTTCTGCTATGTGAATTTTTCCCCTTTAATTTCATTTATCTCTTTATTTTCTCACACACATTGTATTTATAGATGTGTGTAAGGACAGGGAAGAGGTCAGCAATCAGCTAAATAAACCACAGATAATATCCCTACTTGGAAGGACTTTAAGCAAAATGATGACATTATCATAAAGGACTTCTATTTTCCCAATAAGGGAGGAAATTTATACCACCTTTGGTTTACCTATTATTTATTGTGTGGTCTGACATATTGCCTATGCTGCAATCAAGACAAGTGAAAAAGAGTACTGTCACAAGGTTCTCAGCACAATCCATCCCTCAGTGAAAGCTGAATACCATGACAGTGTTTTTGCTCCTCAGACTTCCCAGATCAGCTGTGCACTTGGTCATTCTTACACCAGCTCAACCAAAATTGTCAGGGGTATCTACCATCAGTCCAGGAAGCTTTGCCAAGGCTACATCTCTCCCCCTCAGAAGAACTATTTTTCATTTATATTAATCAAAAAAGTAACCCAAAACTAGCACTCTTCTGTGTCCAGACAAATTAATAAAGTACATTTTGGAATTTCACCTAATAGATATTCATAATAATCAGATTCTCCTTCTTTTTGGACGCTGATAGTCAAAAGCAGTTTTAATTTGAGCTGTGTGAAAGACTTATGTTTCTAAATATACACTCATCTTAACTAGGGAGCTGCAAAAAAATTCATAAAATGCTTGTGCATGTGTTCCCTCTTTAGAGACATTAAGAGATAGCAATGAAATTGTTTCTGGTCACATTGCTGAGAAAGCTTAAAATGGGAAACAGAGCCATTTGAAGCCACATTTATGTCAGACCTCTCAACTTGTTCTTCCCCTATAGATACATATTTGGAACCTACACTAAGGATATATATATTAACCTCTTTTATATTCAGTAACTGTGAAGAGCTTTGACCTCTCAAAGGTGGCAATAAACAGAAATACATTTAGATACATGGCTCATCAGTATGGGTCCAAAGCTCACATTCAATCAAAGGCTAAGATGAAACTTCACATACTGTTTTCCCCACTGTTGTATACATACTGATTTCTCAGTGTGTTGCCTGTGTATTATATTTTAACAGAAAACTTTTTTTTTTTTGCTGCCTTTGTAAGCAATCAAGGGGTGTTTGCCATTCAAGGACCCTTTGTGAAATATGCAGCGACCTGGCATAGATTGTAATTGGGGTTCTTGACTTTTTCTTGGCCTGTTGAACTATCTTGATGATATGGACACCTTTTACTTTATTGCAAAATAACTTCAAGATTGAGAAAAGTTTCACTAAAAAGTAGAAAGTATATAAAATTGCAGGAAAAATGAAAGGGAAGAAAAGGAGTCTGACAAGACCAGCTATAGTTGATATTCATAGTACTAATGCTGCTCCTGTACAACATGATCTAGTGTCCTGCATGCTTGAGACTATTTGACAGTGCTTTGGTTTTTGAAGAATCGCAAGTGTCACTGAAGCCAAGTACTATTTGTCATAAAAGGAGCATCTGTATAATAAGAAAACCCCTAGACATTTAACATCTATATTTCTATGCTTAGCCAGACAATAAACTTTGGATTGTCTAATGTAATTCTCAGAAGCTTGTTGCAAGTTAAGGAAATTGCCCAAGGGAAGCTGTGATTAAAAAATGCAGCTCTCTGCAATGGCTATGACAAAGAATCAGTCTGATAAAATATACTTTAATTCTTCATAGTTGAGAGTGATATGGAGTAGTCCAGTTTACAAAAAAAAATAGGCACTGAGACCCGCAGTCCTTTCCGATAATGCCTGAATTAACTCTTTACCAGAAAATGCATGTCAGAATGACTCTTTCCTTGCACTGTTAAACTGAAATGCTTGTCCAATAACAAGCCACAGCTGGAAGGGAAAAATAAAAAAAAGGAAAAGTATTGTTGATTGATGCCTTGGATATTAGTGGCAACATTTTAAGTATTAAAATATATTTTTTATTTTATTCTTCAGAAGTTGAACCAAAAAAAAAATACAATGAGGGAAGCTATTATCATGTTAACACTAGTTAACACACAATATATTAATCTAGCTAATAAAAAGTTGTCCAAAAGTAGCAACAGAATATACTGCTGAGAGTATAGGAATATCCAAGGATATTCAGCTGTGCTCCCCTTACAGAAATGTAATCAGTTAGGCAATTTTCTGCCCATGGAGAACTCATCAGGTATGCCACTCTTTTACCGTGCGTCAGCAGTTATATTAAGTATTATTCACTCTCTGGCTGTCATGGAGATGCTATGGCAGAAATGCCATGCTGATATTTTTCTTAATGTTTTGAGGTTTCCTGACAGAACCCAAAATCATTTAAAGACAGACATTATATGGAAATAAACCTATGAGCCTGGCATAGAAGCAAACCTGAGTATTCTTGAAGGCATTAGCCTAATGTAAACACTTGCTGTTGTCATTCATGAATTTGGCCTGAAAGTAGTGTTTAGGCCATATGCAGCAGAACATTTCATATTTGACATGTTTTTTATATATCCTCCTTCCACCTCAGATATAAAATATTAAAATACAAAAATATGACTGCTTCCAACATACAATAATCATTGCTATATTTACTCAGGTTTTGAATTAAAAACAAAAAAACCAAAAAAACCAAAAAAAACCAAAAAACAAAAAACAAAAAACCCAAACAACCCAAATCCCTGTAATTCTTTTTATAGTACTGTATTCCATGAGATTTCAAGGTAGAGTTGATTGATCTTGCTCTAACACAGATCTTGTGTGCCTTATGAGTGGAAACCTTCTGGTACCAAATCTCTGGTGAAAAACAAATAATGTGGAACATGTAGGTGACATTTTACAAGGTCAGGTTTCCAACCTGTTACTGTAATTTAAAAGGTAATTCCTCCACTCTTGTCTATTCATTGATGTTTGGCTATTGCAAATGTTCTTGTATGTGAAATTAATTCACACTTGCCCTTTATTTGAAATGGAAAAAAGTGAAGGGAAAATAATAGCCGTACACTGGAATTTTCAAAGCTGCTTCTTAAATTACACACACCCAGATAAAGCAGGAGTAAATCCAAAGTGATCTATACAGTGATATTGGCATAGGTAATATATTGTCAATTAAATAAAAAACTGGAAATGCATTTTCAAAAAAATTATAATATATATAAAAATTTATTTTAAAAAATAGAAACAATGTTCTATTTATTGGATACTAAAGTTTAATTTCTTTTTTGGGTGAATGTTTTATCTTGACAAGAAAATATACCTGTTAAGATCTCCCCTCAAGTTCAGGGAAATACTTATATCTTGACTTTGCATCTTCTCAATGAGCAAGGATTGAACTCTCAGGAGTGGGAGCATCGTCCCAGGCTCTGTCATCAGCCTTCAAGATGGACCTCTGAGTATCACCAAACTGAGATCGTGAGGTCTGAGAGATGTTCCCCCCAGAGAGAGGTGCTGATAAAGTCCTCTGTGGCCCAGAAGAGTTCAAAGGGCCTCACTTGGAAATGCTGTTTATAGAGTTGCAAGTTGTTTGGCTTTAGTCAGCAGTACATTTCCACCCTAGCTACAGTTCAGATAAGTACCTCATGGAATTTTCCTTGAAAAGTCCAGTAACAATATTATTATCTTGGAACATCCAGAAGTCTACTGATTGTTTTTTGGCCCTAATGAGGTCAAGGATAACAGTCCTTGTATTTCTTCCTGTGGTCAAAAAAACATGAGAAAGTTGATATGAACATGAAGCTAAGGGATGACAACTAGCGTGTATCATACTGACCCAACTCAGCAAAATCATGAAAGAACCTGCAAATGACTGCTTTTGAAAATCCTAAATCAAAATGGCATGGGAAATTTGGGGAATGTGCAAATAAGAATTTTTAGTCCTTGCTACTTTGTTTCCTTGGAAAAACTATAAAATACTCAACATTTTTTCATAATGCAATTTATTTGACCCCAAAAATATTAATGAAGGAATCTCTTTATTCCCCCTACTACAAACCAATTTCATTTTTGTACTCCTCAGATATATCCAGTTCAATTGAATCAGTCTTTAAATTCAGACAGGAAAAAAATACCCACTTCAGAATTTTATACAGTAATTACAGAGGTTTTCTGATGCAAGCTTAAGCTGTAAAAAAATAGCTTTGAAACAAAAACATATTGAAGTTCAATGATTCATGGACTAGCATATTTACTTCTAAATTGGAAAAAAACATTTTAAAAAGTCAAAATGAAGCAAAACAAACTCTAGACAAGGGAAGGGGGAAAAAACCAAGAAACTGGAATGTTCTGTGTGTGGCAGGAATTTTGAGTTTACACCAGTGCTAAAGGAGAGCACTTATCATTGAAATGTTGATATCAATACTCCTGAAGGTAACTGTCTCCCATTGTACTTGTCCAGCATTCCCATTGCTTTGTCTCTTTTGTGTTAACAACAAAAAATCAAAGGTAAAATGCAAACAGATATATATAATACTCTGATTCTACATGGAAACAAACCAGATGAGGAAATGGTAGCACCATTAAGAGAAATAACTAAACAGGGAAGAACAGTCTACAATCAAAAAAATAAAGAGTAAAAAAAGAGATAAAGAATCTGTTTTGGGGCACAGAAACCTCCTCTCTCACAACAGTCAGCTTTTTTTTTTTTTTTTTTTTT
>WBND01000272.1:176549-214951 GCA_013398595.1 Tychaedon coryphoeus | reverse complement strand
TTTTTTTTTTTTTTTTTTTTTGCAATGAAATTCAGCTCTTCTTACTGTAACTGAAAATACAAGGGAGAGGGGAGTTGGTGCTTTAAATTAGAGCTTATTCCTCAGTGTGAAAAAGGCCTGTCTAGCCTATTAAAGTAATTTAGAATAATTGTTCCTACTATGAAGTAAATCTGGACTGCCACTAGTAGCAAATGTCAGAGTTGCACTTACTTTGCCAAGAAACACACCACTGAGCAGTAAAGAGACATGTAGTAGTTATTTTTATTAAGAAGACAAAATTAGAGCGCTTTGTAAAGGCAATTCATAGTAATGAAAAACAGTAATTCAAAGCCTAAAAAGCCAGATACAGATTCAGATCCAGATCCAGGTGGACAGAAAGATACAAATGACTATATATATATAATTAGAATAAAGATACAGAGAATATAAGACGAAAGGTATAATTTACATTTCTTCTTTCACAAAAATCCCCATTGAAGTCAGTTATAATATGTAGTTTGGTGCTTGTGACACATCATTTTTTTCATAATTCAGGATTAAATGGTGAGGAAATCACAGAAATTATCTCATGTGATTCTCTCTAAAAGAGATATTAAAGCTAGTCAAAACAAAATTAAAAAAAGCAGTCTAACTGAAGACTTAATATGATTAGATTTTAAGATATATTAGACAAAATACATGGGCTATTTTTCCACAAGGAAGAAACCAATCTAGAAAGTGCAAAGATTCCCTCCTTCAGTATTTTTCCTTTTTCCAATATCAAATCTGTTTTTTAATAGATTTACATTTCAGGCCCATCTGGCAAGATACAAGCATGGCAGTACCTGTAATCTAAGAATAATTTCCACTGAAATAGATGGAACAGTTTGTTAATAATGTTAATCTGCTGTCCCTGTTTAACTTCTCCTTGATATTGAGACTTTACTGTTGGTATATAAAACCTAAGGAGCTTTAGACTTCCACATGACACTTGTCCAGAGCTCCATATCGGCAGTATATTCCATGGATACTGCCAGGAGGTGGCCTTTATTGTTTCTCTTCACCCATCTGTCTCCTTTTCCTAAGCCATCATGGGCTGGTTTACTGAGATGAAAAGAAGATGGAGTATTTTGCACTTTCTTCCACTTTCTGATTGTGGAAGACCCATAAGCTAAGGCTCCCAAGACTCCTCACAGAGACTCCAGGTTTTGACCACTGCCTGGTATCTGCATCAGGACTAATAGAGCCAAGAATGCCAACCACAGACTAGTGAAGGCACACAGCAGTTACTAAAGAAGTTTGATGTTGCCCTTCCCAGCATAAAACAGAAAATTCCAAAACATTTAAGAAAGGGTAAGAAAAAAAACCCAAAAATGCAAGGATGAAGAGCTGCCAATATCTCAAGTCTTTAACAGAATAATGCAATTTGTTACAGAAAGATGTAATTTGAAAGAGTCTGATTGGAAACTTAAAAAGTATCTGTAAAACATTCATGTGCTTATACCAGAAATAGTGTTTTTATTCCCAAAATTATGATTACACAGAAGCAGGAAGCGAACAGAATTTCTTCCCAATGAAAAAGAAAAATACAAACCAAAACCTAACTTTGATTCTCATTCTGTGTGTTTGTAGTTGGTTTTCATCTTCATTTCTTCCTCCTTCATTTTCTCTTTTAGAACAAAATAATAAGAGACACTCATTTATATGTCCAAGTCAGGTTCTTTGACAGTGAATCTGTATTAAATGGTCATTTGTGTACCCTTGTCTTTGAAATATGGACAATTGTTGATCAAAATATATAAAAATAGTTCTTTGTAAAGCACCAGCTAATATTTCCCCCAGCGACTTCTGTATCACTCACTCTTTCTGCTTGTATAAAAGCAGGAGCATAAAGACTAATGAGTCATTGATACTTGAATAATAGAGCCTGGTGGGACAGAATCAATGGTAGCTTAATCCTTATTGGTTCCTACTGCATTTGCTGCCTAAAGCAGCCTGAAAACAGCCTTGAAGCAGCTGCAGATCTTATGAATTTTTGGGCTGAGCTGAGTAACCTTCTTCATCTCTATTGAGAATTCAAATTTCCACTTATTAGCCAGAGTTGTTACTCTCTCTATACCTTAATGTTCAAAAGAATAAGAAAAATAATTCAAGGTTTGAATTAGTCCCCAATAACTTGATTCAAAATAACAGACTTGTGAGTCTGTGGATTTATACTCAGAATTTTAGAACACATATATAGTATTACTGTAAGGAAGACTGAGACGATAAAAAGCTTTTGTAGCATGAAGGAAGAATTGCAGTTTCCAAAATATGGTGAGAGTTTTATGTTTTTTATCAAAAGAAAGAAGTTCTTGTGAAGAAAACCAGCATAATTTTGTGAAGCGGTTCATATATGTTTTTTTTTTCCTAAGCAGAAGTACAATTTTTTCAAAAGTGAAGTCTTATAATTTTAATGCATAATAAAACATTACATAGCTTCCTAATTTCAGGTAATTATTTAAATGTGCTCCTCTTTTTTGTTTGTTTCTTTTTGTTTTTTGTCTATTCTCTAATATTAGAAAATTTTAACCAACTACACTTCAGCTTCACCTATTTAGAACAGACCAAGACAGTACAGGTGTCTAAAAATCCCAGCAAAATGATGGGGAAATGCTTTAGGATTTCAGGAATTGAATAAAAGTCTTGAAATGGTTCTGCTTATAAAATTTTCCAGAATGTTCTCATTTTGATATTATCTTAAACGTACCTTGAAAGAAGAAAGCATATAGAAATCTCCAATTTTTCATTTGTTTTAAATGCTGAATATGACATAAGGAGCTTAGGACTATGTTCTCTGATTAGTTCCACGTCTCTTGGGTGAATGCATGGGCTTTTTTTCAAGGAAACATTACTCAGTATAAATAATTTTTTTTAAATGTCATCATTTGAATAATCTTCATTTTCATTAAATGCTGCCTCTAGGTCTCTCGTCCTAGTTAGATTAACCCAGCTATTCACGTTGTAAAGCCATCAGTTGTGCCATATGAAATCACATTGCAAACCTCCCCTAATTGCTTTTGTAAATGTCACACCTTTCTGCAGAGTATCTTTTTACCTAAAGCAAATATTTCATTTTGATCAGTTATGCTTTACTCACTGGAAATTTCAGTGAGCTTATGGCTGTTGGACATAAATGTGAAAATTATGTTGTCCGGAGTTTTTGCTGAGTGTTGTTGAGACATGCTAGAAAATGCCCTCTATTCTATAAACCAACTGGGAGGCTGGCGATTGCTTACAGAAGTATTTCAATATCATTATTGTGTTTCGAGCCTCTGAAAGGTAACTAATGCATTACAAGCAATGAAGTCATTCTAGCATCTGCAAAATGTTCTGTCTTCCTTATCCCTGGCATTTCAGTTCAAGAAGGGCACATCACCTTTTCAGTTTCAGTTCACACAGTAGAATCTGGAAGATATTTATCCATTTGGAGTGTCTTATATACAGAGAAGTCATGTTTTTGCTCAACAAATCACAATTATTAATAAACCAAGACAATATATCTGTCTTGATTGCATTTATTCTTTTGGCTGGTTCTTTATTTACCTGCTTCTTTACTTACAGAAGGAAGCAGTGAATGAATTTCACACTGTGTAGTGAAAATTCATACTGGCTAGTGGAACAGCCAGGAGACTGTTACAATCAAATCATTCAGACTCAATTTGTGCAGCACCTACAGCAAAGCCCACACAAGTTCACAGCTCCCGTCCTGGCCTGTGGCTGTAGGCAGCATCCACGGCAGCCATCTGTTTCTCTTAGACACTGATGGAAGGGGAAAGAAACTGACACAGGAACAGGGTTTGAAATGATCCTTGGTGTGTTTTGATACTGAGACAGTGAGATGTGCCAGTTCACACTGAAGTTTCACTGCTCACTTAGTTAATTTGTGCTTTCCTCTAATTTAATAGAAGTTCCGTTTAAAGACAGAGTAGATCCTGAAATGTCCTCTTTCAATTCATTCAAGCTACATTTTCTTCTAATCATCTATGCACAATATTTTGATATACAATCTCTGAGCAATGTAAGACACAATTTCAGAGCAATAGAAATTTTTTGGTATTTCATCAGATTCAAAACTTTTAGCCTTTCCATTCCTATATGAACATAATGTCAAAATATTTTAAAATATATTTATATTTATAAAATATTTATAAAATATTTTAAATTCTTAATTACTAATTTGCGTGTGAAGCTTTTCAGCATCAATGAAATTACAGTTAAGACTGGAACCACTAAACTACTGATTTCACTTTCATAACAAAGATGATCGGTATTATCAGAAATACCGTTTGTTACCTACAATTGCCACTTGAAAATATGATAGGAAATAGAATTTGAAAGATGAAAAAAGTACAATTCTAAATACAGTAAAAGGAAATCTTATCATTTCTACAGATTCAAAAATGGAAACATTTTTTCTGTGTAAATTAGGAAGACTGTTACAAAATTGTTCATTTTTATGTTTATTTTGTTGCTATTTTTTTCTGATATTTTAAAATGAAAAGTGAGCCAATGTCCTGAAAACATTTAAGTGAGAAATTTCAAACATTTCAAAATATTTTTGTAGAAGGTTTTCAAAAGGAAATTTCACCAAACCCAGCTCATAATTTTTTTTGTACCAGTGAACCTGAAGAACCTAATTGCTAGTTTTACTTTACTTTTGTTATAACACACTTTAATAAAATAATTAATAAATTATGTTATCCATATTTTATTCTGTAGTAGCACTCTGAAAAGTGAATGCTTAAACTTAAGACATGATGTAAAATTGTCAAAATGTATTATATTACTCTCTGTCTTAGTACCAATGGAAAAACAATTGATTACCATTGTCATACCAAATATATATTTCAGCAGATTCATTTCTATTGCTTTTTCTACTTAGCTAATCTGTATGAAATGTGTACCAATACTTGCCTTTTTACCAATATATATACACCTATATTCACATTAAGTACAATTTTTACGTCTTTATCCTACTCTAACATTCTACCTATGTACAACGTGTTGTACTTTTGTATTTTTAGATAATTGGTATTAAGGCTTTCTTTTCTGTAGTAACTTGGGTTCCTTAAGTCATCTAAGCAATATTTTTACATGTTTCTTCCAGAAAGTTTGATGAGGCAGCATTTTTACCATTGTGAATTTTCCAGTTATATAGTTTGTAAATATTCATACATCTCTTGTTTTGTATGCTTTTTCACAATCGTCTGAAACGCAAACACTCCATTATATAGATATGTGAGTCATGTTTCTATGCCTTACCTACACCATTTGCTGACTTTGATTTTTACTGCAGTTTGTGTTTCTGTTAAATTATTGGGTTTTTTCCTGACTGTCTCATGGCTTATACAGGTATCACATTTTATTGAAGTGGTTTTCAGGTTATTGGTTTGAAAGACGTATGGGATTTTCTCATAAATGTCTGTCCTGTTCGAAGTCTCTCATACTTTCCTTGTTATTGCAATTCTGGCTGTGTCCCCAGACCATACATTCTGAAGATATCTCTGAAACTCTTCAAGTTTTTGTTGTTGTCATTTTGGTGGGGTTTTTTTTGTTTGTTTGTTCGTTGTTAAGGCAAATCTCATTACTATTCTCTCTTCCTTTATTCTTATTTTACATTTTCTCTGGAAATTCACTTCACTGACAAATTTTCACAGATCTGAAAACAATCTAGTGCTTGTGCAATATTTTAAGAAGGTCTGTACGGATATCCAGGGGGAAACCAACCCTCCACAATGGCTTTACTCATCTCCTTCAATAACTGGTTTCAGTTCAGGTGTAATTTTTATGTATCTTGAAGAACTTTTTAAAATCAATTACACAATTCCTGAGCAGTTTCTTTCCTTCAATTCAGTATAAAATGCAGTGAAATGCTTGAGGGGGCAGTTCAGTGTTAGCAACATTTTATAATAATTTTACATCTCTGTTTGGATCTTCTATTTAAACATAAGTGAAATCCTAGTACCAAAAGATGATGAAAAGGATGATGAAATGGTAACTTTATTCTCTGCAACAGCAATATTCTACCCACGGCACATATAGCTGAATTTATGGCATGAGGACAAAAACGGCTTTGGATCATAAATTATTAGTGGAGGTTTGTAACTCCTTTTCTACCATATGAGTCACTGGCTCAATACAATCACCTGAAGTCAGTAAGTTTGATTTTGTGAAAATATTTTTCTGAAAATACAATTTAGACCTGAATTCTCCAAATGTCAGAGGTGGAAGGGATATTTGTTCCTTGCATTAATATAATTTTGCTAATGATGATTTAAGTTATCAAAATGCAACATTCTTTGGAGAGACGCAATGAAGAGAAGGAACAGAGAGTACAACTGTTGCAACATTTTTGCTAGTGGAAAGCATCTGAGGGTCCTTCAGTCTCTGATTTATCTAAAATTCTTCCAGGCAGCTGCATCTTCTTATCAATTGGTCCCTGAAATGCAGGGGCATAAAAAGAGACTTGCCATGCAGAGTTTCTGTTCAGTCACCTTTCTAGCAGACAGCAGAGTGAGAAAGAAAATGAAATTATGAAGGGATCACTTACACAAAGGTAAGGTCCAAATGAGTATGAGTTTTTTGTACAATAACTTACATCAATGCAGGTAACTTTATATTCACATTGATTTTAATAGTGTTCTATATGAAACAGTCTACCACAAAAATGAAATCCTCAAGGAACTCAGATGCTAACAAATCAAGCATGAATTTAGCATTATGTAAGATTCATAGCTTATAGATGAAAAACCAGTACATAAACTAAAAACATATCCTGATATGACTGCTTTAAAGCTTGAGAGTTTCAGCAATAGATAATGTGACATAAAGTCCCATGCCACTTATTTATATGGTTTTTTTCAAAAGTTTTTCATTATAGCATATAATAAGAGTATATTAGTATTTTTATTTAGTCTTGAAAAATGGGCACATGCTTTGATATACTAGGGGAGGATGATTTTTTTGTTTTGTTTTATTCATATAATTATAATTTATTTTTCAAACTGACAGCAGAACCAGAAAAGTTTATTATTTATGTTTTGAAATCAATTCTTGAAACTAAAACGACTTAAATTCCCACTTTTTAGAAAAAAATCCTGAAACTTCGGATTTTGCATTACAAAGGAAAATAATTTCAAAACTGAAACCAAATAAGAAATGCATGTTTTTGTTTTATTTTAGTTTTTTGTTTGTTTATTTGTTTAATAGTATTTTCATTGTTCTATGTTCAAGAAACCAAACAAAGGCTTGGATAGATGTGAAGTAATTTTATGACAAAAAGATGGTAAGATTAGAAACTAGTAATTGTGTTGTCTAACTACTGTTTATTAGACTAAGAGCCAAAAAGATCAAAGGAATCAAAGTGAAATATCTGCATTAAGGCATTTTCACTAAAAACTCTTTCCCACCTTTTTCCTTCCTATCCCTCACATCTGGGTGAAAAGATTGTGATTGCAAAAGTATATCTGCATAGCAACACATGTGAAAATGCCCACACACATATAGAATGTCCAGCTGGCCAGAGCATGGTGCCAGCAACACCAGCATTGTGGGTTCCAATCCTGCATGGGCCATTCACTTAAGAGTTGGACTTCGTGATCCTTGTGGGTCCCTTCCAACTGAGAATATTCTGTGGATTATTCTATACGTGATTTTGCTGCTGTGAGAGACTGGAATGTTACTGGTAAATGACTCAAAGCAGTTGGCCATATGCAGAGGTGGCAGGGTGCTTTGCACCACTCTCCCTCCCCCCAAAACCAAAGGGGAGGAGGAGAGTTTTTGGATGTGTAGCAGCAGAACCTCTGACCCATCAGAGACAGAGAGGATGAACACCCACTACCAGAGGATATATTCTGGGATTTGAGCCATATGAGGGAGAAGGCAAAAAAAAAAGCAGATCCTGGAGAGGTGGGGTAGCCTTTTTTATCATGCCAATGTCCTCCCTTACACAAGAGTTCAGTTGTAAATCTTTCCCCCTCCCTAGGGAAGGCCGCATTCATAAGGGACATTCCCATTCACATGTAGGGCTGAGGGTATTTGTCCCTTTGATGGGTCAACTACACTGACATGAGTCTTAGAAGGTGTCAGAAACCATCAAAGCACCCCCAGAGTAATTTCTGGGGCCTTCCACCAGAGGACTGTATATAACCCACAGTGCTGCATCAGACATTGAAATATTCCCCCTCCTGGGGAGGTGCCCGGGGGTCCCCATCTGAACCAGAAAATAAATTAACCAATTGCACTTCATGTTTCATGGGCTTCCCCCACATCAGACAGATCAAGAATGCAGCCATCACTTTGGCCAACAGACATCTAAATTAGAACAATCAAGTCTTGTCACTGGATCCACAAGCAGTGAGCTCTCTACTCTTATCCTCTCTTTATTTTCCTTACATATTTTAAGTATATTTTTAATGCTTTTAAATTGCTGTATTGCTATAGAAATCATCAAAATATGTGCATACTTGTATTCCATTGCAACCAAGTTGTTCTAAAATGAACCATACACGTATATTTACATTTATTAACACTGATCATTCAGTGTTGTTTCCCTCTAACTCATCTAAGTCACACAGGAATCTGAATAATCCTTGTGTTCAGGGGCAGGTTGTAACACCTACATTCATGATTCTGAGATTAAATTATAGTAAGAGAACTGAGCAATACTGTTAAAGTAAAGTGAGTTCTGGCTTACAGGGAGTCTAAAACATCAGTTACAAATATGAATTATTTCATTAATCTAAATGAGTTACCAGCATCCAGACGGATTGATCTCTGAATAAATTGTAGCTACCTTTGGATGATTTTCCTTACAGAGACCGTACAATAAAAAACCCAAACCAACCAACCAATGAAGCAAAATTAGAAAATTATTAGAAAATCCAAAAAGTTTGTACTGAAGACGGTTTTTAACAGTAGAGTAGGGATTTTTGGCTGTAGCACTGAAAGCCTGTAAACATACAAATGACATTTCCTCTACATTAATTATCAGCTGTTCTGTGACAGAACTCTTTTTCTTTCTACCTAATTTCTGACAGTAAAAGCAATCTGGACTGAATTAATATAGCTTGGATGTAATCTGGACAAAATAGTATGCTGAGGAGTGACAACTGGAGGAACAACCACGTACACAAAAGCTGAGTTTTCAATTACACTTATGTCAAAGACTGGTAAATTATAGTTAGTCTAACTACTAAGATGCAATACATCAGGCTTATTTATTCTGAATGCTAATTAATCTCTTAGAATCTTAAACTATGTCTACATTGGCAAATAGCATGGATCAATAAATCTCTAGACAATCATTTGATGCAAAACACCTGATTCAAGTGCTTTGCATATGTCAAGGCTTGTGGATCTTTTTTTCTTTTCTTGTCCTGAAGTGCTTTGGATTACTCCTAGTCTGGTCCCACGGACTAGATGCCCATCTGAGATGGGATTACATTTGGCAGTACTGAGAGTAATTTTACAGCTTAGTTTCACTCTGAAGGTATCCTATTCATATACCTTAAGACTGTGCCAGTATGTCAACAACAGCAAACTAAAGGAAAAAAAAAGGGGACCCATCTGAGACACAAATACAAGCAGATCCTGAGAGCTTAATAAGGTTTGGCAGAATTGTTCCATCTTTGTCTTGTGCCAGTGGCAATCTTTGGCTAGACAACAAGGTACTGTCTCTCTAATGCATGGTAGTGTCTCTCTCTGCTGTCCAAATTATAGATGATAGGGCCATAATTTGTGTGTGGTAAACTGAAAACTCCAGGTCATTTTATTCTGTCAATAAATATAATTCAATATAGAAACATTCAAACCACTTATTTCTGGATAGCGTGATCCACATGGGGTTTAGCTATCTTTAGTAGAAAGTTATATACCATATTATTCTATAAATATTGAGGTTCTATGTCAATCACATTTAGTTCACAACTTTTGCATACAGCTAGATTTTAGCCTTAGGCGTTACTGTTTAGTTTGGCCCTGATTATTGCAAGCTAACTGAGCAAAACTAAGGTAGTATTGTCAGACTATTTCTAACTGTCTCGATTTAAACCTTTCTATCATAGGGCTGAAATTAGAAAAAAAAAAATCCTAAAAGAGAGGTCTATCTTTGATCATTCTTTCAACTTCTGTAATACAAATTATGTCTTGCTGTTAGAGTAGCTAGGTCACTTTCCTAATATCTTCTCAACCCTAATGAAAAAAAGGTAAATAATTCCAAGAGCAGGGCAAAAATACAAAGGCTTGTGAGAACTAATTTGGCCCAAGAGGAACAAATACCTAATTTTCATAAGAACATGAAGAGACATAAAAACAGCACTCCCAGGCCACCATGTTCCACTATGAAAGGAGAATCTAACTGGGATACATTTTAATAGAGATGCTTGACATACCTAGATCACTGACTGAAAATACACATTACCTTTCTTAAGACTAATTTCATAACAAATATTCAGAAAATACAATCTTTTTTTTCATCAAAAGTTAACCAAAAATAAATACAGCAAGTTAAAAGTCAGAATATAAATCATCCACCTATACATGTATATATTCCACAAATTATTAATGTATTTTATGCCAATAGTGAATGAACAAGTTAATTATGGAGGGAGCTCCTTATTAGAACTCTCACCTTTAAACCCAAATGAAGACCTTGCTTGATTGTATATGAGTTACAGTGGATTGCAATTCTTCTCTTCCTAATTAAACTGATTTTCTAATTTCATTTGATATGCAAAGATTTACATCATCCTCTGCAGTCCCCTGGTTTATTACTTATCTTCTAGCATAGAAAAAGAGCCAATAGAAGAAATGAAGGGGAAAATGACTGCAACACAGAATTAGAATGCTGTGTTTTCAAGCAACTTTACTGCAATATTTATGTAAAAACATCAGTCTCTGAATATCATAAGTCCATAGTGAAAAAATATTTTAGGATTCTGTAAATACGAATCTAATGAGATCAAGACTGATCTACCTTTATTGAATATTAAACCAACAACAATACCTGCCCCAATGCTCATTTTTTCTGAAGGATTGTTTATATTCCTTCTCAACAAAAATACAGAGTAGTCGTTCTTTACCTGAAAGACACTGGGGACAATGTCTTCTGTTTATCAGATGTCTTACTGAGCCTTGATTGCAATTTGTTACAACATTCCAATATGCTGCTTACATGTGAGTGTCTTATAAAGTGTACCACTTGTATTAGTGTCCAGGAAACTATGCTGTCTGTGAAAGAGAAAAATGAAAATAAAAAGATAGTGCACCTGGAAAGTGACACTGTAACTGGAAAGGAATTCTGCAGGCTATGTAAATTATCGTTATGTTTATCATGGTAATGAGATAAAAAAGTCAAAACTAAACAGGATTCAAAGTGGGCTTTCAGGAGAAGCTTCTGATTCCTAGATTGGCTTCTGCCGGTTCTTGAGCTAACTAGTTTGGGCATGTCTCTGTGTGGTATCATCAAAGCAGGCATGAAAATAGATGTGTCTTAAATGCATAAAGTTAGGAAATTATCATCTCATTCAGCCATTATTGAGCATAAGTGTTTAAACAAAGATCAATGAAACAACTACTCTTACAAAGCAGTTTTTGTGAGCTAGGCTTGCCACAAGGTAATGCTTCAGAATTCCTCTGATGGAGAAAATAATTTCTGTATTCCAAATTAGTCACTGGAAGTCTCTTTTGAGTGGAATAAGGGAAAATTTGCAAAGTGAAACTCCTGATGCTGAGGACCTGACCTCTACATTACATGTGTTTTTCAGTTATAGTATACCTATCCAGAAGTAAAGCTACTTAAATGAAGTCAATGAGCAGGTGTAAGGCATTAAGTGCATCTTGTATCTTCTAGGTTTTGCTCAATCTCAAAGCAAAAAAAGTTAGAAGCTAGAAGACTTTTTGCTGAAATTAACTGAAACAGTATGTGAGAGTGGAAAATTTGTTTCAGAAAATCAGTTCTGATGTGAATGAAAGTACACCCAAGAATTTCTCTGAATTTCTCTGTACTAGAAAAAGCAAATTACTTCCAAAGGAATAAAAAGGAGATGCAAAAAGATAAATTCAAGAATTCACATACAGGAATTGTTCCTTTTGCAAAAAGCATACAGAGTTGTGATTGATCAAAGGAAAACAAACAGCTCAGATGAAATGGGCTTGCTTGGAACATGAGGGAAGAATGTAGGGAATGACTGTTGCAAAGAAAGTTGAACCTCAATACTACTAGGAAGATTGGGTGGCCTTTGTTTTAGCTAAATGGCAGTATTAGAAGATTAAATGTTTTTATCAGCTGAATGTACCAACTGGATGTGTAAGCAGCCTTCCTGGGGCTAAACTATAGAGGGTGTTGCCTTGTTGAGTTGGCAAGACCAACAAAGGATATAAGAACTGAAGAACAACTAACATAGACTTCAAGAAGTCAATGGATTTAAGCTGGCTGAGCCCTATTCTTCCTCTCTAGTGACTGGGAATGCCCAGCATCAGGATGATGAGCATGCAGAGAGATAAGTAACGGGAAGGAGATTTGTACTGTGATTCAACTGTATGTTACAACTGCTATGTGCTCTCAGTACACCGTTTGTGTGCCTTTCTTAATGCAAAATACCACATAATGACAGCAAACTCGGTATTACAGGTTAAACCCTCTTCATGCAGAGGAAGACTTCTCTAAAAGGAACTGGAGAGAGAGCACTGGACTCTGATAGAAGAATATAAACTTTACAAGGTGTTATTTCTTTTATTCAGCTGGTTATATTTGGATTCTATCAGGAAATCTTCAGTAAGCCTAAGGCAGAGATAGACATTTCTATTCTGTTTTGAACCTGTTATGAATTTCTCTTGTAGCATTACCCTCAGTTTGATCATTTGCATATCTAAAATAATTGCAGCTTGGATTTAAATTTAAAAAGTACTTTTAAAGAGGACAATTATACATACATATTGCTGCTGTACTATATTATCATCATCAAAGAAAGAGTTCATTTACATCAACAGCGTGAAAGTCAAACAGGCAGTCATAGGAACAGTATAATGAATAAAAGAAAACCACCTCAGCTGTTAATAGGAATAAAGCTTTGTCACACGAATCGCTTCACTAATTCCAATATGATTTCATTTTATTCATCCAAATATCATCTGGATGAAAATTTTCAATTGTTACAGTGGGTAATATCTAAAATAATAGCTTGTGGATTCTATCAACTATTTTTTTCTCCAAATGCATTTGACTTTTAAAATGAAAGTAATAAAGTAATTAATTATGTGATTCTGCTTCTACTCTGGTTAATTACATATATACATTGATCAAATCACTCTTGATTTTTTTTTTTCGTTAAAAACTCTTCAAAATAGTTAGCAGCAAACTTACTGTGGAAATGTTCCTATCAGTTATTATTGGGCATTATATCCACATTCTAATATATTTACATAAGATATATAAGTTTATAAATTATCACACTGTGTAGGACAATGGGTCATCTGTTCCATTTTTCTTGATTCAGGAAATGGCAATAAGGGAAACACATAAGAACATGGCAAGTGCAGAATTATCCTTACACTGATATATTTTTCACAGCTACATACCTCAAGGGACTTCAGAATTAGACACTGCATTTAGAATGCTGCATTTAACAGGCACTGATAACTTGTCTTATCTATTTGGAAGTAATTTATACCTACAAATATAAGTTGTGTGAAAAAATAGTTATTTTTCTTTTAAGCTTGCTAACTGATAATTTCACTGAATGGACTTCTTGTGATTAATCATTCTCTATTTATCACTTTAACATCATTAATGTCTATGTGGTCTCATTCTTTTGGACCCTCATCTATTACTTTTACAGTCTGATGAATTCTCTTCCGTTAGTACTTCCTTATTCCATCCTGAAATATTTTTGTTACTTTTCCATGTTTTCTTCTGCTGTATCTGAGTATCTCTTCTGTATGTCAGGGCTCCAAGCCATTTTCTATGGTGTGTGGTGGATCCATATCTAATTAAGAGAGAGTGCATGGCAGAGCAATAGGCTAATGAACCCCTGCAAGGGCTTGCTCTGAGCAAATCTTCAGCTGTTTAGTATTAGTGTCACAATATGGAAGATTGAACACAAAGTCTATTAAAGTGTATATGTCAACAACACCAAAAAAATAAACAAAACAACTTTCAGTATGAAAGGCACTAAAAAATGTAATGAAAACAAAAAATATAAGTCTTAAAATTTGTTTATCACTGACAGACAAGTAGCCTATCAGCACTGAAAAGTTGGTCCACAGTCTGTGGACACCATCAGAATACATTTGATTGGAAGTATATACAGAATTTAAGATGTATGGATTTTTATTGTGCATCTTGGTATTTTATAGGTGCTCTGTTTCTTTATAACTACATTTGACTTAAAATGTCACTGCTGTGAATAAAATCCCTACTAGTGCAATTTTTTCAGATGCTCATTCATTGCAATTGTATTCTTAATGGTTTCAATTTTGAAATAACACAATATCTGTTGAATAAAAATCTTTCCTGTAGATTCTACAAATGTGACAGACTTTCGCTTGATTTTTAGAAATGTGGAACATTCACAGAAGTGCTTGTGAGTTTTGGTGAAAAAAGGCTTGTCTCAATTTTGCTTGTTCAAAAATGTTTGGCAAGGTATTTGAAACAATTATTGACAGTTTGCTTTTGCATTTAAAATATTTAGTCATTTAAATATGCAAACTATTAGCTCTGTGATAGCATATTTAAGTTGCCTTAAAATTCTGTCATGAATTCATGTCATTTGTCTTGAAGAAGGTAAGAAATTCTTCTAACCATAACAACTATTCTTATACCATAACTTCAGAAAAAAGAATAAGCATAGATATGTGTGCTTCTACTAGCTCCATTTAGTGTTTCAACAATTTGTGATTAATGCAGTTCAGATGACAAACTCATTAGTACAGATGCTATCCTCTTTCTAGCCAAATTCCTGATCAAAATGGAATGGAAACCACAATATTGTTTGGTTTGGGGGTTTGGTTATTTGTTCTGTTGGTTTGTTTTCTTTCTTAGTTTTCATTACAACATAAAATTCATCTCTTTCCATAATTGGTATGAAATATAAGGTCTTGATTATCTTTTCCAGAGATACATATAGAGTTTCTTGTATAACCTAGTTCAAAGTGTTTTCAGTGTATCCTGAGGAAGAATGGATTATAAATAATGAGTTTATCATAACAATTCATATATTTAAAAATGATGATAAAAAGGCTACTGACAATCTAGAGAGCTAAAAGTTTTAAACAAAGGTAAAAATATGCAGGTGATGCCTTGAGAGACTACCTAGAACAGAGGCTAGACAGTATTAAAGGAATAAAGTAGGCATTTATTGAAAGGCCTTCAAAGGATACACCTTGGGCAGTACAAGAGCTTGGCTGAGGCTACACCCAAGATGGGTGCTGGGTCACACGTTTTCACACTTTTATGAGTTTTGGTCCATTTACATATTGGGGTTAATTGCGCAATGACACAGAGTTGATATTGCCTCTGTTGCTGTTTATTTCTTCCTTATTCATTGACGGAAGAAAAATTGTTTGTAGTTCATATGGGAAGAGTATATTTATTATGCCTTGGCTCAAAGCCATTAACCTTCCTGTGCAATAGTGCCACAGTATATTTTTTACACAAGATTGCAAGTACATGGCAATGATTTTTATCTGTCCATACAAATAAATGTGAGCATTATTTTCTACAACTTGTTTACATGAATGAAACACACCTACAATACCACAATATCTGTATATGTGTGAAATACACGGTAGTATTGTATTTATTTATCTTTCATTTTCTTCCAACGATAAAATTTATCATTTTCAGCTTAAAATTCTAGCTGTTATTTTTGGTTAGTTTCTATCTTATTGTTTTATAAAGAATCAATAAATTTGTATCATCAGTGACAGAAATTATTTTGCCACCAACCTAAAGGCAAACTGAGTTTCCTGCTATCCTTCCAGTTGTAGAATGTATCTAGTAATTTCTGGTTTTGTTTTTTTAAGTCTTCTAGTCTCTTCTGTTGACCTGTTTTATTAGTATTTTATCCCTAATGCCACCATATTATTTTTTATTATATATATTACTGTATAAATATTCATTTGTATTGTTTATATCATTCCTTCTGATGGTATCACAAACCTTTTCATTAACTTTTTCTACAATTCTTATCCTCTCAATAGTTTTGGCTCCTCGTGGGGATGAGACAGAGAAAATTGGCAGTGAAGTTGAGCCCAGGAAGAAAGGAGAAATGGGGAGAAAGTGGTTTTAAACTTTGGGTTTATTTATCACTACCCTGCTCTGATTTGATTGCTACTAAATTAAATTAATTTCCCTAAGGTGAGTCTGTTTTACCTGTCATGGTAACCAGTGAGTGATCTCTCCCTGTCCTTATTTTGACCATTTTTGTTTTATTTTCTGTATGCTGTCCAGCTGAGGAGGGGCGTGATAAATGTGCTCTGTTGGGTACCTGGCATCCAGTACATGTACTAAAAATAAAATAATTATTATAAAATTTTTTTATAAAAATTAAAAAATTTCCATGTGCTGGCTTGAGGTGTTTTCACATAAAGTCTCTGAGTAATCTAATTCACTTAAAATACTACTTTATTTTTCTAAATTGAGATTTTTCCAAAACATGCCACCCTTTCAGGAATATTATATTGATGATTTCCACATCAGATAGAGCTGATAAGGCTGATTGTCCAATATGAAGCCATGCTACTAGCACTATTTTTGTAAACCTATTGTTTTGGTGAGACTGTTTTGGAGTTGTACAACTAAGTTTACTAGAACTGGCTGTAGAACAGCCTCTCTCTAGAGTTTAGTCATGTAGAGATTTTGGAGTGCAAGCAAAAACTATGCATATTCAGGATGTTAAACAATATGTAAATTTAAATTTTGCACAATGCATGTTCAGAGCTGCCAGACAGAGATTTCGTAAGATTTTTTGAAAATTATTTTAAAATTATTTCATTTTTTCTATATTCTTCTAAGGTATACTATTAAGTCTTCAATACTTTAAGAAAAATAGAATTCTCTAGTAAAAACAAGGATCATGGAAAATAGCTACATTTTTTGCAAGGATGGAATACGACTCTGACTAGAATTCCTTGCTAAACCATAAATTATTTGCAGCCATTCTCCTTAAATGAACAGTAAATAGACCAATGACTGGTTCAGCTACAGTATGGGAAGATCTTAAGGCAAAATTGCCTTGCTAATGGTCTACAACTTGAGCACAAACTTTTATTCTGTCTACAAGATTCCTGAATGTTAAATCCCAATTGTCATACTTTATCTGGACTGGTAAAAATGAATTTACACATGGTAAGATCCTATGTGTCACAAGGTTGAATATGGGAAAAATAAGTAAAAGCAATCAGAGTCATTAGCTTAAACAGCAGGAAGGTAATTTAATTTCATCATAAAATTCTTTCTAGGAATAGATGAATGAATAAAGGAGTTAAAAAGCTGTTTTTTAGTGACTATGGCTGTCTTCATCAGGGACAGGATTTTTCATCATTCATTGTAGTGAATTCATATTTATTGTGTATGGAAAAAAAAGAAAACAACAGAAGAAGAGAGCATCAAACAGTCTAAAAGATATTTCTTCTGATCTCATCATAAAATCAAGTCCAGATGATATTCACAAAACAAAAATTCTGAGTTAGCCATTAACTTTTGAATAAAAGCCAAATGTTCTTTTTTTTTTTCCTACAAAATCAGAGCAAGTCTTAAATCCAAAGAAGTTGCTAAATATTTCTTTTCCACCAGAACATGGGTAGACATTATCAGATGTTGCCTACTAGAGAAACTCTGTGGGAAAATTTGCTTATATGAAATTTTAATTACCACAGAAAAATATTTAATGGTTCTGGTTCAGCTCTTAAAATAGGAAAAATACCCTCAAAGTCATCACCATCGTTCATTTTTGTAATAAAAGCTAGATCTCCCAAATCACCATCCTTTTGAGAGGGTTTCTGACTTAGGCATCTTCTGCCACATCACAGAAGGTAAGGGTAATTGTAGTTCTTGTTAATGCATTCCTTGGGGTGGGTTAGAGTAAAAAACACTGAAGGATCAGTGATATGTAGGGTTTATTTGGGAACAATATGGAATGGAAAGGAGGTATGTAGCCATTTTGGTTATTGTTATCTATAGAAATTTAGCAATAAAAAAGCATAAAAATAACGCTTAACAAAATGTGCAAGGAAAAGGTAGAAAGAGAAAGAAAGAATAAAAATAGAAATAAATCGCCACCTGTGGATCCAGTGAGAGACTTGATTTTAACAATTTATATGTCTGTCTTCATCCGTTTGGGGTGAGGGGATCCTGTTGATGCCTTGGAAAGGTAACCTAGAACAGAAGCTAGACAGAGTTAGAGGATAAAGGTAGGTATTTTTTGAAAGGTCTTCAAAGGGTACACCTCAAGCAGTGCAGGAGCCTTGCAGAAACTAGGAGATGAATGACGGTCACATGCTTTTCAGATATATATAAGATTTGTCTATTTGCATATCAAGTGTTAATTGTCTGATTATAGCTTCAGGTAATGAAGTAATTTATTCCAAGTTTGCCCCCCCAATTCACTGTTTACATTTTTCAGGGCCTGACTGAGACAGTAAGGTATCCTTGAGTTTCATGCCTAGAGAAAAATTGTTTTCTCTGAATAAAATGGGAGAAGAGTAGCCGACAGGCTATGGAGTTTTAGAGTTAGACACTAAAGCAGTACTGACCTAAAAAAATATAAAAGCTAAAACTTAAGGCATCACTGTGAAACACAAAGTTCAGTGGGTTAATATACATTCAGCTTCAGGGAACACTCTGGTACCTCTCCCAAGTGTGGGGCAGAATTTTACACTGGCTGATGCAACACCATGGATCTGGTAGAAGGCCCTAGAAAAGATCTAGGTGGTTTTGGAGGGTCTTTGATGGTTTATGACACCTTCTAAGATATGACAGCTGCCTCTCACTCAGTGTAGTTGAGCCAATTATGCCCCATCATGAGGGATGAATATCCTCAGGACCAGGTGTGAATGTCCTGGTGCTTCCCTGGGGGGAGTTTTCACACCTGAGCCTGTTACACCACATCAGAAGGGATGAATAATGTGAATGTCCGATTCTTTCCTGAGGCAGGGATTTACAACTCAACCAGTTATGTAAAGGAGGACATTGGCATGATAAAAAACACTATCCCATCTTACAGAATTGGCTTCTTTTTGGCCTTCCTGCTCATCTGACTCAAAACCCAGCCTGTAGCCTCCAGTGGTGGGTGCTCACCCCCTCCGCACCTTGGCTGTTCCCTTGCACATCAGCAGCAAAACACCTGCTGTTTTTGCAA
Organism: Tychaedon coryphoeus; assembly: GCA_013398595.1. NCBI lineage: Eukaryota > Metazoa > Chordata > Aves > Passeriformes > Muscicapidae > Tychaedon > Tychaedon coryphoeus. The sequence goes on along the minus strand of WBND01000272.1, from coordinate 195,572 downwards.
ATGGCTGACTGAGTCATTACCCATTAACATTTCAGACTCTACAGCTGCATGTCTGGGCAGAGTCTTTTTTCAAGTTAAAATACCAAATTTGTACTTTTTAGAAAATTGTCAAGGAGTGAAGGAATACAAATACTCAAGTTGACACTAATTTCAAGGGAACAATGACAGCCTACAAGAGCAAAGAATGACATTAAAGATGAATCTGTAATGTCACTACTATTAGTCAATTAACGTGTCACATGGTAATGTCTGATGTATTCCCCTCTGTAGATAGACTTCAGTTTTCCAAGGTTAACAGTTTTACTCTCTGCAAGAGCACTCAGTTTTCGTGCAACAATTTTTAAAGAAAAAAAGAAGTCTAAATTTAAAGTTTTCTAACAATATGAAACTCAAATATGACAGTTTACATAATTTTCTTTAATGTAACCAGGCAAATAAAAACCTGTTATGGCTTCAAAGCCATTATATTTATCATGTTTCAATTTTTCTCACCCTGAAGCTTCTCCATGTTCTTTCTTTCTTCCAGGTTCTTGTTCCTGTAACAACTGCAATATCTCGTTATTTTTAAAAGGTACCTAATAGCAAGAGCTATTGAGGTGCTTGAGTAGGAGATGTTATTGTTTGATAAATATCCTGTGAGCTTGCAGTGACTGTCCTAACAGTGAGCTGTTTCCTGAGAACCATATTTTTTAATTATCTAAAGGATAAGAACAATAAATAAATTTTATGTCTGCCCTATATTTGCAATGTATGGCTGCTAAAGTCTTGAGGATAGATGTGTTCCAAACACACTATTATTACACATTTTCTTGAACAGATATTTTTGAGCAGTGAATACATTTTATTGCATTTCTTAAAAAACCTTCAGCTTGCCTTACTTTAGCAACAAGAATTCTGTTTTAACTATGATAATGCTGTTCATGTGGAGTGACACTTCAAGCACTAAAGATAATATGAATCAACCTAATTGTTTATTGAGCACTTTGGAGATACAAAGTGCTTTTTATGTGTTTCTGGAATATATGGAATTTTGATCAGTTAACTGTTCCCTGGTAGGTTTAGCCCTGCTGGAAATGCAAGAGTCAATAAAGCCAGGACAGGAAGACTTTGTTCAGAGTGTAGAAGGCCACTAAAACACACTCGACATCAAGGAAAGGTCTGTAAGTTGAGCCACATCCAAGACTGCAGTAGCACTTGTGCAGAGGAAGACTAAGCATTACAGAAACACCTAATGAAATAAACACCACTCTGAAGAACTGCCCAAACTCCTGCCTGCAAGTAACATAAGTATGTGCCCCTGCTCCTGAGGAAACAGCTGGGCTTTGTCCCCAGATGTAGCTCCAGCTGGATAACCACCAGGGGAGGTGAGAGTGAGTGGGTGAGTGAGTGAGTGAGTGAGTGAGTGAGTGAGTGACTATACTTTGTGAATATTTACCTTTTGTTAATAATAACAGTTTGATTTCATTAATAATAACTATTTAAGGAATAAAATGCTTCAAGGAAAATCTTCAGATGTTGCAAAGTGCATCTCCCCTTCACTCAATCCCCCACTACAAAACCCTCAATTTATAATCCTCCCAATACAAAGAAAAATAAGGTATTTATGCAATGTATTTGCAGCAAAAGCACAGTTCAGTAAGAAGTGGAAAAAGAAGGCTTCACAGTGATACTTCAATTAGCATAAACTCATTATAAATATATCTAGCCTTTCAAATACACTGCCTTCATTTCCATGCTTCTGATGCCATTAAGTTGAAGAACGTTACTACGTCTTTGGTACTCAGGGAGACAGTGTTTGCCATCTGACAGGCATATTCAGCTGGCTTGGCTCCCAAAACTAACCTCAGGCCTCAAAGTGTTAGTGAAAAATAGTATAGGTTTTACATATTTAAAATTTGCAGAAAGGGAAGGAAACAAACAAAAAAAAAAACAAAACAGTTTCTATCTCCTTTGTAAAAAAGATTTAATGAAAATATTTAGAAATGTATAAGCTTACTATGTCTATATGAAGCCATAAAGAAAATCAGAATCAACAATTCATATTCTTCTCTGAGTTTCTGCATCCAGAGAGTTTAAAGAAATTATTGCCTTCTGATTTAGCTCATATGGAAAGGATCATTTCCTTTACGAGCAGAAGTTTCATAATGGCAGCAAATAGACAAGCATGCTATAATGGACTCTGCTAAAGTAACATTTTTATTGTACTTTCTCCAAGTAAATATTTTTGGATTTTAAGTCCAATATTTTGGTACTAAAAAATGTAGCTTTACTGCTTAGTTTGTCTTTATATTTTCAATAATGCATATTAAAACTCTTTGAGGAAGTCAAAATAATAAAAAGTAATAAGTAAATATATGATGAGTTAAAGTGGATAAGGGAAAGATTGTTGACAGCAACGAAAATTAGCTGTCAAAATTAGCTAATTATATATATATATATATAATATATATATTAGCTATCAGAATTTGCTAAAATTGTTATTAAAATTAGCAATTTTACATTTTATCATTCTTGCATCTGATTTGTTTCTTTATATATTTTCTAGATGATTTTATATATATATCTCTTCTGCTTTGCATTTTTCCAGAGAAGATTTGTAAATTGTGACTGAACTTCTTTCCTAGGATATTTTTTCCCTTTCTGGTGGGTGTTGACCTCTCCTTCCAAGCAACTAGCAACAAGAGGATGTAGCCTCAAGCTACACCAGGGGAGGTTCAGGTTGGACAACAGAAGGAATTTCTTTATGGAAATGGTTGTTAAACATTGGAGTGGACTGCCCAGTGAGGTGGTCGATACACCACCCCTGGAGATTTTTAAGAAATGACTGAACATGGCACTTAGTGCCATGATCTTGTTGATGTACTGGTGTTTGGTTAAAGGCTGGACTTGATATTAGACATGTTTTCCATTCTAGATGATTCTGTGATTCTAGTAATATTATCTCATCTTTTATGTGTGTCAGATTTCTCCCTTCCCTGCAGGCTTATACTACTACTATTATACTATACCTTCTTGTAGGAGTCAGCCTGACCTGTGTTCCAGGTCAGGCAACCATTACCAAAAAGGACCTGTACCCCAACCCTAGGCCTTGGCAGGCCTTGTTTGTTGTGGGAATCCCAGTTGTTGTTGTGCCAAGGAGTTATGGGATTGCCCATGTTAACGCCTCAGAAATATTCCCAACCCTCATTTTCCAGTTATCATCACCACTCCCAGCCCCTGGAATGTTCTCCCTTCCTTGTATCCCCATGGGCCCTCAATTGATGCAGTGTCCCACCCAGCCTACCCCCATTGGACCCTACCTTCCCTTACCCCACCTCTGCACCACTTTCCCCTACACCCATTGGATCCTAACCTTGACTCCACCCCTTTCCTGCCCCACATTAATACCCTGCACCTCCCTACATCTTGGTCTTCAACCACCAACTCCTACTAAGAGTGTGTTTGGTTTTTTGGGCCTCGTCCCACATTTGTTTTCACTATTATTAAGGTACTTTATGTTGCAAGTAGTGGTCGTTGCACCACTCTTATTTTGCCACTATAGCTCTAATCAGAAGGAATCCTAAAAAGTATTGTTGGGGACCACCCTCACCCCCGACACTTTCTCAGTGATATTTTCTTTTCCTGGGCCTTCATTTGTGGAGATTAGGAACTGGAAGAAAAACAGCATAAGATTTCCCATTTATTATATCTTTTACTTGCTGTATTTATTCAGTTGTAGAACTAATTTTAGTTCTGTGTAAAGTGCATAGTAATGTAGATGTGAGCAGCATAGAATCTACTTGTTTTTCTTTATCAACACCAGAAAAATAAAGCATGGCAAGAGATAATAAAATAATATCAAGTCCCAAAACATGACATTTTTTTCTTTTCCTTTTTAGTTTCTTTATTTACTTTTAACAATAATGTAATAAAAATGGAAAAATAGCCTCATGGAAAATTCAAGTTTCTGTACAGTTTAGATTTTAGTATAATCTTAAAAGATGGATTTGGGTGATAAGCCATGAAATTAGTGAATTGGTTTCTGCAATTATTTTTTTTTCTTTTCTTTTTCTTTTTTTTTTTTTTTTTTTTTTTTTTTTTTTTTTTTTTTTTTTTTTTTTTTTTTTTTTTTTTTGCTTTTTGAATGATTGCAGGTCAATCAGATTCCTGTCTCTAAATGCTTTGTCATCAATTAAGAAGACATAACTATTATCTATATGAATATATACATTAAACTAATTCCAAGACTGAGGAAAAACTTTACAGATAAAAATTATGTTTTCAGATGATTTAAAATAATATGTTGAAAGAATTTCACTGAAGGATTTTTGTTTTCTTTTGAGTACTTGTAGTTGTTTGAGTAATTGTTTCTGTACTTTATTTGATGCTATAGAGTTACAGATGGACTGAATAATTCAGTCTGGAAGAGACTCTCCCAACCTCCTGCTCAAAGCAAGTTCAGCTTTGGGATCACCAGGCTGAATATACTCTTAACTTCCCTGTTCCTCCATAATAGCTATGAGGCCTGAAGGCCCTTAATTCTTACAGCTCATAATCCATATTTCAATTAAAACAATTTGAAATTAAAATTATTATTTTGCTGATATAAAGGGTCACTTTTACAGCTCCTGATCTTGCATGACCTCAGCACAGTAACCTTGATTTACAATGCCATAAGCTGATATTTAAGCAGTGTTCATTCATTAAACGCTAATTTTAAATTCCTCTGTAATAAGCATTTAGCTTGCCGAAGTCTTATACAATGTCATATATTTTTAGGCCACTGACATTAAAAATTCTCTTGTACCATAGAAAAAAAATTGTATGACACTGAGTGTGCAAGTTTCTCAAACGGTTGGCCTTTGCAGCACTATAAAAAGCTTAACCCCTGTGAGCAATCCTAGGGATCAAGAAATGTTCCCCTTGTACAGGGCTTTTATTAATGTCTTATGACCAAGCACTGAGCAGTAATGAACTGCATGTACTGAAGCAGGACCTCAAGAAAAACACAGAGAGTTTTCTGTTCCTGTGCATTTGGGTGCTTTAACACAGCCTCTGGTCATAGCTCTGGCTCGAAGTTTGAATAAAGATTTAATTCACAGGTATTTTCAACAACTTTTTGTGTACATATGTGAACACAATCCTGTCTTACCCACACATTATCAGCATATAGCTTGCATCTGTCTTGGCACAAAATGGAATGAACGCCACGATCCAATTGGCACTAGCAATTACTAGAAACTGTAACATGAGATAAACTCAACTGAGGCCAGAGAGGAGCAAATTTTAAACTCTCCTTAAAATAGCCTGACCACAAGTCAAACAGGAGTGATGATTAGGCTTACTGATTGTCATACAGATACTCACAGCTTTCCCGGAATATGCTGCATGCTACTGTGCTGAATCTTGAGCTGTCCTTGGTACACAGGCAAAAAGAGAAACATTTCAGGGACGAACTAGGACACTGGTTCTTTTAGTTGCTTTTTATATTTCAATTTTTCTGTCTCCCAAGTCATAACAGTGAAGCTTTCAGCCTCAGTGTGTAATCCATACCAGCGTATGGACTCATATCACTAGTAAATGATGCATTTACCACTCCTGTTTCTTTAGAGAAACACAGTGTTGCATGGGAATCACCAAATGAGACATGCATTGGACAGTCTGTGAGAGATGTTTAATGTAAATTTTCTGGTTGGCAGAAATGAGGACTTTTATAAAGCCAAATTAAAAATATTGTGTCAGCCTTTAAACCAGATGTACATGCCCTACACAGCTAGCCACAAAACCCTAGTGTCTAATGTACAGGGAGTTGTCAAGAAAAGGAAGCTTTCTTCAGCAGAATTGAATCACTAGATGATAATCCTGTTTCCTTTACAAAAACAAATTTAGTAAGTTGCAAATTTTTTGATTTGGCAATTACAGCATCATTTCCATATTTTCTTTCTGACCCTGTAGTCATTGTAGAAGGGCATTGTTTACGATTCCAAATCCCTTTTCATCTCGAGTCCTCCCCAGTTCATCTCAGATGAAACTGTTTTACCATAGAAAAATGATATTTCTTCCTGGGATTAAAAATGAAATAATTAGATTGGCAATCCATAGAAATTACTCTCATTAAAACAAAACAAAACAAAAAACAAAAAACAAACAAAAAAAATAAAAAATGAAAGAAAAAAGAAACAAAGACTACAAATTAGTAGGAGCCATGGTTTCATAGCTTTAGGTATACTAGCCAGAAAAATTACAACCTCTCCCTGTTCTTGTCTGTAACAACTCAAGTAGGTTAGAGCATGGTGCTAATAACACCAAGGTTGTGGGTTTGATTCCTTTGTGGGCCATTCACTGAAGAGTTTGCCTTGATGATCCTGGTGGGTCCCTTCCAGCTCAGAATATTCTGTGCAGTGCATAAACTTTTTCTCTTTTCATGCTTCCCACAGTGCATTACTGTAAGCTGTAAAAAAATAGACTTCTCAGTAAATCCTATATACACAACAACCTGAAGAAATTCCACTCTAGCTAAGTGTAAAAGGTGATGTTTTCAAGTACTGGATAAGCCACTCACACAAAAGAGCTCTACAGAACAATCTACAAGAAGAAATAAAGCAGTCAGGGTCAGAGTTTATGTACTCCTTTTTTAGTCCCCTCTCACCATAATGAGTGCACAATAGTTCTAGCTCAGTTAACCCTGTCTTATTTTAGCTAGACTTTATTTGATCCAAAAATACAGTGACTTTTCTTCATAGATGAGATAAAGCCCTGTGACCTAGCTGTGAGAAAGCGAAGAGCAGAAACATGACAGGACTACATTATTTCTGAAAGCACAAAGAAATAGCAGTGTGTGCCTGGAGACATTTGTGTGGAAGTTCAGTGTGCGTGAGCCACTCATGACCTTGGGCTCCAATTGGAGGCACTTATTACATGGAGAGGTACCTCCTCCCAGGTGCTCTTCTGCAGCCACCCTCCCTCCCACCACCATGGCTGGGCTGCCATAGCAATTGTCTAATTTATTCTTTTGCAGGCTCAGACTTCTTACCCTGTGAGTGCTCCATACCCTTTCCTCATCCTGGTCTCAGGTGTGTCACTCCTCCACACATTCTGATACTCATTTCTCCCACTTTTTTAACGTGGATCCTTTTCCACATGAAAGTCCCGAAGAGGTAAAACATATATCTCACACGTAAACTCTCTTATCGTTTTGTTGCTTTTTTCAATATTCTGAAAGAAACCACAAAAAAATTATAATCTCAGATTTTTCTAAACCTATATAATATAGCTTTGTTTTGGCCTTTCCATAGTGCTCATCATCCTGCCAAGCAGGCTTTAAATGACTTAATTTACATTAATAAATACACATTTATGCAGACTTATTGTATGTTATTTTATTATATCTTACCCACAGTATCATTTTATATCTCACCTAAGTTGATCAGTATTTTTGGATTTCAGTCATATGGATTCCTCAAGAGACAGGTATGGAACCAAATAACATCAGTTTTTCATCACACATAACTAGCACACCTCTAAAAGCCACACAACTACCCTATCAAATTGACTTGTAAACTTTGCACACAAATACATAAGATAAGAGAAGGAAGTTTCCAGAGCTCCATGGAGTAACCATAAAACTGGAAAAAAGTACCTTGTTCTGATACTGTGCTCTCTGTGAAGTTTCTAAATTTGGAACCAAGTTTGAATTAGAATTTGAAATGAGTTTAAGATGTAATAAGTACTTGTGAATAATTTTATAAGTTGGGGTTGCTATGATCAAAGTATCTCCTAGCTTTATACTTCACCACACTCAGGAATGGATACTGGTGTATAATTCCACATTATATAGACTTTCAACTGCAAAGCCCGATAATTTATGAGCAATTTTCACTATATTTCCACTTTCATTATTCAGAAGCAGAAGATAAAAAGACCCTAATTATTTTTGGTTTTGTATGAGACATGCTTTAAACACTAAAGTGTAAAAGTAGAAAGCACTCAAAATATATAGCAAACTTAAAGCAAGCTGTTCTTCATAATGTTTTTTTCTCTTGACAGAAGTTTACAGTGACTGTGTAGAATTAAGAACAAAATATCACAGTGACACTTCTGAAGCATGTGGAAAGCTTTTGGCTGCTCTAAAGAAATGACTGGGATAGGCTAACTGTATATTTCAGAGGAAAAAATCTGAACAAATTATTTAATATGGGTAATGTACAGAACTATTGCCCAAATGACAAGATAATTTACTATCCAACAGGAAGGAAAAAAAAAAGCTTTTGTTCCCACTTCTTCTGAAAAACAAGTAAAAAGAAGAGGTCAGGTTGCAGCACTATGTTGATTAACAATGGTGATAAATATAAGTTATTACGATAACCAACAGATCTCATTTTTTCCCTTGAAATCATGAGCTACATATAAATTTAAGTGCAGAATGGACACTTAGAGAAAACCAGGAAGGTTCAGAAATATTGGTAGACTTTCTAATACTGAGGAACTTTATCTATATTTTAAACCATGCAAAGGTCAAAATCTCTGGGCTAAAAACAAACCCTCCAAAAACACAGAGAGAGATATATAACTAATGTCTATTTAATATATTAATATTTCCTAAACTTAACAAATTGAACTTTAAATCTCCAACAAGAAAATCCTGGTAGATAATAATGCTACTGAATAAAGTAACTGAATAATCCAGCTATAACTTCATTTCAGTTTTGACTTTGAAAAATACAATTTGCAAACATACTTTTAAGAGTCCTGAACAAATACTGATGGAACAATAGTTTTGCAAACTCTGTCTGTGAGCAGTAATTTGTATTATACTTTTGCTATATCAAAGATTCATAATTATAAGGAACATTCTGTTCCTGTCCACCATCCTTATTTTTGAAACAGAATTGTGTTTAACTATGGCATGACTCTTTGATAGAATGCATGTTTCTTCATCAGCTTAATCTTCTTCATCAGGTAAAAAAATACAAGCAGAAAAATGTATGCCTCAAATGTTATAAGCACCTAATCCTAAGTACTATCCTAATAAAAATATGAAGCAATTGATCTCAAAATCATCTAAAAGCATGTAAAGACACTTGAATGGGAAATGCCCTTGTACATTAAAAGAAAAGAAAATTTGCTTAGATATTTTGGGGTTACACAAGAAGCCTTCTGTTAGTAGCCTGTTAACTCTCTTTAGAGTGGCCATTTTTAGCTCATACTAAACAGACAGTGAAAGATTGAACTATGGCCTGGCCTAAAACAAGAGAGGTTTTCCTTTCTTCCATTGTATACTATCTATTAAATTGCTGCTGAATTTAAAATGCCACAGATCTGAGTATTCTCATTTTATATACCATTTGTTTGCTTTCAGGCACTCAGAGTACTTAGCTACCCATGAATAAATGTCAAGAGAAGTAAAATAATATTGTTTCACTTTCAAATTAAGGCACCATTTTTTGCAAGTCCTCCATTCCATATCCCACTGGAAAGACCCTTCTTACCCCTAAGAGCCTGGAGAGACATGCATAAACTTTTCACAGTATTTGGTCTGGCCTACTTCTTTCTCTTTTCTTTTCCAGAAGTCAATTGTGCTAGTTTACCAATCTCTAGTGAAGCTTGGCTCCTGAGTCTAAAGTGCTTATATTCCATAAGTTAGAAACAATATTGCCTATCTATTTTGAAGGTATTGCAAAACTTCTGTAAATCATCCAAGATCCTGGGTTTTTTTGAATAAAGGTAGCCAGTGATAAACATTTATCATTAAGACAACTTTTATTATCAAATATATAAGGATTTCATATAATCTTATAATATCAAAGAGCCTAATTTTACAAATGCTCAATTTTACAAGAAAACAAGAACAGACAATACAGAAAATTGCTCATGGAATCCTACAGTGTCTCAAAAAGGTGCCTGAAACTGTCTGCTGAGTTATTTACAGATGATGATATGTAATATTTATCTTTTCTATTAGATAGATGGTGCTTTAGATGGAGCTTTATTTTTCATTTTTGAAACCTTCATTTCAACAATGTAAACCTACAAACGTCTATTTGAAACGTCTGTTCAATAATTTTAGTAATCACCCTGGAATATGTCTTTATAGAAAAAGGTTTTTTATGATCAGCATTCTTTGTTAAATCACTAACATTGTATATACTTTGTTTCTTGCAAAAATTTGAGAGAAAGAGTGCTTATAAAAGTCAATGGAATAGTCACCTATAATTTTCTTACATATCAATATCCCGGAATTCTTTAAAATCATGTATTCTGTGGAATTGACAGAAAGGGTTAGATAATGCAGATCTAAAACATGCAACGACAATAAAGACAGTGAATGATAGTTCAGCAGCAGATTTATTTTGGATTTCAGCAACATTATCATCCTATTTAAACATCATATTTCTTACATTTTCCAAAGTGCTTTGATGCAGAAAGCCTCCTTTTTTCTTGCTGTCAATGCTATACCTGTAAAGAAAATGAACTGAAAAATATGCCACCTGGATAATCAAACTATTAAAGCTAGCAATCCTCTTCTATTAAACCATCTTGAATTTGTTTTTAAAATTCATAGTTTATTTGAAGAAAATTGTTAGCATTCTATTCATATCAGATTTGAAGGGGCACTAATTTGTTATTCAGATTCATAGTAGTGCCTTTAGTATAACATTCAACAAGCCCACAAGCTAATAAATGTTAAATAAATAAATTATTCAGATTTACAGCACATCTTAAAGCAAATAGATAAGAGATAAGGAGAAGAAGCTCAAAAGTAATTTCATCACAGTAAGTATGTAAAAATTTGAATACCTTATCTGGTCAGTATCTCAAGCTTTCAAACCCCTTAAGTTTAAAAATATCTGGGATGACTTTACATGTAAGACACTGATGGATGAATTCTGAGCTGGAATTTTTAAGAAGGAGTCTTATCACACATAGCTTGATTTTACATATTTAATTCTTACTTTATAAAAATATTTTTCTTTTGAGCAAAACTGGAGTCCATATTGAATGCTTATTTTGGTGTTACAGTTATAAAGAAATTGACCCTTGTAAAAAAACAATTTGCATGTTTACATTTTTATTTTCCCAAGTGAATGCCAGTTGAAATTTAAGGTACAAAATAAGTTATAAGTGAAAATTTGAGCAGTTAAGTCTTTAACTACCTTAATGAACGGAAAAAATCAAAAGTTCTATTTGGTTTTTGCATTTTGTCTGGGAAAATATTCATACTAGGCATTAGCAAGGATTATATAAATAAAAAGCAGAAAAGGAAAGAAGATTGTCTAATTAAAAATTCTTGTGCATGGTCTGTCTAGAGATGGACAAGGTAATTGTAGATTTTGACACGAAATTCACTCATTTGGTTCCTCATGGATTCTGGGTACAAGATGTGCTTTTGAAGTACACAAATATACCACAAAATATGCACAGCACAGGAATATAAAGCAGCTATAAGAACACTGAACAACGGTTAACACATAAACAATGGTTAACACATAAAACACATTAATACATAATGTCAATGTACTATACCAAACAACACTATACCTAAGTCCTACTTTTTCAAGACATGCTGAGATTCTGCTACCACCGAGTTCCAACCAGAGCTGGTGGGCCAGGCCAGCTCCACTCAGGTTTGGGCGGAGCAGAGCTGGACTCTGCTCTGGCCATGAGTAGTCAAGCCATCCTGCCAGGGCCATGGAAAATCCATGTGGCTCAGAACAGAGCTGGCCCTGCAGCCCCACGCAGAAAGCAGCCCCATGACTGGAATTGAATGCAGCAGGGGCCAGGAAACAGCCAGAGAGGCTGCTGCCCAGCAAAGATCCCATGGCCATCCACAGGTGAGATATTAACTCTTTCAGTGCACAGATGAAACTTGCAGAAATCAATCCTCTCTCAAGTGAGAGAAAAGAAAGGGTGAAGACACGTAAAGAAAACAACATGGAAACACCGAGGTCAGTGAAGAAGGAGTCAAATCCAAGAAGAGAGGAGAATGAGGCGATGTCTTAGTCTTGGGATGAAATTCTCTTGTAAGGCTAGGATGAAGATACAATTAATACATCAGAATTTTTTGTTTCCCTTGAAACTTACGGAAGGTATTGAGGGGAGGTAGCGTTCTAGCCACAGCCGTGAACAGAGGAACCAGTGCTGAAGCAAGCAGATGTTGAACTAGTTATGATCCAATGAGAAGTTTGAACAGAGAGAGATGAGAGAGATGAGAAACTTGGTCACATGGATGGGGGAAGTAAAGCTCTGTTCCCAGAGATAAACAAAAAGGACTTTTGTTTCTATGCTAGAACAGCTCATCCTTAAAATTGTACCTCAATAAGCTGAAATGACCCATGGGGGTAGTCGTGAGAAGACTGCCGATTTGTGGAAGGGACTTCATGATTTCAGTTTTCTGGGTGGCTTCTATTCATGAAAATTAAAAACACAAATAATTTTTTTTGTGGCAAAGTCATCATGGTATGGCAGGAGAGACTCCCCTCCATAACCGAAGTGAGCTCATTTAAAAAGTGATAAAATAACTGAAAACACTGAATTTGTCTCTTTATGTTGTCAGTAGGAAAAGAAAGAAGAGCTGGAGTGAGAAGTATTCTGAAGGTTAATTCTGATTTTATACTATTTTTTCTTTTAGTTCTGTTAATAAAGTTTTCTTTACACTCTTTAAATTTTTGAGCCTGTTTTGCTCTCCTCCCAATCCTTATCTTGCAGCAGAAAATGAATAAATAATTCTAGTGGGTACACTGGCATTTGACCAGCACTAGACCCACTACACAAATTGGTGTGTTGGCCGGGAAACTCAGATTGGCAAACCAAAACCACTACATGCAGATTCCTCCACTCCCTGAAAGAGCTCCCTGGAATTGCCTAGTCACCACCTTTCAACTTCTAGAAAACAGAAATTATCTTACTAGAGGTATAACTGCTGTGAGGTCACGATAAAATGTAATGTAGAACCATTCAATCCTGCTCTCCCACAGAGCAGATAAATCTTGTGCCTACGTCTAGATCTGCAAGTAATATATTTCTTAACAAAAGGAACATCCTAACTATGTCTTTAAGCTGAATTCTTCGTCCCCTCCTTTTATTTTGCTGTAAATGTAATTTGATGGTTTCACTCTCACCTTTAAACCCCCTTTTAAATGCAAATAGGTGTTATCATGTGTGTTAAGCAGATGTTGCTTAATGTTTATGGAAATCTTTGCATTTTATGTCCTGTTTAGCAATTTTTCAAGAAGTGAGGCTGGAGCTGCACATCACATCTTATTTGGAACACAGTCTTGTGTTTTGAGCATTCTAAGCTGAATTTTGCTTGAAACTGAGTAGGAGACACCTCCCAAAAAGACTCCCAGTGACCACTAGAGACCCCCAAAGAGACCCATGCAGATGCAGTCAGAAGTAGTGCACAAGGTAGCCCAAGGTAGATTGTATTATGTAAGTGGTTACTATGTATTCAATAGGCGGGTTTATGTAAATTTTAGTGCATTAATTCTTTTTGTTTTCCTCCTGGGAGTGCTCAATTTGTGGAAAACTTCCCCCTTACACCCTGCACAGAATAAACAATGTCTTCTTTCTAAACCTGAGTCATTGTCTGTATTTAGAGAATTATCAAAATTTGGCAACATTAAGATAAGGCAATACTACAAGATACAATTAATTTTCTGCATGGTGCACACTCCCCCATTCTGCCACAGGTCAAAGACCTATTGCACTCCTATGAAAGTTTTCTTTCAATGAAAAGAAAATGAAATTAAATTTATGGTTCTATAATTATTTTATTACTGTAAGAATTTGCAATGTTTAATCACTCAATATGTAGGAGGGTAGTACATTTTCAACCTGTTACTATTTCTCTAAAATGTGTTCAATTTCCCATCAGCAAGGCTACTGCAGGGCATAATGAGAGGTTAAATGACTTTTCTAGCAAATGTGCTTTTAAACATTGGTGAAACCCTGGGTTTTCTCTGATCTAAAACAAAACAGAAATGCTTTCTTCAAGTGAAGCAGAATACTGCCCATTCAAACAAGTGGAGAACCTGATTTCGAATGTTTTCATATAGAAACATGAGAGTGATCTTTTCTATTGGGAACAAATTGCTGAACAGCATTTTTTTCCTTGTTTCTTGATGGTGCTTCCAAATAAACCTCTCATATACTTGCAATACCTGCAGACTTTGCTTTCAGTGGCAGCAAGAGGTATAGAAAAGATTATTATTTCTGTAAATTTCAAGAATGTCTGTCGTGTAATTTGAGCTACATAAATTCTGTCCAGAGTTTTAGAACCAAGTTCTGTAAGTTCTGTCTGTGATATGGGATGAGCAGATGCTCAAATGAATGTAATGAAACCCAGCAAAGATCAGGGCAGAAGAAACATTCTTCAGGGAAATTTACTAACGTGAAATGCTGCAACTGGATCTAAAGGCACCTAAATGTTTTGCAGAGTATGTGACGGCTTTTGACCTACATTCTATGGATCTTCTTGTGGATCTGGGCCAACATAATTAAGAATTCTAACTGATCACACACAGCAGTTCCAATGAATTTTAACTTCCATTTTTAGCTCTCTAACCATGTACAAAGTAATGGACCCCAGGGAAAGATATAAATCCCTGCATTTCAGGCCAGACTGACCTCTAACTGTCAAGAGTTGGGAGGAAATTCTGTCTGGAAATGTTATGTCTTAATTGTCTCTTGCAGAGATTCTTGAGCTTTACTGTGAAGCACTAAACAGCAAAATTATTAGTTTGATTCAGAAAAGGATTGTCTGTGCCAATGTCTGAGTTTTTCAGCTACTAGTCTTAAAACCTAGAAGATAATTTTCAGCTACCTAAGTACAAACTGTAAGAAATAAAAAAAAAGTTAAAATATTTTCTTATAAATGAAGACTTGTATTAAGTAAAATGCTTTTCTACTATGAATACTAGAAATGAGATTTTTTTTGTTAGTGTTACAATGTTCATTAAACAATCTTATCTCTATATGCTTATCATTCTACATTTATAAACGAATGAATGCAAAATGAGATTTTCTATATATAGTTGCTCTGAGGTACTCCACTGTGATCAGGGAATAAAACACCTCTGAACACAAAATTTCCATGTGGACTCAAACAAGAAATGTTTCTTGATTTAAGAGGAATTTCTTTATGTATGAAGTGTCACGCATAGAATGCAATTTATAATAACTACTTTTGTGCTATCTTTTAAAATTAGAAATTATATAAGATCTTTAAGATCTTAATGTAAGATAAATATTGATCCCTGAAATGTTTTTGCACAGGTTTTTTGAACAGCAACACTTTTAAAAAAAATTTTGAAAAAATGTTAATGTGGAAACTAGAACTGCTTACGTGTTGTCAGCAAAATGTACAGTGGCGGAAACTCCAAACTTTTATCTTTATAGTTTGAATGTGAACCTTTTTTGGATTCTGTTAGTTGTGTAATATCTACAAAGATTACCAAGTCTGATTGTTATTTTAAAATTAAACAGGATAACAACACGTATTTCAAATAAGAAAATCTTGGTTCAAAGATTATTACCTTTCAACAAGATCAATAAGATAATCACAACAAATCTGTAGAGTACCTTTACTAGTAGGATTCAGGAAATAGTAATAGGTTTATTTTAGATTAATTTTAGTTATTTTAATATTGAAGACTTCATAGTGGTTTAGTTCCTTGAAAATATTTATAGGTAAGAAACCACATCACTTATGGGACTGGTGTGTTTGCTATTACCTAGTGGCTCTTTAGGGCTTAGCTCTAGCAAAATCTCCCTGTGTGCTTCATTACTGTTGTTATCCTGCGTGCTCATTATTGCTCTTGTCTTGTTGGACTTCTGGGACTCTAGAACACACGCATTGAAGGAGTGTGCTTTGCCAGCTGGGGCTGCCATTATCTTTACACTCCTTAATTCCCATCAGAATGTAAGTCTAAAAGACAAATTGTCTAGATTGGAGCAGAGAGTTAAAATAGGACTGGCATCTGGATTCAGGTAAGTCCTAAGCAGTTTACATAAGTGCTGAAATAACAAAGGGAATTCTATCTTTCAATTACATGAAAAGTTCAATTTTTCAGCAAGGAATGATGAAGCTAGTGAAACCATGTTTTGGGAGGGTTTTATTCCTTATTTTTTTTCCTTTTAGCCTTGTTAAGAGGAAAGAAATTCTTTTATAAACAGATGGGAAAAATTTTGTTCTGTGCCATGATCACTGTGACAAGTTAGTGTATGAAAACTCTGTGAGAAAAACAGCCTTCTTAATCTTTGCTCTTCCTTCTCCTGAATTACTAGGAAGTGTTAAAAAGCAACCAAATAAAGAAAAATAGATCAAAAGAACACAGGTTTGGCTGCAAAACAAAAATGAGATCCAAAGCTTCTCATCTAGTTTTGCTTTTTGAATATTTTCCCCATGAAGAGGTACGATTGTTGGCTTTTAATTCAGGTCCTATTCAATATCTTCATGTTGTTAACATAATCAATTCTATCCTTACATACTACTCAACAAATACAATTTTGGAAAGGTAACTTAATAAGAAAAAGTTTCGTGCTTATAGCTGTCAAGTCTGCCTTTCCAGTGAAACTTAATTCTTCAAGAGTCATCTGCTTCCTTCCCAGCACATATTCTCTCCTAGTACTCATTCAAAACACTGCTGAAGTATTGTGGGTGCACAGAATTCTTTCTGCTTAAGCTTTCTGCAAGTCTGGTGTTTCTAGATTTCCATTCTCTGTACAATGGATAATTACCATAAAAGTGGATAGTTACCACAAT
The DNA here is from genome assembly GCA_013398595.1 of Tychaedon coryphoeus. Lineage (NCBI taxonomy): Eukaryota > Metazoa > Chordata > Aves > Passeriformes > Muscicapidae > Tychaedon > Tychaedon coryphoeus. The sequence goes on along the minus strand of WBND01000272.1, from coordinate 178,831 downwards.
ATTATCAGGTGTTAGGTTTTTTTAGTAGCAAGCGAACACCTGATAATATTGCTTTTCTGAACTATTGTTCAAAACAGTGGCTCCTTTATTCTCTTTTTCTTTTTTTTTAATTAAATAGCAGTATGCAAGCTGGCCTTAGGAATGTGTATTCCAAACAAGAACGGATCCCTTAATGTTTATTGATACAAAGGAAATAAGTTAGTTCTAAGCAGAAGTGAAATTCACAGCTGTTTAATAATTTGAAGTTTCAGTAACAATGGATCTATCGTGGAAAAAAACATTTTCAAACGTTTCAATGTAGAAAGCATTGGAAGGAACAAAAGATTATTTTAGTTTTTCCATATCCTGCATTAGCAATACACCCATTGTATGATTTAATTACAGTTTGGCCTGTAGTTATATTAGACATAAAAAACTAGTGCAAAAAAGTTTAGGAAAAGAAAAAATCGATATATATCACTGAATATAAGGAATAGCTCTGATAGGGGAATCACTGAAGAGTCCTGGTCCATTTAGCTTTTGAGAAAAAAAAGACGAAGATTTGTAAGGACAGGAGTAGAGATCACTAAAAATGTAATAAATATCCATGAAATCAGGTGTGGTGCAGAGAACACAAATAGGAGATGATAATTTAAATATTACATCGCTAAAAGATTACACCAACAGAAGTCAAAAGTTAAAAAATTGCTAAAAGCCAAAAATGTTTTTTTTTTTCCCATGCATGCAATTTCTGAAACCAATTGTGAAAGGATGTGGTGGAACCATATGATAAAAATATATTTAAAAGGATATCAGACATATTTTCAATGATAGGATTTTTGATTATAAGGCAACCTATTGCTTAGGAAGTCTGCAAATGGATGAATGCTGGAACCTGAAAGGTTAATGAGAAACCTAGTGATCAATGTTTGCCATGAATTTATATTTTCTAAAAATATCCAGGAAGATCATGGAGGCTGACTTGTGTTCCAATTCACAAGGAAAGTAAATAAAGTTTGTTCAGTAACATTGGTAGCAAACGCAAACCCCCTGGAAATAGTTTTGCTTTGTATAATCATTGTATAACAGAGATGGAGTGTGGGAAGAGGACAAAGATGTCAGTGGGGTCATAGTGCTGTTTTCCAACAAAGTGATTTTTGTGTTTCTTGTGCTAATTGTAATGTCTCCCAAATTCCCAGATTATTCACTTTCTGCCTAATTGGTTTGCAGTAACATATTCTACTTTGTTCTGCTTTTGCTAATCATAATTATGTAAAGAAATCATGTTATTAACATTCTCTTGATGTATTAGCAACATGTTGATCATCAAAATATATTAATATCTTTGCCACAAAAAATATATCCTTTTTTTTTTCTTTTATTAAGTTTCCTGGCTCATTTTTTTTCAAGGGCTGTTATTTTAGAATGAAAAAATAAGTTTCTTTACCAAAAGTCAGCGTAATTCCTACAAGTGCTAGAAGATTTAAGCACTTATCCTTCACAGTACGTCCACATGAAAAACATCAAAACAGGAAAACTGTACTCAGTTTCAGGATCCAAAATTGAAATGAATCTAGAGAATCCACCTAAAATGTTTGAATTGCTGTCCAGTAAGTCAGACAGTGGCAGGAAAAGGTCAGTAAGGATTGCTCAAGTGAATACAGATTATTTGACTGAAAAGGTGATGAAGTCATAGATCCTAAACTGTGAGGGGAATGGGTATACTGAGAATGCTTGTACTGTCATGGTGTCAAAGGCACACACTAATCCAAAATTTATTTATTAAAAAAAAAACCAACTAAACAAACAAAACATAAACATGGGACTAACATTCAAATAACATCACAAGCTTGCATTCAATTGCAAGGGAGATGCATCAGTTTGTTTTATTATTCTGAAGTATCCAGTCATTAACAAGTCAAAACATTAGTTTGCAACAGGTTTATTTATAGTGGTGACACATGACAATATTCCTGTCCAAACACAATGCAGGCATTATTTTCTTCATCTTTCGATCAAAATCCTTCACCTTTTCCTTTTCATAGTCACATTACTATGTCAACGTCTTACACAAGGAAGAAAAGTGTGAACTCTCACGTTTTTCCAAACTGCCAGATTTAAAGCATCCATCCTCTTCCATAGCAATTACACACTGAGACCTCATTACAAAATTCCTGCCTCTTGTAACAACATTACCTAAGAAACGCAGGCGGTGCCAGCGGCTGCAGCGGCCCCAGCGCAGGGCACGGCTGAGCCCCTCAGCCCCGGGGAAAGCCTGGGCAAGGGAGGGCAAACGCTGCCCG